>SKCR01013324.1:0-160974 GCA_019454045.1 Zanthoxylum bungeanum | reverse complement strand
TCGAACGTGAGCATTCTGTCTCATTTCCGTTCGAACGCGTTTACGAACGCTACTCGAACGTGAGCATTCTGTTTCATTTCCGTTCGTAAACGCTCGAACGTGAGCATTCTGTTTCATTTCCGTTCGAACGCGTTTACGAACGCTACTCGAACGTGGGCATTCTGTTTCATTTCCGTTCGAACGCGTTTACGAACGCTACACGAACGTGCACACACTGAACTGAGTCTGTCTTATTATATTCATGCATAATTGCCTATTGGTTGATCTTTCTTATGCAAATGTGTCACAATTCGTATGCTTATGTCATGATAACAT
Source organism: Zanthoxylum bungeanum (assembly GCA_019454045.1). Classification (NCBI taxonomy): domain Eukaryota; kingdom Viridiplantae; phylum Streptophyta; class Magnoliopsida; order Sapindales; family Rutaceae; genus Zanthoxylum; species Zanthoxylum bungeanum. Next base: position 160,659 of record SKCR01013324.1, on the reverse strand, counting down.
TTGAGTATTATTTCTTGCGGTATATCGGATGGAAATCCAGACGTAAATTCCGTAGCCGATTCCGAATGGACGGTAGTGCGGTCTGTACTTGGGCTACAATTCCACGTACCGCTTGGAAAAGTGCCCATATGTGTGCTTGTAGGGTCAATATGTGTGCTTGCGTTTTCCTGAATGTGATATGTAAATTTGTATGTTCGTTGCTATCTTGATATATGTTAAGCATGCAATTTTAAATATGAGATATATGTAAAAGCGTACACATAAGTTTTATTTTGCATATGAGAATTTAGAAGCATGATACTATTGGAAATAAGTGTTACTTAAGCTTAGTTAAATTATTACATGAATCCTTTCATTACAAGTGACATAAGTAAGGGACCATTCCGAACCCAACGGTTTGAGGTCTTCCCTTGCGAGGGGTGAGTGCGGCCTTAAATCTTTGTCCCGGTTCACACCGGGTGGCGACTCCATGTTATATAATCCTTCCCAACTAGGCCGTGAGCCTAGGAACGGCGTCGCTCAGTTTTCTGTGTCCCACATGTGTCTTTTTATAAGAGTGGGTTAGGGTTGTCCTTGTATGGTTAGGAAATGGAGATTGTGTGATCATGAGGAAGATTTAATTAGTTTGTTATGAGGAAATGATTTATTTAGTTTAGGAAGGTGATTTATTTAATTTAGGCATGTGATTTGTTTAAATTAGGAAGTTGATTTGATTTGATTTATTTAATTTAGGCATGTGTTTTAAATATTTAATTATTTTGGATTGGGCTTGGACGTGTGGCTTGGTGTGGGTTGCAGGGATTTTGGGCCGAGTCTAACAGTTAAAATATAGATTAATTAAGCGATCCCGAGGCTAAGCAAACGAATAAAATCTGGTAAGGTATTGATTTTGAAATTTTCCCTTCCGAAATCTATTTCCCGCGACTTACGCAACTTAAAGGGTAGTGCCTCCATATGAGGCTCATCATCGGGTCTTATGTAAAAATGCAATGCCTACATCGAGCTCTTTTTTATACTGGTTATACGTATTCATTTATTGCTACTGCTTGTATTCATTGTCTGGGTAGTGTAGCGAAAACCAACAAGATTCCTTTGATTGTGAGTCTTCTTTCGAGGAAGGACATTGTGGACAACAAGACCTAGGCGACGCCGTTTCTAGGCTCGCGGCACTAGTTGGGAAGTACTAAATAATATGGAGTCGCCACCCGGTGTGAACCGGGACAAAGATTTAAGGCCGCACTCACCCCTCGCAAGGGAAGACCTCAAACCGTTGGGTTCGGAATGGTCTCTTACTTATGTCACTTGTAATAAAAGGATTTATGTAATAATTTAACCAGGCTTAAATAACATTTATTTCCAAAAATATCATGCTTCTAGATTCATATGCATACATCAACAAGTTCATCACAACATGCAACATCACATGACAATCTCATGAACATATTTCAATCCTATGATAGGGAAAACTAAGAACAACATAATCATGCTTGAGTACTATCTCATGAGCCTATTAACCAAATAACCTGCTAACAGCCTAATCATGCTTGAATACAATCCCAAGAACACATAGAATGGATAAATGCAAGAATACAAATAATACGGTTGGCTATATAACACAAGAAAGATCAACCAAGAGGCAATTATGCGTGAATATGATAAGACAGACTCAGTTCAGTGTGTGCGCGTTCGTGTAGCGTTCGTAAATGCATTCGAACGGTAACAGAAGGTTCGCGTTCGTGTAGCGTTCGTAAACGCGTTCGAACGGAAATGAAACAGAATGCTCGCGTTCGTATGGCGTTTGATAACGCGTTCGAACGTAAATGAAACAGAATGCTCGCGTTCGTATGGCGTTCGTAAACGCGTTCGAACGGAAATGAGACCTGATGCATGATAAGGCAAAAATGCATGCGCGTTCGAGTTGCGTTCGTAAACGCGTTCGAACGGGAACAACCCTGATGCATGAAATGGGACGCAATACATAAACAACAAAATAAAGGGGCGCGGCGAAGTACTGCCGTAAATGTGGCCTTTTGGGGCACTTGATCTCTCAAAGAGATGACCTTTAGACCAACATACTAAGCCCATGCGCGTCACATCACATTATGCATACAAACATAAAGACAATCATATTATTCTAAGTATGTCCGATTGAACGTGTCTTACATCCAACCGAACACACATCAACCGGCGCGGCAAAGCATTGTGGTAAAGGGCTTTAACCCTTCCCCATAGGGGATCTTTCATTCCACTTACTAAGCCCATGCGCTTGATTGAGTCATGCATAAATAAGCAACATGCAGAATTTAAGTGACGAAAAATAAATAAATAAAAGCAACACAAAACAAGAGAAAGTGCCGTTTACTCAAGTGGTACGTGGAGTTGTATCCCAAGTACAGACCACACTACCGTCCATTCGGATTCGGCTACGGAATTTACGTCTGGGTTTCCATCCTATATACCACAAGAGACGACACTCTTCCATTTCATTCAAGCCACAACATGCATCCATAAACGACTCTCATGCGAATAGAATTCAATAATAATAACAAAAACGAATATAAACTAATGAAAAGGTACCATCAGGTCTAACCTTTTAAATCACCTCTCGGATGTACGGTACACGATCGTCGGAAGGGTGGATGCTCTGCAACTCTCTCGGTTCACTGGTTCACTGTTCTCGTTCGTTGTCTTACTGTTTTGAGTCGTCGTTCTCCGTCTTTTGCTATTGTTTCCTTGTGGTTTCGTTGCCGTTTCCTCTTTATCTTTTGCTTACTGTTTTTTTGGGTGTCTTCTTCCTGTAATTTTCTTGTGTGTTGTGTATGAGCTAAGGACTAGGGACTAGAAGGTTGGTGAAGGGTTCTTTTTATAGGCAAAGGGTTGAGCTTGACAAGGAAATGGATTTGGCTAATTAAAGAGGGATTTGATTTGGTTTGGTTAAGGGAAGTCAAAGATTGAGGGGGGGGACAAATCTTGGCTAGATAGAGAAGGTTGAATATTTGATTGGCTTGGTTTAGGAATACAATATTTTAAGTTAGGAATATATTGGTTGATTGATTTTAACTTGGTATGATTATATTTTTGATTTAGTATGTGATTTGTTTAAATTAGGCATGATTTTAGTTTAAGTTGGTAATTGCTTATTTATGTTTGGTATATGTTTTATTTAATTATTTAATTAATTTAATTATTATCTTATTTAGTTAATGTTTTACTTAATATTTATTTATTTAAATTGGGATGTGTTTTATGGGCTTTGGGGGGCTAATTGGGCTGGATGTGAGGCTAGCAGCAAAACCAGAATTATCGACACCGTTCGAACGCTTCCTCGAACGCGGCACGAACGCCCGCAATCCGTTTGACGTTCGAACGTAAACACGAATGCAGCACTAACAAAAACAGTGAACCTTGTTTATTCTGAATTTCCTCTTCCGATGTCCGTTTCCCGTGACCTCCGTGACTTAAAAGGTAGTGTCTCCAAAATGAGACTCATCATAGGGACTTATGTGTAAAAATGCAGTGCCTACAGACATCAGAATAGAAACAGTATACAGGAGATTAAGTGTTGAGATTGAGGGAATACAACTACCAGTTGTACTTTACCCGTTAGAGATTGAGGACTTCAGTTGGATTTTAAGGATGGATTTATTGACTGCTCATGGAGCCATTATTCATTACAGCAGTAAGGATTTGAGGTTTATGTCAGATCACGAGGAGTTTAAGTTAGTCGGCGATTGTAGTCAGGTTGTGGTACCCATCATTTCTGCCATGTCGGCTTGTAGAATCATTAGACAGGGGTGCAAAGGTTTTTTAGCGAGTATTGCTATGGTGGAGAAGGTAAAATCAACACAGATAGCAGATATTCCAGTTGTGAGAGAGTATCATGACGTCTTTCCTGATGAGTTACCAAATTTGCCTCCACGAAGAAATCTGGAGTTCATTACAAATCTGATGCCTAGTAACACCTATATTTTGGTGTCTCTGTATCGTATAGCCTCGACATAAATGAATGAGCTGAAAGAATAGTTGTAATAGCAGTTAGATTGAGGATTTATTTGGCCCAGTATTTAACCTTGGGGAGCACCAGTGTTGTTTGTGAAAAAAAGGATGGCACCTTAAGATTATATATTAATTATCGTCTGCTCAATAAGGTAAGGGTAAAAAACCGGTATCTGTTGCCTCGTATTGAGGATTTTTTTTGATCAATTTTAAGGAGCTTCGGTATTTTCGAAAATCGATCTTCAACTAGGTATCATCAAATAAGGATCAGGGATGCGGATATTCCTAAGACTGTGTTCCGAACGAGATATGTGCATTATGAGTTCTTAGTGTAGCTGATGCCATTCGAACTTACTAATAAACCCTGTAGCATTCATGGATTTGTTGAATAGAGTGTTTCAGGAGTATTTAGATAAGTTTTTTCATGGTGTTTATTGATGACATCCTTATATATTCGTCTTCTTGGATCGATCACGAACAACACATTTGATTGGTAACTTTGAGAAGGGAACAACTTTATACCATGTTATATAAATGTGAGTTTTGGTTAGATAAAGTGGTATTTCTAGGTTATTATCTCAGGAGAAGGTATTTATGTAGATCTACAAAAGGTTTAAGCAGTTCTGAGATGGGAGAGACCAAGAACAGTGACAGAGATTCAAAGTTTCCTAGGATTAGCAGGCTACTACAGTCGGCTTATTCAAGATTTTTTTATTATTGCTGCTCCAATGACTTAGCTGACAAGAAGATGACACCGCTTGTATGGACTGATGATTGTGAGATTAACTTCCAAACTCTTAAGGAGAAATTAACTACTGCACTGGTACTTACTCTACCATTCAGACTTGATGGATATGTTGTTTATACTGATGTGTCACATCAAGGGTTATGATGTATACGAGTAGCATGGCAGAATGATTGCCTATGCCTCAAGATAGTTAAATACTCATGAGAAGAATTATCTCATTCATGATTCCGAGATGGCATCGATTGTACATGCCCTAAATATTCAGAGACATTATTTATATAGTGCTAAAAGTGAGATTTATAATGATCATAAGAGTCTGAAATATCTTCGCACTCAGAAATAGTAGAATTTGAGACAAAAACGTTGGATGGAGTCCCTATTGACTATGATTGTACTATTAATTATCTTCCAGGAAAGGCCAATGTAGTTGTTGATGCATTAAGTAGTAAGAATGCTGTAAATTGTAGTTTTTATGAGCCAGACGGAGGATGTTTGAGGAGATGGTAGCGTTACATTTGACTTTCGAGATGTCCGAAGTGGAGATATTCTTGCCTATATGAAGGTACGACCTAAACTATTAGATAGACTCAAAACAACACAGAATGAAGATGAACAATGTGGTAAATGGATAATAGAGAGATTGTAAGTGGTGAGACTACTACTTTTAGATCGAGTTCAAATGATGTATTACTTTTTGGTGATAGAGTTGTCTTACCACCTTCGGGAACGCTTTAAACAGAAGATATTAGATGAGCTCATGATATCTCCTTATAATATGCATCCTAGGAGCACCAAGATGTATCAAAATTTGAAGAAGATATATTGGTGGCCGGGAATGAAGATAACGATTTCAGAGTTTGTATCTCGATGTTTGGTTTGTCAGCAGATTAAGGCAGGGCATCAACATCCATCCAAATTAATCTAGCCTTTACCTATACTTGAGTGGCCATGGGAAAATATTTGTGATGTATTTTATAGTAGGGATGCCGCAAACAAAGAAGAGTTATGATGCAATTTGGGGTAATAGTGGATTGATTGGTCTAAATCTGCCCATTTTCTACTGATTCGAGAGTTACATAGGAACCAGAGAGAGATTAGCGAAATTATATGTGGAGCAGATTGTACGATTACATGGTGTACCATTGTCAATTGTATCATATAGAAATGTCAGATTTACTTCTCATTTTTGGAAGTGTTTCCAGAAGTCTATGCGGTCAAAGATTTCTATGAGCACCGTATTCCACCCAATAGACCGACGGACAGTCAGAACGCGAACTATTTAGATATTAGAAGATTTGTTGAGATCGTGTGTATTGACATTTACTGGAAGTTGGGATGAACATTTACATATGATAAAGTTCGCCTACAATAATAGCTTTCAAGCTAGTATTGGCATAGGTCCATTTGAGGCTTTGTAGAAAATGACATATATGACTCTTGTTTGTTGGGGAGAGGTTGGAGATAGACAGATTCATGGCTCAGGACTTTGTGGATATCACATCTGAGAGGATCAGCCTAATCTGAGCTAGACTGTTAAAGGTTCAGAGCTGATAGAAGGAAGAAGGACATTGAGTTCCACGTGGGGGATAAAGTATTTTTTGAAAGTCTCTCATTTGAAGAGATATTGAGATTTCGCTGGAATGGAAAGTTAGCACCGCGCTTTATTGGTCCTTTTGAGATTTTGGAAAGAGTGGGCACTGTGACATATCGTCTTGCATTACCACCAGAACTGGAAAGGATTTATAAAATGTTTCATATATCCATGCTGAAGAAATATGTACGAGACCCTTCTCACATATTGGAGAGTCAATCGGTGGAGTAGAGCGAAAATCTGACATATGAAGAAAAGCATGTGAAGATCATCGATTGAAAGGTTTAAGAGTTGAGTTCCAGATGTATTCCACTTGTGAATGTCATGTTGTCTAATCATCACATTTAAGAGGCAACCTGGGAATTGGAACGAGAGATGAGGGAGAAGTACCCAGAGCTGTTTGAGGATTGAAAAATTTTGAGGATGAAAGTTTTTTAAGGAGGGTAGATTGTTACTTCATTCTTTTTCTTATTTTACCAAATTATTATTGCATTATTATTCAAACCTAACACACACCCCACACTCTATTCTCAATACCAAGTATGTTCTTATGTCTCCAAAACATTAAAACAAACACAAAACATCCACCCTACCATCAACCATACTAACCATCACCAATTCCATTATCATCAACACCTTAACATTTGTTTTAAATTGTAATTAAGGGGATATGGTGAGGTTCTCTTGAGCATTTCCAGAGAGCATTGAGATCGATTCTAGAGAATTTTATAGAGAGAACTGAGAGCATTTGAGGGAGTATTTCTAGAGAGAGGGGAAAGTGTGTCCATAGAGAGAAATGAGTTTTTCAACGTTGTCCGATCTCTGTTTCTGGCAAGTGACCATATCTAGTGAATCCCCTCGACGGGATGAATCCAACTTTGTTGGACCACCGCCGACATTACCACCCACGCGCCCTCACGTGCCCCACATGCCTCCTTGCATGTACGACACCTCCCAGACCATAATCTTCCCATCGTCGAGATACACATGATGGACACTTCGTTTGCCTAAATTGGACATTCGGTTGTTGAGAAATGAGCAAAAATTGTTAGTTTTCGTTGTTTTACCGATCATTGGTAACCACCGTGCTTCAGCCCTCACCACCACCATCACCGAGATCCTTGAGATGTTTACTGAATATTGGCTCATTCGTTGTGATATTTGGAGGTCGTTGGAGCTTAGTACGTGATTATTACCATTTTGGGTGTGTAAATGTAAAAATTTGAAAGTTTTGGACTTAATTATTTATTTTCATAAGTAAGAGGGTAATTATGTAAATTTATTTTTCAAGGGTTAATAAGTAATATTGAGATTTTTAGGACTACATGAATTTAGTAGAAAAGGTTTGGGGCTTAAATAGTAATTTATAAAGTTTAGGGGTAAATCGTATTTTTGAAAAAGTTACAAACTTTTGATTCTATAAGCCCAAAAAAGTTCGGAAAAGTTCTGATCGTAATTTTAAATTTTTCTGATTCTTAGTAAGGATATGACTTATTCAGGTAAGTATAATTCATGATGATTCCCATAACTAATTGTTTGTTGATTATGTTTTGCAGTGAAAGTCTATATATGTTGGTATAATTATAACTCTCTATATATATATATATATTTGTGGAGATATTATTTTGAGTTATTGAAAGCATCTGAAATATAAATTCATGATTGTTGATATGAGATTGATGGATTGGATATGAGATGTGGTTGTATTGGATGATGTGTGTTGTTATTTTATGCTATCGGGTTTGTATAATAGTGATTGGAGATGAGATGATATATATGATATGATATGAGATGAGATGAGATGTAATGTGATGTGATGAGTGTGCTCATGAGAGTTTATGCATTGTTATGCATAAAAGTGGTAGATTATTTTCAGTTCCCACTTACAGATGAGCTGAGTGATATGGTGGGAAATATTGGGAGTCGTGATGAGGTATTTTGCCATTAGTTTCAATTCACTATTGTATTGAACTCGGATTAACAACCATGTTTGATGAATGTTTGCCATTGTTGTGAGAATGGTTGCTTGAGATGATATATCAATATATGTTATTTCATATAATATATTATTTACATATATACTTACTGTTGGCACTGTATTTTGCATAAAGTCAGATGATCAGCCTCGTATGGAGGCACTACTCGATAAGTTGAGGAAGTCGCGGGAAACAGACGTCGGAATGGAAAATTCAAAAATTAATACATTATCAAATTTAATTCATTTGTTTAGCCTCGGGCTCGCTTGATTGATCTCTATTTTAAATGTCAGCCTCGGCCCAAAACCCCCGCACCCATCCAAAATCCATGCAACCCTTTTAGGCCCACAAGCCAAAGCCAATCCAAAAACAATTAATCACATGTAACATATGCGAAATCCCTCCAAATCCCCTTCTAAATTTAAAAATAATTTTAAATCCAATCCCCACCAAAATTACATAAATTCTTTCCCTAAATAACTTAATAAAATACATCCCATATTTGCATGATTTATTTTCCTTACTTATGAAAAGCCAAGCCACAACCCTAACCCTAGCTTGCAACTACAAAAACATAACCTAACCAAACCCTAATTTTTTAGGCTCTCTCTCTCTACCTCACACGCCCTCTCTCATTTTCTTGACATTCATTCGGCAACAGTAATAAACCCTAATGAGCTCTCTCTCTCTCTCTCTCTTATCGCTCTCTCTGGCTAACACAAGAATACAATAAAAACACAAAATCTAAGCTCACATTCCCTCTTGGCAATAAGCAACAACAGAAGCCCTTTCTTTTCTTGCACACACACGGCAACATACTCTTCTTTCTCTCTCAATTCACACATGATCGAATCATCAAACAAGAAACCTGAATCTCTCTCATCTCTCTTTTTCCTCTCTCACACACACTGACACCGCAAAAAACAACAAAAAAACCTAACAGCAACCCACTCACAAACATTAGAGACACACAACATTCGGTATTCTCCCTCTTGGACACGCACGCATTTCTCTCTTAGACAACCAACCCTAAGCCCCTCTTTTATTACAAATATTCCACACACCAAGCCACCTCAATCAACACAGAACCGATATAAATAGCCCCACAAACACGCATAGCCACACAATTAAACACACACCACACAGCCACTTAAAGACACACCACACAACCACTAAGAAACACACACACACACCCCCCTCAGGGCCAACAAACACACTCACGCACTGCCACAAAGACACACACACATGACATTGACACACGTCCCTCTCTTAACCTAAAACATCAACAAAAACAAAGCCCACCAACCAGCCCTTTATAACACATACATACAAAATAGCAAGAAGCCACTAACATTGACCGAAATAACCATAAAAAAAAGTCCCTCTGACCACTGAAATAGCTCCTAAAAATAGTCCAGAAATAGCCCCCTCTGACCTCCGAAACCGAAAGTCCAGTCCGTAAAACAGTCCAAGAATCATCCCAAAACCACAGCCCCCAAAAATTGCAGAAAAATACGGCAAAAAAAAAATATGAGTGAAAATAGCAAGCCCAAAATATCAAAAATAGAGAATTAACGAACCAAAAAACAGCGGAGCATTAACCCTCTTCCGGCGACGGCGTTAACGCACTTCCAATAAGCTACTTAAAATGTAAACTTGAGGGGCCATTTTCTTTAATATTTTTATTTTTTTAATTTTTATGTTCATTTTACTATCTGTGTTTATTATTCCGCTATTTACTTCCCCTATGTTATTTTATTATTTATTATTATCTTGATTGTTAGTGCGCATGGGCTATTTACATCATATTTAAGGTACCCTCATTTGCGGGAAATGCCTGAGGGCAACCTTTTACCATGATATTTTTCCCGCGTCGGATGAGGTATGCTTTGTTGGATGTGAAATATGTCTAACCGGGGCATACAAGATCCCATATAGATGTCGGCCGAGTCTCTTAGTCGCATCTATTTTCTCTTATTCCGTTCTTCATTTCTTGTTGTTCGTTTATTTATTTATTCATCTTTATTTAGTGCGCATGGGCTATTTACATCGGATTAAAGGTCCCTCATTTACAGGAAATGCCTAGGGCTTTACCATGATATTTTACCGTGCCGGATGAGGTATGCTTGGTTGGATGTGAAATACGTCCAACCGGGCATACAAGATCCTATATAGATGCTGGCCAAGTCTCTTGGTCGCATCTCTTTTCTTTTACTCCGTTATCATTTTTGTTGTTCCTTTATTTATTACTCATCTTTATTAGTGCGCATGGGCTATTAACATCGGATTAAAGGCCCCCATTTGTGGGAAATGCCTGAGGGTAGCCTTTACCATGATGATATCTTACCACCGAACAAGGTATGCTTGGTTGGATGTGAAATACGTCCAACCGGGCATACGAGGTCCTATATAGATGTCGGCCAAGTCTCTTAGCCACATCTCTTCTACTTTTATATCACCATTATTTTCCTTTTTTGTTATTTATTTATTTATCGTATTCGTCATCGTGCATTTCTTTTGTGTTATTTATTTAGTTATACCCTTTCCATTGCCTTTTTTAGTTATCGCTTCATATTCATTCCATTAGTTATCTTAATTTATTCTGCAACATCACTTCACGTTTATTTCCATGATTGCATTAATGTTTATGGGTGTTATCCCTTGTGGTATATCGGATGGAAACCCAGACATAAATTCCGTAGCCGAATCTGATAGTGCGATCTGTACTTGGGACACAACGCCACGTACCACTCGGGAAATACTTACATGTGCATGACTAACTCTCCTTTTATTCGCTATTTACTTATTAACACTTTTCCTGCTTTTGACTGTTCATTATAATTTTCATTATCTCATTTCTTAATGTAATATGCTTCCACAGTTTCTATTAATGTTTATGGATAGAAAAATTCGTGTGTTTATTTGAATTATCTTGCATGTGATGCATAAGACTTGGTTATATTATTACATCGTTCATTACAATTGGCATAAGTAAGGGACCATTCTGAACCCAACAGTTTGAGGTCTTCCCTTGCGAGGGGTGAGTGCGCTTAAATCATTTTCTAATTCACATTGGGTGGCGACTTCTTTATTCTCTGGTTTAGTCCCCCGCGGGCTACTCCGTACTCCCAACGTGCCGCGAGCCCGGACATCGTCGCCGCATCTCTGTTCACACAGTCTGGCGACTCCACTGGGGATAGAGAATCGGCCCCGAAATAATGTCTTGTAATGTCTGTGGTTTTTACTTTAGTTAACCTTGTCTCATTTATTTTGCATACCCTTTTTTTACCTTGATAGCGTCATGTATTGTGAAGTCACTTTCGCTTGAAGCGGTGGATTGTTATATGGCATCATCACTCGTTGGCACGTACCTTAGGGTATAAAAAAGGTGCGCTCACTTGGTCGATCGAACCCTTGAGTGGGGAGGCCTAGTTGTGGGCAACCCTTCACCGGCGGGAGCCTTTATCCATACCCATATAAACCCACATATAAACCATAGTTATATGATCTATAGAAGCTACCCCTTTATGCTTGTGTTTGAGACCATCATCATTTGGATCCATTTGGAATTCTCGGCATAAAATACGAAGTTGTTGGGCCATTTAAACTGGGACGAGTTCATATCTTATGATGATTGGGCCAAAAGCTTTCAAAATGACGATGGGCCACTTTTTGTTTGGGCCCTCTATCATTTGAAGTTGTTTAGCCACCTTATCGCAAAAGTGTAAACCTGTTGAGTTTTTTTCCAACTGGGACAAGTTTGCACCTTGCGATAACATGATTGAATGCTTTAAAATGATAATGGGCCAACTTGTATGGAAACCTTGATGGGCTTAGAAAATCCAATCATAATCTAAATATGCCAGGAGCATGAGTCCGATATCCACACTGGCTTTCATCCAGGAAGGATACGCCTTGTTACGACATATTTGTATACTTTTAGATATCTCCAAGTCCATCCCCATAAGCGCAATTATGAAGGCCTAATTCATCATTTCTAGACAATGACACGATCCTCATAATAGGCTTAGCCAAAGTTGTAAATGGGCGGTCTTTGTCTTTTACCGAGGGAAATGGACTGAAGTGACCAAGGTCCACCCCGTAGCATAGGAGAGAACGGTTTTGTGTACCCCATATTGGTGCATAAAATAAGCCATACCTATGACAGAAATGGACTTACCACGAGTGTGGGAGATAATATGGTCGGAAGGATATATTTTGTGTTGATAACCATATGTATATTATATATCTCATGCATCACACGCATACACGCATCATGCTAACTCATAGTTTCAACAGCTATCATAGATATCCGTTGGGTTAGAGAAGAAGGAATACTCGTCAAAAAAATAGTTGGCAAACATGAGTGAGTCAGATAATGAGGTTTCCCACATGGCCAATTAGAGACTAACATCACTAAGATTACTGAGCAGTTGCAAGTTTTGACCAATGTTGTGGCCAGTTTGACCGTACCACGTATAGCCAATAATTGGAAGTTCTGCAACCAGAATAGAAAGACCATTTGGGGATCTTTAGGGATCAAGCCCACTCCTTCTGGGGTCGTCCCTATCAGAAACATGTGATTCTCTAATTTTGGTAGACCTTTGTCAGAGGTGTTTAAAGAACTGAAAAGGCAAGGACTCCTAAATCCCTTAGAACCTAAACCACTTCCAAACCTTATTCCACGCTACCTTGACCTAACCCTATATTATTACCTCCATCAGTAAAAAGGCCATGAAACTGACAAATGCTCCCGCCTTAGGCATGAAATCTAAGACCGCATTAATGCCAATAAAATACTCGACCCGGAAAAAGAACAACCCAACACACACAAAAACCCTCCACCCATCCACATGATCAACTCCGGCCTACCCAATAGCCTTGTCCTCCAAACTCATAACCACCAAACTTACTGCATAGGGATATAGGGCAACAGTAGTAAATATAAGACAAAGCAGATGGGGGATTTCTGGGAAAACTTCTCGAATAGTGACAATGAGGAGGTTACAAAAGTGGAAAGTAAATAGGAAAAAGAACTACTGCAGTTGGAGAATCTGATGTGTGAAGAAAGTAAGAAGACGGAAGAAGACGAGGCTATAAATTTCAGAGATGCTTATTTCCCTAATCTGATTCAATTATAGTCCTGCATTTATTAATCATAAAGATATTGATTTTGCTTACTCATTCGAGCCGTTTCCTGTTACTGTTAGTCCTTAATAGTTAGGCACAAGTCCGATGATGAAATCATTTGCTTTAGGGTGAAATCTTAGAAACGATAAGTTCTTGATGTGCTTTTATCTAATCTTGTTAGACTCGTAAGCACTTCACAATAGGTTCTTAGTAGTGAAAACCTAAGTAGTTGGCAAAATGACTAGTTGAAGAAATTGAAGGTCGATAAATGACTGTTTGCTTATATGTTCGTCCTGATTTGCCTGCGTTATGATGTGTGGTATGGTTGAAAATAAAAGAAAAATCTCAACAAAATAAAAAATATAAAAAAAAATATAAACCACTTATAACCGATAAGCGTGAAGCTACCCATGGGCGAGTATTAGGGCCACCATGAGGAAAAATGCTACCTTAAAGGGTATGTGTGTTGCAAAAAAAAAAGATAAAAGAAAAAGAAAACTATACCATATTGAGCACGGAAAATCAATTGTAGAGCATAATTGAGACATCTAGGTTGGTTTGACTTATCGATCCCAATTTTTAAACGAAATCATTGAGTTGGCTTACCTAAGGATCAAGCTGTGAAAGAACCTTTGCACACACACTTTGAGTCTGGCTTAGATCATTTATTCAAAAACTCACATTTGAGTTACATCGAGTGTTTTGAAGGTTCTCTAGTTTCATTACTGAGTATTCTTTGAGGACAATAATATGTATAACTATTGGGACTATTTCCTAGCATGTAATATAGTATGTTGAGACCTAGTGCAAGTAGCGGAGAGAAGAAAACTAAACCAAGTCTAGGGGCGACCAGTCTACCATCTCGCGAATAAGAGACAAAACGGGATCTTGAGCCATGGGACCAAAGAAAACTGAGTAATCACCAGGGTAAAATTGACAGGTGGAAACTATAAGCAGGCTCAGGAGGCGACCAAAGACTTTATATGCAAAGGGCTCCAAATAGTGCGAGAAAGGCCTAACTAAGGATAACATAGAGCCAAAAAGACAAAGAAAACCCATCGAAATAGGGAATACATCCATGCATACATGCATACATGTCACATACACACAATTTTTATTTTGAAGAAAAAGAAAAAGTGGCAAAGACGAGCAACTCAGGAACGGTTCAAAAATGAACCATCTCAACTCAATAACGGTTCATTTTTGAACCATCTCAACTCAAGTAACGGTTCAAAATTGAACCATCTCTCATCATGTAATGGTTCAAAAATGAACCATCTCAACTTAGGAACGGTTCAAAAATGAACCATCTCTCATCAAGTAACGATTAAAAAATGAATCATCTCTCATCAAGTAACGGTTCAAAAAATGAACCATCTCAACTCAAGTAACGGTTTAAAAATGAACCATCCCTCATCAAGTAACGGTTCAAAAATGACTCATATCTCATCAAGTAACGGTTCAAAAATGAACCATCTCTCATCAAGTAACGGTTCAAAAATGAACCATCTCTCATCAAGTAACAGTTCAAAAATGAACCATCTCAACTCAAGTAACGGTTTAAAAATGAACCATCTCTCATAAAGTCACGTTTCGGGAATGAACCACCTCAACTCAGTAACGGTTCAGGATTGAACCATCTTTCATCAAGTAATGGTTCGGGAATGAACCATCTCTCATCAAGTAATGGTTTGAGAATGAACCATCTGATATCAGTAACGGTTTGAGAATGAACCAGGGGTCAAGCACCCCGTCATCAAATCAACTCAGTTCGAAGCATCTCACAAAACAACATGTAAGTCCGGCAACAGCCGACAAACCAGGTAAGTAAAAATGCATGCATGACTTTGATAGGATTATCACTGTCGCACAGTACACAGGTCCCATCAAAATAGGGGCGACTGTAGGCACTGTATTTTTACATAACCCGATGATGAGCCTCGTATGGAGGCCCTACCCGTTAAGTTGAGGAAGTCACGAGAAACTAATGTCGGAAGGGAAAATTCAAAAATTAATACATTATCAAATTTAATTCATTTTGTTTAGCCTCGAGCTCGCATGATTGATCTCTGTTTTAAATGTTACCCTCGGCCCAAAACCCCCGCACCCATCCAAAACCCATGAAACCCATGCAACCCTTTTAGGCCCACACGCCCAAGCCCAATCCAAAACAATTTAATCACATGTAACATATGCCAAATCCCCTACCAAATTTAAAAATATTTTGAATCCAATTCCCACCAAAATTACACAAATTTTTTCCCTAAATAACTTAATAAAATACATCTCATATTTGCATGATTTATTTCCTTACTTATGAAAACTCAAGCATAACCATAACCCTAGCTTGCAACTATAAAAACATAATCTAACCAAACCCTATTTTTTTGGGCTCTCTCTCTACCTCACATGCCCTCTCTCCTTTTCTTGACATTCATTCGGCTACAACAATAAACCCTAATAAGCTCTCTCTCTCTCTCTTATCGCTCTCTCTGGCTAACACACGAATACAATAAAAACACAAACCCTAAGGTCATATTCCCTCTCGGTAATAAGCAACAACAGATGCACCTTCTCTTCTTACTCACACACGGCAACACACTATTCTCTCTCTCTTAATTCACACACGACCGAATCATCAACAAGAACCCGAATCTCTCTCATCTCTCTCATTTCTCTCTCTTTCTCACACTGATACGCTAAAAGCAACAAAGAAACGTAACAGCAACCCATTCACCAACATGAGAGACACACAACATTCGATTTTCTCCCTCTTGGACACGCACATACTTATCTCTCAGACAGCCAACCCTAAGCCCCTTTTTCATTAAAAATAACCCACACACTAAGCCACCTCAATCAACACAGAACTGACACAAATAACCCCACAAACACGCGTTGCCACACACTTAAACACACACCACGCAGCCACTTAAACACACACCACGCAGCCACTAAGAAACACACACACGCACACCATTTACGGCCAACAAACACACTCACGCACTGCCGCAAAGACACACACACACACTACGTTGACACACGTCCATATCTCAACCTAAAACATCAAAAAAAACTAAGCCCACAACCAGCCCTTAATAACACATACAAAACAGCAAGAAGCCACCAAACAGTGACCAAAATAACCACAAAAATAGTCCATCTGACCACTAAAACAGCCCCTAAAATAGTCCAAAAATAGCCCATCTAACCACCAAAACAGTCCGTAAAACAGTCCAAGAATCATCTTAAAACCAGCCCTAAAAATCGCAAAAAAACAGCAGCAAAAATAGAAAAAACAGCAGCCCAAAATAGCGAAAATAGCGAATTAGCAAACCAAAAAAAAGCGGAGCATTAACCCTTCTGGCGACTGCGTAACGCACTTCCAAGAAGCTACTTAAAAAGGTAAGACCTGAGGGCCATTTTCTTTAATATTTTTTATTATTTAATTTTTATGTTCATTTTACTGTCTGTGTTTATTATTCCGCTATTTACTTCCCATATGTTATTTTATTATTTATTTATTATCACTGATTGTTAGTGCGTGTGGGCTATTTACATCGGATTAAAGGTCCCCCCCTATTTGCAGGAAATGCCTGAGGGTAGCCTTTACCATGATATTTTGCCGCACTGACGAGGTATGCTTGGTTGGATGTGAAATACGTCCAACCGGGCATACAAGATCCCATATAGATGTCGGCCAAGTCTCTTGGTCGCATCTCTTTTCTTTTATTACGTTATTCATTTCTTGTTGTTCCTTTATTTATTTACTCATCGTTATTTAGTACACATGGGCTATTTACATCGGATTAAAGGCCTCCCATTTGCGGGAAATGCCTGAGGGCAGCCTTTACCATGATATATTATTATGCCGGACAAAATATGCTTGGTTGGATGTGAAATACGTCCAACCGGGCATACGAGGTCCTATATAGATGTCGGCCAAGTCTCTTGGCCTCTTCTCTTTTACTTTTATTCTACCAATATTTTTCCTTTTTTTGTTATTTATTTATTTATCGTATTCATTATCGCGCATTTCCTTTGTGTTATTTATTTAGTTATACGCCTTTCTATTGCTTTTTTTAGTTACCGCTTCATATTCATTCCATTAGTTATCATTATTTATTCCGCCGCATCACTTCACGTTTATTTCCATGATTGTATTAATGTTTATGTGTGTTATCCCTTGTGGTATATCGGATGGAAATCCAGACGTAAATTTCATAGCCGAATCTCAATGGACGGTAGTGCGGTCTGTACTTGGGACACAACGCCACGTACCACTCGGGAAATACTTGCATGTGCATGACTAACCCTCCTTTTATTCGCTATTTACTTATTAACGCTTTTCCCACTTTTGACTGTTCATTATAATTTTCATTATCATATTTCTTAATGTAATATGCTTCCACTGTTTCTATTAATGTTTATGGGTATGCAAATTCGTGTGTTTATTTGAATTATCTTGCATAAATGCATAAGACTTGGTTATATTATTGCATAAACCCATTCATTACAATTGGCATAAGTAAGGGACCATTGCGAACCCAACGGTTTGAGGTCTTCCCTTACGAGGGGTGAGTGCGGCCTTAAAATATTTCCCAGTTTACACTAGGTGGCGACTCTTTTATTCTCCGGTTTAGTCCCACGCGGGCTACTACATACTCCCAACGGGCCGCGAGCCCGGACATCGTCGCTCCATCTCTGTTCACACACTTATATATATATATATAATATATATATATATATATATATATATATATATATATATATATATATATATATATATATATATATATATATATATATATATCCTTAATTTGTTAGTGTGGTCATGTTAAAAGTATGAGTGTTTTACTTACTGCGCTCTTTAAGCTCACCCCTATTTTCCAAACATCCCAGGTAGTTCGCCAGCACAACAGTAGCAATATCAGAATTTGATCCACATGTCACAGTCTCTTTTCGGGTCGGTCCAGATATGTAAGACATTTTTTTCCCTCAGATTTATATGGAGAGACATTCAGAAATTTGCTAAATTTGTAATTTAAGGTGTAATGTTTGTGCATATTTGTTTGATTTTTATGACATATAGAATTCTTGAACTAAATAAGTCTGCAAATAACTTTCTAGGGTTAGGCCCACTCTACATAGGGGGTCGTGTTAGTTCTGTAGACACATTACATTAGATGAGGGTATTAACGAGATAGTTTTATGTTTGTAGGAAAATATTTGAACGTGGCCGTGGTATAAGTACTCAGTTTGAGAGAGGGAGAGCTCAACAATATGTGAGAATGCCAGGTATTGGTATTGCGAGACCTCAGAATGAGCTTGTAGATCCTAAACCTGATGTAGATTCATCTGATATTCCGCCGATTGTTGATGTTGGCGAAGGTTCTAGACCTATACCTCCAGTAGTTTCGACAGCTACCCCCAACTGCTATTCCTTTAGCTGTACCTGACGTGGTTCCTACGATTGTACCTAATATGACCCATGTCGCTCCTTCAGTTCCCCCTACAACCACACATCTAGAAGATGTATTGGGGAGATTTACTGATGTAGTTGCACCGATGGTTTCCAAAGGACCAACGATTAATCTATCTTCAAGCAACAGTGGTAATTTTACTCATCAAAATTTTACTTCGACATATAAGACCTTTGGCGATGAAATTTTTCGACACTAAAGGTGAAAAATAAATAAATAAATAAATAATTTTTAATTAGTTTTAAAAACTAATTATAACAAAATTGATATTTCAAATTAATTTCAAACTGAATTTCTTTACAAAAGTAATTAAACTTGTAAATATCATAACAACATCATTACAAATTTATTATAAAAAATTATAACAAAGATATCTTTATTGATATAAAAATAAAAATACAAAATTGATCACAATAAACAAACATAAAATATAAAACAAAATGAAAAACTATAAATTTTGTTTATATTTTCCATGTTTCCTTCATCTTCACTTCCATATTGTTCATCATTTCTTTCATTTTCTTCACCATCTTAATTTGCACCATTTCTTCATCTTCATATATTCTCATTCAAACAAAATAAAAATATTGGATGTTAACATAAAATATAAAAAAATGAAACAAAACCCTTAAGGAAAAAAGAATAAAAGAGGAAAGAAGAGTAGGAGAGGAAGAAAGTGAGAATAGGAGAAATAAAAAAGCAAATGAATATTTATAGGAAAAAAATAACATTTAGCGACAAAAGCATATTTAGTCACTAAATGTCCTCAAATAACAAGAATTATTTCCGCCAAAATCTTGAATTTTATCATCGGAATTTTTGTCCTTTTGCGTCGAAAATTCATTGCTAAATGTCAAAAATTTAAATCTAATTTTAGAATGCGATGAATTTAAATTTTAGAATACTGGAAATTCAAAAATTTAAATTTTCTCTTTAGCTTCGAAATTCAATTTTGATGCTAAAAATTTTAATATTTAAAAAAACTCCCACCTTTTAAAATTTTATTTAAATTTTTGACATATAATGCCGAACGTTTATCCTTTTGCATAAGAATTAAAATTCGACGCTAAAGGGTTTCACCTTTAACCTTGAAAATATTATTCGGCGTTACAGTTTTACCATTTGGCATCGGAAATCAAATTCGACAATAAAAATCAACCCTTTACCGCGAAAATATATTTTTTACATTAGCGTCGAAAAAGAGTTTCGGCGCTAAATATTTAGACGGTAAATGTCCATTTTCATATAATGTTATGTGCTACATAAACTTCGATATTTTAATAGTTCTTTGCAATCACATATTTTACATAAATTTTGCCAGCTATATTAGAGGATATTTACAAGTTCAGGTAATTTTAAATTTTTTTATTATTAAATATATATGATTTAAATATTTATTGGTAATTCTCATAAGTTTTTTTCTACGTTATGAGAGATTTAATGCTGTTGATATGTAAATATTAAGAAAATTTTAAATACATATTTATCCAATCCAAGTGGCCCTCAAATTATATTTATACATCATGGGCTACTGTAATACATTTTACTTGATGGTGGAGAGGGGTGGGGGCCCAAGGTAATTAAAAATAATAATTTTATAGATGTTTTTAAGAAATAATTATATATGAATATGAAAATTTAACTTAAAAATTATTTATTTCCCGCACTTAATTCCGCGTTTGAAAGAGAAATAAAGTAAAGATTTAAACTACGGACATGCACTTCGGGTTCGAAATTATTTATTTTAAAATCGAAACGAACCCTATCTAACATAATGAAACTAGAAGTTCAATGGAACCCATCCCATTTTATTATTTAATTAATGGCCTGGCCTTTTTGACACTCTTTCAAGGATACGAAAGCATTCCCGTATGTGAACTTAGATTATTCTTTGTAGGTGCTAATGTAACAAAACTAAAGTTTTATATCATTGAATTTTCTTTATCCACGGAAAAGAGAAGTTAAGTTTCGATCTTTCAATATTTTCAAAATTCATTTTCATTTAGTCGAGAATGAAAATGAAGGTCCAAGAACAATATGTATCTATTATGGGGTATCATACAAATTTACTGTGGCTATTGCAATATGAACAAACTCTTGGATAAACATCATGCTGCTGAAATTGAACTTGATACAGCGCAAACTCAAATGGCTAGGTACACATCATCTACTAGAAGTACGAGTTCTTTAGATTTATTTAAATATTTTGATGTTAAAAATAGAGAAGAATTTGCTAAATTTACTTGTACGACATATCTTTCTTTAAGTTTTGGTGAAAAAATTAATTTTATTAATTACGTTCAGAATGCTTTAAATCCTGCTGCTTATAGAATTACTAGAAATACAACAAAACTTCAAATTTTTAAATTATATAAAGATGGTGTATTTTAAATGAAATATTTAAAGATATTAAATGTCATCTTTCTATTTGTTCTGATATTTGGAGTGACCGTTGACAAACATAATTATACATGGGTATGACTCGTCATTGGATTGATGCATCATAGAACATGCAAGAACGACTTATTGTATTTAGAGTTTTTGATGAGCAACATATTGCACAAAAATATTTATAGAATGATGAAAGTAATTTTTTATGAATTTGGTTTATTAGGTAAAATTTTAACAATTGATTTTGACAATGCATCTGTAAATACTGCATGAATTAGAGATTTAAAAGAAATATGCCAACCAAATTTAGGGGGCCGATTTTTTTCATGTTCATTTCACATGTCATGTCCTTAATTTATGTGTTCAATATGGTATGACTTGTTTAGCACATTTCATTGATCCTATTAAGATTGTACTTAATTGTATTTGGTCATATTCTCAAGTTAGGAGAGAATGAGCCAAGTTTTGTAAATTAAATAGTGTTAAAGCAATAAAACTTTCACGAGATGTTCCAACAGTTGGAATTCAACTTATTTTCTTTTATGTCAAGCTTTCCAATACAATGATGTATTATGTAATTTTTTTTTTTGCTCAACATGGTCAACATATCATACTTTTTTCTAGTCAATAGGATATTTGTGAAAAATATTTAGAAATTTTAAAAAATTTTAATGATGTTATACATATTTTTAGCGGAGTTTATTATCCTACAACAAATTTAGTTCTTGTTGAAAGTTTGAATATTGTTGGTATTCTATCTGAGCATGCTGAAATTTTTGGTTCTAATGATATTGTTTTAATTGAAGTTATTGCTGTTATGAAACAAAAATGGTTGAATTATTTTAAAAGCATTCCATTACTTTATCTTATTGCCACGATTTTTAATCCTATATTTAAATTAGAAGGTTTGAATAGTGTCTTACAAGCTTACTCTGAATATTTAAATCTAGATAATGAAATAATATTACAAGAATAATAGATAGAATAAAAATTGATTTAATAGATTTATTTAATGATTATTTTAGTAGATATTACTTGCAATCAGTAAAACAATCTAGTAGTAGCAAACCTGTAATACCTTCAAGACTTAGAGTAGGTGATCGTTGGTTACTACAACAAAATAAAAAATATAAGGATAACACGACTAACAACCCGAAATTAGATAATTATTTATCTATCAATTTCGAGTTTCCTACTGAAATTTTAGTGAGTAAAAATTTTCCAGTACTTGACTGGTGGAGCCAACATCAAAATATATTTCCTGTATTATCAATTATTGCTAAAGAGGTGTTAACAACACCTATTTTCACCATTGCAGTTGAGCAAACCTTTAACTTAGGAGGAGATATTTTGGAAGCGAGAAGGTCTTCATTACATCCAAGCACTGTAGAAGCAACATCATGTGTGGATGATTGGACCCAAGCAGATCTGAGGCAACAAGAAGATGCCCCCGATGGCCTTGAAGACTTGTTCGACAATGCATCTCCAAGTGCAAACGGAACGAGTGTTGAAGGATCAATATGCATTGATAATGATGATGATTGATAAGTAAATAATTGTAAATTATAATGGGGATCTATCTTAAAAATATAATGGAACTACATGAGTTTTGATTCCTCTCACCCGTCGAGGATACGTAGGCAACTTATGTTTTTAAAAATTTAGGTTCAAACTCTTTAAATTTATTTTTAATTTAATATAATCTAAATTTAAATTCGTAATTTTCAATAAATTTTTTAATCTCATTTTTTAAAAATCATTATAAATATTTTTTAAAAAAAAAACACAGGGAACTAGAACCGAACCATAACTGTTCAATTCGGTTCTGGTTCCGGTTACCGATTCCACATAAGTGTAGAAAAGTGAACCAGCCAGTTCGATTCTGGTTCAGAACTGAACCGGATCGGTGACCACCTTTATATAGTGATGAATTATGTATTGGATGCATAATTACATAGCTTAATGTTGAAACTAGGCTAATGAATTTTGTTAGGATGCTTTGGAAGTATAAACACAATGTGCTTGTAATTGGGTCAAAAATATTCATTTTGGACATGGAACAATTAATAAGAGTTTGGAACCATAGATTAATGCTTAGAGCTAAGGCTACAATTCTAGAATCACATGACCCCTTTGAGTGAATTGTTCATGAGTCATTTCGTTGTGGGATTCTAAATTGGTTTGTCTCTTGATGTAAATAAATGCATATATGAATTTAGAATACATGTATGTTAGTTATATAACATGTGTTGATGATGTTTATGATTTAAAATTGGATTTTAGGTGTATTAAAGTATTATGAGAAAATTAGAAGTGTTTAGTATTGGTTTGAAGTTGAAATTGCTCATTGTCTATGGTAGCATTGCGACTCTGGCCTTCCAACAATGTGACATCGAACATCAGACCTAGAAGCATCAGAACACCCAACTTTTCACGTCGCGACACTGAGATGTTCAGCTCTCTCAGTTTGGTGCATCTCGACGGCCAAGCCTCTGTGTCATGACACTCATGGCTGATGAACAGTGAACAGAATGGTATCAGTAGCAAGGCTTAACCATACAACACATGTTACATGTTAGATATGTATTTGAATCTATGCTTATGTATTTTAATTTAATTATGCATAAGTCATATTGGATATACATGGCATGTTTTAAATTAAAATTTTGACCTAATTATGTTAATGACTTGATTGTCATAAATTTCCCTAGATTAGGTGATTACTTTATTTTAAGTAATAGTATTAGTAACGTTGGAGCATTATTAGATTGTCAGTTTTGTCAATACCAAGATGAATGAGTTCTTACTAATTATACCTAAGATCGTCATTAGTGTGAGGGTACATATGCTTGGAACTTAGGTCACTCCGATAAAGCATTAGATGTAGCATGATGAGTTAACGTAGTCACCTAATATTGTCATTCGTGTGAGATTGTACATACGAATCTCATTAGTGCACATTGACAAGTATACACCTGGAACACGTCTTAATTCAAGATCGTCGTTAGTGTGATGATAAGAAACGGTTTATAACCAAACTAGGAGTCATATGAAGTGATTGACCTTCGAGGTCTACCTAATGAGTTTATAAAGGCCAAGATCATCATTAGTGTGAGGCTAAAATAAATGTCATGGGATCCACTTCCCGCTATGAAATTTTGATGATCAAATTTCTATTTTTACATTAAGGGAGTTACTGATTTACGTAAAATAATGGGAGGGCACTAATAGATTTAAAATTCCATAATTAATTAGTGTTATTATTTTAAAATGAAAAATATTCTGCTACTGTTTAAAATGTTATCTTGTAGATGGCTGCCGCAAATCCATTGATAAGATTTTTGGATTCTAATAAACTAAAATAAGCCAAGAACTCTTTCGAATGGGAAATGAACATCGGCCTTGTCTTGGAATTTGAAAAGTTTACATATGTAACTATCAATCAATTTCCTGTTGTAATCGATCCTGACTTCACTCCTCAAGAGCGAGAAACTTTTGTAAAATGGAAGGATGATAACTTTAATATGAAATCCTACATTTTAGGATTGATGGTTCCAAATTTACTGAGACAGTATATAGAGGTACCATATGCTTGGAGCATAATGCAAACACTCAAGGAGTTGCTCGAGGAAAATCAAGAGATCAAAATATATCAGAGGTCTAAGGAATTATTCCGTGCTGAACTCAAGGGTGAAGGAGTTATCAGTATTCATATTTTGAACATGGTCTATCAGATCCGATATCTGGAACGAAAATACATTATGATTGATGAACGACTATACCGTAATTTGATTCTTTCTTCTTTGTCTGGAACTTATATTGGCATTGTATTAAAATTCCATATGCACTTAATGCAAGCCAGCTATGAAGAACTTCATAACTGTAGGCATTGCATTTTTACACATTAGCCCAATGATGAGTCTCGTATGGAGGGAACTACTTCTTTAGTCATGAAGTCGCGCGGGAAACGGGCGTTGGAAGGGTAAAGTTGGAAAATAGAATTTTTGATGGATTTAATCTCGTTGTTTTCGCTTCGGTTGCTTGTTATACCTCCGTTTCTAAGCTCACCTTAGGCCCAAAACTCCCATAGACCACATACCTAACCCAAACCAAGCCCAAATACCCAAGTCAACCCAAGTCAAACCAAGTCAACCAAATCCATGCCCAAAGGATGTGATTCACGCCCAAAGCCCCTTTATTTAGGTATATGCTATTTATCACATGTTTAAATCTTGTAAAATCCTTACCTAAATAAAAGAAATCAAATCAAATCCCTACCAAATCAAATCCAATCCCAAATCCTAATTAGGAGATGCATTCCTTATTAGAAATCAATTAGGAGATTCATTCCTAATCTAATTAGGAAAGTCTTCTCTCTTTGCCTATAAAAAGAGGCCTTCACCCCTCATTCAAGACCTAGCCCATACATCTCTCTCACACGCCTAAAGCACTCTCTTAAGCCTCCATTACACGCCCAGCATCCCCCTGAAGCCTCCATTGCAGCACCTTCAAGATCCAATAGCCTCCATTGCCGCACCTTCCCTCCATCATCAACACCCTTCACGCCCAAGCCCTAAACTTAACCCTCTATTGCCGAGTTCCAGCCCCCATTCACAGCCCTAAACACCCTCAAATAAACCTATTCACAGCCCTAAATTCGCACTAAACACCCTCCAAACACAGCCCCAAAACAGTCCCTGAAAACACCCCACTGCACCTGTGAACTGCCGCAGTTCACCTTCTGTTCTGGTCAGTTTTTGTTGCGTCCTTAGCCCACAAAACAGTCCTAAAATCACCTAAATACCATCCTCAAAACCTCCATAAAGTTTCCCTAAAAAATCCTCACAAACGCACCTCCCTAAGCCTTCAAAATCACCCAAAACAGTCCGCTAAACCATCAAGACAGTGACCTGAAACGTAGCAGCGAAACAGCAGCGAAACGGACTTGAAACAGCAGCCCGAACAGCAAAACAGCGAGGAAAGACGTTGAGTTGGTGAACTAAAAGAGTAGCGGATCATTCACCCTTCCAACGGACGTGTAACGCCCTTTCTTAGACGACAAAAGAGGTTAGACCTGAGGGCACCTTTCTACTTATCTTCTTTATTGTTGTTTTATTTATTTTGATATATAATTGCATGAGAGTCGTTTGAAGCATGATGTGATTGTTGGATGAGCGGGATATGTGTTCCCTTTTGTGGTATATCGGATGAAACCCGGACGTAAATTCCATAGCCGATTCCGAATGGACGGTAGTATGGTCTGCACTCGGGATACAAAGCCACGTACCGCTTAAGATATACATATCTCGTCTCATCCTAATTTGTATTTGAGCATGTTATAGTCTTTAGGTTATATGTTTATTATTTAAAGCATGGTTTAATTTAGTTTGTTATTCATTTGTTAAAGCATGTTTAGGTGTTCATTATGCATGTTCTTAGTTTATGATGCGTTTGGGTAATGATTTATACATGTTGATTTAAGGGTTCAATATGCTTGTTGTGTTACATTGCGTGGAATTATTTGGATGAAAGCATGTTAGATCTAAGTACCCTTGAGCATGAATGATGAATAGATTCGGTTAGTTTATTGCACAAATTATATCATCACAAGTGACATAAGTAAGGGACCATTCCGAACCCAACGGTTTGAGGTCTTCCCTTGCGAGGGTGTGAGTGCGGCCTTAAATCTTTGTCCCGGTTCACACCGGGTGGCGACTCCATGTTATTTCATACTTCCCAACTAGGCCGCGAGCCTAGAACAGCGTCGCCCAGGTTCTGTTGTCTACAATAACATATTATGCATGATGGAGCATTATATGAGGAAAGACAACCCCATTTTGTACCTCCATGGGGGAGCTGACTCCTCAAAGGCTTCTGGGAAGTCAAAAAAAATCAAAATGGAGAATAAAAAGATATAAAAGAAAAACTGCAAGAAGCGCAAAAGTGCAAAACCGCAACTAGCATACCTAATTTTGACTGAACATGTGTTCAAGTATGGTTAGCATACTTGAACTAAGAATATTGAGTTTGATTCATGAATGCATGGACCTGCTACTTAATTTACTGTGCTACTAATTCTACATGACATGCTTATGTTAATAATGATGAGACATTTCGACATAGCCGATATAGCCACTTTAAAAGCTCAATACTGGCTACTACAAATGCCTAATTTTGCCTTAACATGCCCATCAACAAGTTTATCATTCCAAACAACTATAACTGACCATTACAAGCATACCATAATATCATTCAATTCATGTTGCTCATCATGCATGAACCTACATCACTAGCACAACCTGTTTTCCCTAAACTTTCTTGAATCCTGCTAATAAAGTCTTATAACACATACTCTCAAACATGTTCTCTATTAACATTCTAAGTTCTATTTATTACATACTATCTTGTAGGAATTATCTCAAACATGTTCACACTCTTAGGCACATCATAAACATACCATTAATTGCATAATAAACTGATCTTTCACACTTTTCTTGAATTCAGGCCACATGAACATTTATAACGTTGAAAGTTTCCAACACACAACAACTTAAAAATCATGTTAAACATTACCTATGCATAATCCATCATTAATCAATATTAAAACATAAAAATCTTCATTCATATCCACTTATGAAATTCGGCCAACATAAGAACATTTATAACTTTAAAGTTCTCACCGTTAACCATGATAACTCATTCTAAATATCATTATACATGGATCATTCTAAATAATCTTAAAACACATGAATCATAATATGTTATTATCAAAACAAAAGAAAATTAACTCCTATGAAATATTAAAGATTCGGCCAAGAGCATACTTCCACCCTTTTAAGTTTTTCAAACTATACCCATTTATAATCTACAACATAACACCTAACCAACATAAAATATCATCCATCATTATCACTTAAACAGCAAAACAACCCATATTCGGCCAAGGCCTCATTTCACCACACTTGGAAATTTTCATTTCCTAAACACAACATATTCTAATACATTATCCTACCACACGAATCATCATTATTTTCACAACAAAAGCAACAAAACAGTCCTTATACACAAGTTAGTATTTGGCTAACATGAGGAAAATGGAACTAGAATTTCTCAATCCAAAATCAATACAAACTCATGTTATACCTCATCCTAAGCATGAACTAGCATTATCCACCACCTAAAATAAAAATAATCATCCCCAATCTACTTATAAATTTCGGCCAGCCCTAACTCACGAGAGGAAAAATTAGGCATTTCTATAGAATGAGCTTAAAGCTTGTTTAAGATGTCATTAAAATGCCCACAAATACATGCTAACTACCATTAACAAGTTCATATGCAAAAATGAAGGTCTAGGGTTCTTTGGACGATTTGGGTTTCTTTCATCAAGCTCTAAACTAAAAATGAGAAGGAAAATGAGAAAGAAATAAAGACAATAAAGAAGAAGAGAAAATGGCGTGAGAAGCTCCTCCATTTGTTTCTCTTCATCTTTTGGTGAGGGAGAGAGTGAATAGTGATAGGTTTATATGTTAAGGGCTAATTTTTATTGAGAATGATTGGCTAAAATTGAGCCAAGTGTCAAAATCTTAAGGCAGTCACGTTATCCACTGTGGAAATCATAGACATGTTGATTTTTGACTTGGTTCTATTTTTATTTTGGGAAAATATTAACATGGAAGTTGTAGGTATTGGTATTATATTGCCGTCAATATAAAATTTATAAAAATCAGAGTTTGTATGAAAAATTTAGGGCTGAAATACGGAAAAGCTACCTGTTGACTCAGATGAATAGCAAAGATGGTGAGTCTAAAAAAAATTCTGTTAACTCCGGACTATATTTACAAGGTGCAAAATCTTTTTAAATATTATTTTATGAGTTCTAAGATGTTAAGCATGATGATTTACTATACCGGATATAACTGGTCTGACCGGGGTGTTATATTCACCCACTCTTAAAAATTGATTCGTCCCAACTCCTTATCTGCATGTAAATTGTGTAACTAAACCATCATGCATTATTTGTTACCTATGATGCTATCATGTCTATCATGCTAGTGATATCCATTATCACGAGAAATGCAACAACTCTATGAAACTAAGTGAAAGGACTTACGTGGAGTCGATGAGCCACAACAGTCATTACACATGAACCTCTACTCTGATACCAACTTGTCCCATCCCGGTATTTCTAAGCATGTGATGGGTAGGTGATGGCTTAACCATCACCCGAACCCCTGACATACACCGCTAGCTATACTGAAATGACTGACTCACAACACGTAATCATATACACATACACATCATAACCTGAAAACATATCTACTTCATGTCACAAATTTGTACACAAAAAAAAATAACTAACATAATATTTGATACATATACATGGCCTTATAGTCTATCTTGACATCATCTGACACTGACGATTGGGCCCGACTCTGAACTGACATCCGGGGGGTGTAATAACTGTTGTTGGGTCATGTATCCTCCAAGTAATGTCTAAACCTATTGCCTACAAAACAACTGAAAGTGGGGTGGGTTATATCTTTCAAAAGACCTGGTGAGTGAATAATGAGGGTCAATAAAATAACTTGAAATGAAATACATGATTAAACTGAAACATACTATAAGAGAGGGTTAAAGTACTAAATCACGAAAACATATATAATAAGCTGGGGACCCAATGAGGTACTTGGAATCTGAATATATAACATAGAGATCTAGGACTTAATCCAATTGATAACTGGGTATATGATTGAACCTAACTTCACTATTCTGAGTTGTAGCCTTGAACCTGAACTGAAGTTGTCATAGACTAAATAATATGCTTTCAGTCATGGCCAAAAAGTTGCATGGTGATTTGAGTCTGCATGAACTATACTAAGCTATTTGAACTAAGAACTTTTGACATCCTAATATGCTAACGTGGGTTGAACCGACGTGATCTTACTTGAAACTATATGAACTGAACCTGATTCTGAATTCTACATAATCTCTATTGTATCTACCTGTAATGAAAGCTTCTTACTGAATATGACTTAATTCTATCTGACTTCTTCCAGAATTACCTGAACTAAAAGTATATGTGCTAAATCTATAATTTAAATTGAAACTACATGACTAGGCTCTTAACACTTAAACTTAATATGCTTGAGCTAAATAGAAAATGCATAAACCATATATGCCTCTCTGATTTGTAAATATGTAAGCTGAATCTGAATACTAACTAACATACATGAGTTATTCCTGATTATCTAATTGAAGGTGCATGAGTTAACTTGAATATCTAACTAGAATATACATGTTCTGAATGTCTAAAATGGATAGGAATGAATTTCACCTAACTACTTAAATTGGAACGCAAGCTAGATACGTGAACCGGGAATGGGGGGACTGTTGGACAATTATGACCCATAACGTCACTATTTGTACAGATCATGGTGTTGTTGTACAATTTAACTATGTGACAAAAGAGATTGCACTCTTATCATTTGTGATTAGATCACCTAGATGTATAAATGATAGGAGGTCCATATGATTAGTTCCTGGATTGAGATGATATGAGACAGTATCAATCCACAAAGGTATAATCATTAAATATCCCTAGTCATAGTATTATCGAGATTGGACATCGATAAATGTGTAAAAGACTAGTATTACATTTGTGCGCGTTATGAGGGCATAACGGCATAGTTCTCATATATTTGGGTATATGATACTCATGCAAGTGTAATATGAGGTTGTGTTTTACCGATGGTACGGAAAACAACTTCGCTCCGGATAGACCTCTTCGGAATTACATTGGTAGTATGACTATGTGTCTATGGAAGTCCGAAATCATGGTAGGTGTATTTGGTCTTAACCTGAGACTTGCACCGCTAATACTTGCGACAATCAATATGATTTGGTTTTGGTCGTCCAGGGCTTTAACCGGTTCTGTGTACGCCTTTTCTGGGTATATTGAGAATCGTAGTGGTGTTGGGTGTGATGTCAAGACGGAAGTATCACTCCAGTCATAGTGGAGATGATGTCACGTAGGATACAGTACTAGTACTCTTAAGTACTGCAGTCATCAGGATATTATAACTAGGTCATGTATATCCAATTATAGAGACTAGTTACCAGACATCCGACATGTGCTTCGTACGGGGTAGACATAATTCTAGCCCCAGGCCTAGCACGTGACATCCGATACTGGATCGACATACGCAATACTACGTATACTACGCCTGATATAGATCGCTTATTCCTGTAAGCATGTTTCTGGAGAATTGGGTAGGCATGGCGCTTTGCTAGTAGCCAACCTTGTCTTATAAATCGGTAAAACGTAGTACTAGGTACGTACGTGTTCGGATAATCTGACGACTGGATTTACTGCCAACATATCCGGGGATCTCATGGGTCGCTTCCCGAAGATTCACCGATGACGTATGACTCACACTTTATTAATCTGGGATTAATTGGATGAGAGAGAAAATTAATCTGGGATTAATTACGGAGATATTTTATCTGGGATAAAATCATTTAAAGAGAGAGAACGATTAATTTGGAATTAATCGATAAAATAATATATTCGATATATTATACGAAATTGGATTTCGACGCGGAATTGAAATTGGATTTTAATTCGGGCGAACGAGTTCATTTAGAATTAATTCGTTAGCGACGTGAATAGTGATTTCGCTAGGCATAATCATTTAATTACGTCGCAACGGAAATTCGTTAATTTGGAATTAGCGAACCCGAGCCCGAGAGTGTTTGCGAGCGCATAAGCATTTCGAATTCGAGTACGGCACGCAAGTCACATCAAGCGTCAAATCATTAGTCACATAAGCGTCAAATCACATGTCACTTTGAGTGATGTGATAATTTGATTGATTGATTGATTGATGGTAGTTGTTGGAAAGCTTTGATTAGCTTGACTTTTGGTAAATCATTTTATTTGATTTTTTGAAAAACAAATAAAGTGTATTACATACACCTTTATGTCAACAACCAACACAACTCTCCTCCCTCTTTCTTCTCTTCATCTTCACGCCCAAAGTGGGCTGTTTTTTCTCTCTTCCATTTTCAGCTCACTGCCGAGAATAGAGAGCATGAAATGATGATTTTGTTGCAAAATCAAGGTGCTAGCACACACTCGGAGTCGTCCGTAGGTGATAGGGAAACCCACCTGTGTACATGGAATTTCATCGACCAAAGCCGAATTGGAGGACACCAAAATCTGCAATTGCCGTGACCACCAAGGAGGGCATAAATTTTTTTTTGTTCGTAGCATCGCCTCAACCGATCGATGTAAGTATTCCGAAACTTCTTCGTTGTATTCACATGTATGTTTCAATGCTTGAATCGATCCTCGGGACCGTAGAAACTCCAACAGGGACCTAAAAACTGAACCAGACATGCATGGACTGATCTAATATCTGGCCTAAAATGCACGATCTGATATGAATATCTAACTGAATGCATAAGTTACACTTAACTATCTGAACTACATATGCATGAGCTAATATGCTGACTGTATGTGGACCGGGATCATGAAACTGATGCATGTTATAACCAAACCACCAATACCCGTGGCAAAAGCTATCCCAAACCCATGGTGGATTTGTTTTAATATAACCAGTGCATGATTCATTAAATCTGGAATTCATTACATGAACCGCAACCTATAAACCTGAAATTAATATGCTAAAATGCTATATGTTGACCTGAATCTGAATGACCTAAGTCAACATTCTATAGGAGCTAGAAGTGACTATCGAAAAACATGACATCCATAACTGATGACTTAATGTAACATGACATGTATGCATCACTTTTAAGAATGTAATTAATTATAAAAGCATGAAATTCATATGTGAAAATCGACATTAAAATCAATAGTGTTGTAAAAACTACTTCTAAACTCATAAAATATAAACTTGATTCCATCTCGAAAATCTATATGGAAATCTTGATGTGAAAATTTGAAATCTCTAGTAACTGGAAAATCTGTAGAAAGCCTGAACTCATAAAAACATAAACTGGGTTCATTCTAAAAAATCATTGTGAAAATCATAGTGTGAAAATATAAAATCTCAGTAACTAGAGAATCTGTATAAAATATGACATATGGAGGCATTATGTATTGTCGTCCTCCCATATGCCTAAACTAATGCCTTGGGACGTTTTGTATCGTCATCCCCAAGTCACTAAACTAGAGTCAGGGGAGCTAATCAATGCTGTCATCTTGGCCCTAAAACTAGGACCTAGGGGCATTACGTATCGTCGTCCCCTAGTTCTGAAACTACATGTGCACATGGCTGTTGTATCTGGTAGAAAACCTGATGCATGGAGGCGTTACATATCGATGTCCCCCCATAAGCCTAAACTAGTGCCTTGGGGCGTTACATATCGCCGTCCCTCAAGTTACTGAACTAGATTCAGGAACTATAGTCAATGCTATCATCCTGACCCTGAAACTAGGATCTAGGGGCGTTACGTATCACCTCCCCTAGTCCTGAAACTGCATGTATACATGTCTGTTATATCCGTCAATTCCAATGATCCATCAATTCCATAATCCGTCAATTCCAAAAGTCTCTGAGATTGGGTTTCCCCCCAATATATAAAGAAAATCATAAAATGACTCATTTTAAAATATCAAAAGCATAATAACATGTCATAATCTTGAAAATTGCAAAATGAGTTCTGAAAATGGAAATGTATGATTCATGACTAGCTTGAGACTGATAGGTCTAATTTGAAAACACAACTGGCATAGATACTGAATTTTTGAACTGCACATCTATGAATGTATTGTGAATTATGAAGAACTAAAACTGATGCATGTTGAGGTATGGGACATATATGTGAAAGACATGGCATTGCTAAACTTAAAAATTAAGATCTGAATATCTAAGTTGTGACACATAGACTGACACATGAACTGAAAACTTGTATGGCTACATAACCTGAATACATAAAACAAATACCAAAACTAAAGTTCTAAATTAAAGGCATGAACAATATCAAATGACTTAAGGTGAATTAACATATATGAAGGCATAAAAGAAATTATAAACTAAGTATAAGAAACCGATTGCACAAGTTTAGAGATATCATCAAACATAGAAGCAAAAGAAATGATAGCATCCACTCACTGATTGACACTCTATCGCCAGTGTGCTAGAATACTGCTAAATGATTTCTTGCAAGATGCTAACTGAACATGTGTTCAAGTATGGTTAGCATACCAGAACTAAGAATATGGAGCTTGATTCATGAATGCCTGGACATGCTACTTAACTGATTATGCTGCTAATTCTACATGACATGCTTATGTTAATACTGATAGGATATTTCGGCGTAGCCGATATAGCCACTTTAAATGCTCAATACTGGCTATCTAAAAATGCCTAATTTTTCCATAACATGCCCATCAACAAGCTTATCATTCCAAATAACTACAGCTTGACCATTATAAGCATACCATAATATAATTCAACTCATATTACTCATCATGCATAGACCTCATCGCTAGTGTAGGAACCACTTTCATAGCGTAGCGGAAACACGTTAGGCACCCAGGATTTGCCCCTTCTATCTTTTGGCCGAATGTTATCAACACCATCATTAAAATTTTACTTCTTTTTTGAATAAAAATTCTTCTCTGAAATAGCCCTCGAACAGTCCCGGAATGACGAATCTTATCTGGATTGTTTTGGACATGAAAATGCTCCCAGTTCACTGCCCAAATCAGCCTCAGAATGACTTATAAGATCTGGACAGTCCTAAAACCACCCTCTACGTTCCCCAAAAATTATGGATTAAAAAGAATTCAAACCAAGCCTCGTTACACAACTTTTATATGCAGCAGTGAGCATAAAATTGCTCACTACCGTGTGATATATTTGAAGGAGGAGATGATGAGTTTTTGTTCGACACTAAAAGGTCTTCCGTGCTATATCTCATCACCAACAGAAAATAGGGTAGGCTATTATCACAAAAAAAAATATCTAAACTTTTTGGAGATTGAAAGTCACCCAAGCATTATTTTGGTTTTCTTTCTTTTGTTCTCTCAACATTTGAGAGAATTAGAACAATAAAGGTGGTTAGGGTTAGAATGAGAGGCTTAAGCAAAACAGAAAATATATTTTCCTTTTTATACCTAAGGTTTTTGTTTTCAAAACAAAACAAAACTTTTCCCCTCCCCACCAAGGAAGTTTCGGCCAACCCTTCAATTTTTTAGTAATTTTGTAACATCAAATATTACACGATAAACATCTTAATGATAATTTAAAATTACCATTTAAATGGACTATCTAATTAAATTTAATATGCTATAGTATATCGAGCTAGCACGGGGACCAAATGGACCTACTGTTCTGAGCTCTAATAATTCCTGAATATTAATTAAGCTCTTAATTAAATATTCAGAATTATTAACCCTGGGTTATTACACTAAAAATCCGAAGCTGCGCTCTTTTTATCGCAGATAGATAAATGAAGCCAAACCACATCGATATTAATCGATATAGTCATTACATACAGATTAGTCATTCATGAGTATCTCGTAATTAGAGCCGAGTCATAATGTCCGTTATACCCCTCTAATTATTCTTACCTTAAGTACCATTAATTCTCTAATGAATGATTTATTCATAACTATTATGAATTTTAATCTTTCTATTCATAATAAAAAGACTTAAACGCTCTGATAAGTGCATGAAAATGTACTTTGAACATCGCTATTTCGGCTTGATTATCAAGTATTTGATCCTAATTATAGTTTAATTTATGTTTTATTATTAGGAATTAATGTAATATGGATATTGAAGTAATTGTAAGTGTTTTGGGACCTTGCGGATGCATCAGAAGCACGCGGAAAAAACGGAAATGAAGAAAACACAACTCCAGAATTTTCAATTGGTGTCGCGACACCGTCTCAACAAATTTACATACGTAATGGCCGAGAGTTTGGCACCACGACGCCCTGATATATCCCAGAAACTTAGTTTAGTCGTGTTTTATGTGCACAAGGACTCCGGGACTTCCCTATATATACCTAAGCTCGTCCAAAACCCTAGAAATGAGAGAAAACACATAATAAAGAGATTAAATAACATATTTGAGAGAGAAAAGGCACACAACAAATAGATTAAATCACATATATGAGAGAGAAGAAACACACGACAAATAGATTAAATCACATATTTTAGAGAGAAGAAACACACAAAAGGAGATTAAATCACATATTTGAGAGAGAAGAAACACACAACAAAGAGATTAAATCATATATTTGAGAGAGAAGAACGAGGAAGCTTCATGTCAGACAGGATTTTCTCCGATATATCAAGGCTATGTCTGTCTTCTATAGGGAGAACTAATCTCCTAGGCAAAGCTAGGGATGAACTCTTGTAATTAAGTTCTTATATTCATGTTTTTGATTCCTGAATACTCTTCATTATTTAATATAATTGATAATTTGTTA
The DNA here is from genome assembly GCA_019454045.1 of Zanthoxylum bungeanum. Classification (NCBI taxonomy): domain Eukaryota; kingdom Viridiplantae; phylum Streptophyta; class Magnoliopsida; order Sapindales; family Rutaceae; genus Zanthoxylum; species Zanthoxylum bungeanum. Next base: position 123,872 of record SKCR01013324.1, on the reverse strand, counting down.
TTCTTTATAATCTTTTGATTATGAACCCAGAAATTGTGTTTTACCAATTTGCATATAGGAATAGTCATGCTTCTTCTATGTGTGATTGGGGAACCTAGTTATAACTGATAATGTAATTTTATGAGTTAATCTTCTGCTGCAGTATTACCTGTGGGTATATTGTCGACGCTAGATAGGTCATAACAATAATATAATGTGTTGTACAATAGAGAAAACAAATCATCGATTAACTTAGAATTTAATATGTTTTGAATTGAAATGTCTTCTGATTGTTAGTTTGGGATGTGAAACCTTCAATTGAGTAATAAAGGGAATCAACTACTAAATATAGGAATATGATACAAAAGGGATTCCCGAAGCTTTGCTGCTTTTCTCTACTGATAACTTTAAGTGTTTTTTTCGTAATCTTTAATTTACATTACCAATTCAATCTTTCTCTTTAATTAAGTTATTGCTGATGTTTTGTTTAAGTTGATCAGTTCCTTGTAACCATCTCTCTGAGGAATCGACCCCAACTATAATGCGATAACCGTAATTATTTTTTGGGCGTAATCAAATTTTGATGTCGTTACCGGGGAGACGGTTTACAATCAACATGAGCAGGTTTGCTTGGTCAACAACAAAGTGATACTTCGTTCCATCTTTATTTTTTTAATTATTTATCATTTATTTATTAATTTTATTTCAATTTTAGTTTTAGTTTGGTTTTGATCTTAAGTTTTATTCTTTTAATTATGTTTCTCGTATTATTTGTGTTTAAGTGCATGCCTAGACTTAGGGATCGGTTGGGTAGATTTGTTAGAGTTAACGAGGAAGATTTAGACTCAGAAAGTTTGATTGACAATCTTTTTGCCAAAACATGAGTGACTATGAGAGACCACCCATTAGGACTCTTGAGAAGTACCTCCACCCACTCGCACAGCTACACTATCATGCGTAATATTTCCCCATAATGCACCATATATAGACTTTAAACTTGGAATGATATATTATCTCCCAACTTTTCATGGGTTGGAGAATGAGAACCCTTATGTGCACATTAGGGAATTTGAAGAGGTTGTAGCAACCTTTCATGACCGATTCGGGACTATAGACACAATTAGACTTAAGTTATTCCCTTTTGCCCTTAAGGATAGAGCTAAAAGCTGGTTGTACCCTTTAAGACCTCGTTCGATGGGATCATGGGATGAGATGACACATACATTCTTTAATAAATACATATGATAAGTGAACGAAAGTGTACTTTGAACATTTCTAACTCGGCTTAATTATCTTGTATTTAATCTTAATTAGAGTTTATTTTATGATTTGTTATTACGAAGCAATGGAACATGAAGATTGGAGCAATTACACATGTTTCAGGACCTTACGGATGTATCAGAAGCACGCGAGAAGAGCGAAAATGAAGAAAGCACGAAACAAGAATTCTTCGTATGCCACACGTCGCGACGCGCCAACTCTGGGCGTCATGACGCGCCTCAAAAATAATGTCCAGGCAGAGAGTTGGGCAACGCAACGCCCAAAAACTAGCGTCACGGCGCCCTGGAACACCCTAAAACCCTGAGTTTGATATGTTTGACGTGTATAATAGCTTCGATGATTTTCTATATAAACCCAACTTTGGCCAAACCCTAAAAAGAGGAGAAAAATAGAGGAAAAACTCAGAAACAAAAGCAACAAACATAAAATCAAGAGACAATAACGAAGAACTTGAAGCCAATGATGATGTCTCTCTGATTTATCAAAGATGTTTCATTCTTCTACATGGTGAACTAATCTCATAAAGCAAAGCTAAGGATGAGCTCTTGTATTCAAATATTTTATTCTTGTTATTGATTTTGGGATAAACTTATTTGCTTAATACAATTGATATCTCATTATTCTATTTATCTTTTGATTATATGAATCCAGAAACTGTATTTTCTAAATTTACATATAGATTTAGTTATGCTTTCTCTATGTGTGGTTTGTGAAATCAGTCGTGACTGGTTAAGGTTGTTTTGCAAGTTAATCTTCTACTGTAATATTGCTTGAGAGTATATTGTCGTCGTTAGATAGATTGTAATGATAGCCTTGTGTGTGTTAATGTAGAAAAGATAAGTTATCAATTACTTTAGAAATTAATCTGAGTAGCATTGAAATATCTGATGAGTGGTAAATCTATCACTATTTCCCACTCATTTAACCTAATATTTTGTATAGTTTCTTGAGCTTTGTGAATATTTTGATGTGTTTTGTGTTATTTTGTAGATAAATAAAGTTTCAGGACATTCTGGAGGTGATTTCGGGCAAAACAGGAAAAATTGGCAAAAATGGCATTTTGGTCATTTTTTGGCGTCGCGACGCCCAAGCCCTGGCTTTGCGACGCCTAACGTGCGCCGAATCTTTACTAACGTGCGCCTGGACACGTGTCAAAATCTGAGAAATTGGCTTGCTAAAATGTGACGTGCCACGTGTCAACATCACAGCCGATATGCTAATGTGCGTCGTGACACGTGACATCATCTTACGGTGCCGCCACATCATCATGACATCACCGCCATATCATCATGATGTCATCAATGACGTCATCGTAATTATTGAGTTATCATGAACAAAGCCACGTCATCGGATAAGAATCTGAAGCCGACCAATCAGCGCGTGACACGTGTAACTGTTCCAGCGTCGCGACGCCAAAGGACTTCCACGTCGCGACGCCCGGAGCCTATCCGCGCCTATAAATAGAGCTTCAAATTTCAGTTTTAGATGTACCTTTCTCTCTAATTCCTCTGATGTAAATAAGGAGTTTTCTATCTAGTTTATTTTAAATTTTAGTTTTGTAATTAATTTTAATTACATTCTGTAATAATAGTAATTTACTTTCTTTACTTTTTACAGTTTTTACTATTCACCATGATGAGGTAACTTCCCCCTGCTAGGGTGAAAGGTAATTCGTTTACTATTGCTATTTAGATTAATCTCCCTTAAATATAATATATTCACCTTTTAAAATTTGACTTAATGAGGATACCGCTATATTGGTCGGTTGGTTATTTAATTTAAACTGGTTAAACCTGACTAAGCAAGGATACCGCCAGATTGGTCGGTTGGTAATTTAATTTTCTTACCGCCTATATGGCAGGTTTATTTTGATTCTGCCTTTATGGCTGGTTGGACTTAATTTGACTTAATCAGGTTGCCGCCTATATGGCTGGTTGGTAATATCATCACGAGTTAATATATTATATTAATGGAGATATCTAAATAGTAAATAGTAGAAGTTAATTTCTTTTACCTTAGCATTTTTTTTATTGCAATTTATTTTACCGCAATCACTTTTTAGCAATTTTACTTTATGTCTTTTATTTTACCAGCCCTAGCTATGTGTCATAACTAAGTTAGTTATATAGGGTTGTGATGAAATCTAATATCACCGGTTTATAAGGGGTTAGATTATAGTTTGGGTAATATAAAGATTTATTTATTGAGTCTTAATCTTAATGCTTTTTATTAACTGGCCATTAATAAAATTGATTAGGTAAACTTAAAATAAACTAGACATATGGATTTTAAGTTTAAGACCTTAGACTCAATAGCCCACGATCTTCCTTGAGGATAGATAACCCTTTAATAGATTTCCTTACAGGATATGAATATACCTGTCGGGCGGGGGTAGCCATAATTGGAACTTAATCTTAATGAATCTAGGTAATTTGGTTGACATAGACATATGGTTCAATTGGATTATACTAGGTATTTGTAATTGACCATCGGAATAGGCTTTTACATAATTTAGTGTTCCAGGTTAATAAATCAATAAATTACCCAACTTTAAGATAACCACTTCATCTTTAAATAATATTGGAAGAAATCACAACCCTAGATAGTTTTATAAATTTGGATTTTTTTCAACCTACTTTTACGCAATTTTATTTACTTGTTTTTAAATTTAGAATCATCGCCATTTCAAATCAAACAATCTGTTAGATACTAGTAATCACTTGACCTCATAAAATTAATAAATTAGGTATTAAGTCCTCGTGGGATCGATACTTTTTATACTACTTGAACGATACGTGCGCTTGCGTTATACGCGTGTGTAAGCACCGGTCAATATCCTCCAATTATTGGTCTGGGATGTGAAACGCTCAATTGCGTAATAAAAAGAATCAATAACTGAATATAAGAACTTAGTCAATTGCAATAAATAGCCAATAATATAGAGAAGATAAGTTATCAATTACTTGGGAGATGGTGTATCGTAGTAAAGCTGGGGTGTCAATCCCTTAGAGAGATGGTCACAAGAACAAATTTACTCAAGTAAAAACGTTTAGCAATAATTTTATTAAAGAAAAGATTAAATTTGTAATTTAAACTAAAAATTATGAAAAGTTGCAGGATTTTATCAGTAGAGAGAGACAGCAAAGCGTCGGGAATCCCTCTTTGTTTTTGCTTTTGATTTTTTTTCTTTGTTTGGTTTTAAGAAAACTAAAAAGAAAATAACCCTACAGGATTCGTCTCATGTGTTGAGTACACGAATCCTTTACTAAAATTAGAGTGTTCTTCGCATTTATTTTCACGCCCACACGTGCCGTTTGAGGTGAGGAGATAAGATGAGGAAGATCGTGGTTCAAAGAATCGATTTACGAAGAGATCCAGATCTACAGGTATATTTCTAACCTGAGTTCTAAATATTTTGTTATTAATATACTAGAAAATAAAGATCCGGTTTTGGTTGTTCATGTATGTAAAAATTAACTTTTTTCCTGTTACCCAACACGATTTCTGCTGCGCATGAACTCTAAAAACCAACATTAAGACCACCATGAGGAGAAATGATACCTTAAAGGGTAGGTGTATTGAAAAAAAGAAAAGAAATGAAAGAAAAGTTCAAAAGGAAAAAAAACAAAGAGATAAAGAAGAAACAAATTTATATATCATACCATATTGAGCACAGGATAGCAATTACAAAGCTTAATTGAGATATCTAGATTGGTTTGATCCATCGATCCCAATTTTTAAATGAAATCATTAAGTTGGCTTACCTAGGAATAAAGCTGTGAATTAACCTTTCCACACACAGACAGTGAGTCTGGCTTAGATGATTTATTCAAAGACTTGAATTTGAGTTACATTGAGTACTTTGAATGTTCTTTGATTTCATTGTTAGACATCATTTGAGGACAATAATATGCATTACTATTGGTACTATTTCATTTTATTTTTGTATTTTTATATATTTTCAATGACGTTTGTGGGTCGTCATTGTAAGCCCTCATGAGACTATAACTTGTCCACTAAGGACACCTAGGGGTTTGAAGGCTTGTTGAATACGCTAAATGCAATCGTGATCCCTACGAAAGTGGCTTAGATTATTTGTATTCATTTATTTATTTTAGTTCTTATTTTACGCTTGAATTGATCGAGACTAATAATAAGCTGGTTGGGGGTTGTGATAAGTGCACGAAAGTGTACATTGAACATTGCTAACTTAGCTTAATTATCTTGTATTTAATCTTAATTAGAGTTTATTTTATGCTTTGTTATTATGAAGCAATGGAACATGACGATTGGAGTAATTACACATGTTTCAGGACCTTACGGATGCATCAGAAGCATGCGGGAAGAGCGGAAATAAAGAAAGCACGAAACCAGAATTCTTCCCCTACCACACATCATTACGTGCCAACTATAGGCGTCGCGATGTGCCCCAAAAACAATGTCCAACCAAAGTGGCCGAGAGTTGATGTGTTTGACGCGTATAATGACTCCGAGGCTTTTCTATATAAACCCAACTTCGTCCAAACCCTAAAGAGAGGATAAAAATAGAGGAAAAACTTAGAAACAAGAGGCACAAACATAAAATCAAGAGACAAGAAGAACTTGGAGCCAATGATGATGTCTCTCCGATCTATCAACGATGTTTCTTTCTTCAGCATGGAGAACTAATCTCCTAAAGCAAATCTAAGGATGAACTCTTGTATTCAACTTTTTTATTCTTGTTATTGATTCTGGGGTGAACTTATTTGTTTAATATAATTAACGTCTCATTATTCTCTTTATCTTTTGATTATATGAATCCAAAAACTATATTAATGCTTTCTCTACTTGTGGTTTGTGAAATCAGTTGTGACTGGTTAAGGTTGTTTTGCAAGTTAATCTTCTGCTGCAATATTACTTGAGAGTATATTGTCGTCATTAGATAGGTTGTAATGATAGCCTTGTGTGTGTTAACGTAGATAAGATAAGTTATTAATTATTTTAGAACTTAATCCGAATAGAATTGAAATATCCTCCAATTGTTGATTTGGGATGTGAAACCCTCCATTGCTAATTTCATGCCCAAAACTGTAAACTTTACCTGTTTTACAAAAATCGCTTAACTAACTTTTGATCCCACTCGTTTTCCTACGCGACAAAAATTCATAATATACTATTCCAACTCATGTATCATCCCTTGAACTCTTGTTCTTCATTATCATCATGCTTCGAGACTATAAAATCAATCCGGAAATCTTCTAGAACAGTCTCGAAAATCTGGGATGTTACATTCACCCCTCATTCTAAAAATTTCATCCTCGAAATTTCTCCGCCCTTATAACTGATGATTCGAACCCGGTCGATCGTACGGAAACTACCTTACTATAAACTCCACTGATATCATTTCTTTGTCTCAACTATGAACTAACCACTATCTATAACTAGAATTCATAACGGCTCACCTACGGCTTTAAACTGACTAGACTGGTCTAGTTCTCATCTCTGGCTATACTGATCTGGTTCTTTTTCTCTAACTATACTATTCAGGTTCTGAACTCGAGTTCTCTGGCCTCACAAGGGCCTTACACTGGTACTATCTCATTTATACTAGTTCTCTGATCTAAAAAGGGTCACAGAAGTACTAACTTAACTTAATCTCCTCCCATACGGAGATAGCTAATCTATGCACATAAATCGAGTCACCCATGGACTCAAATTCAAGCAAACAAAACACGGGATAAAAGCATCAAATCGTATCAAACAATCATAAAAGATACATACAAAGACCTACATTGTCTTTACCAAACTGAAGACAATATCCGACAGCTGGATCCCCACAGTTGCAGTCACTGACTTCTAGATTATGCTACTGACTCTGACTCTTAAACCATGCTCTGATACCAACTTTGTAACATCCCGCCTAGGCCAGGTTGCTACCGACAGGAGACAGGAAAACTCATCTCCATAAACCTCTGAATCTGACAAAATTTCGGCATGATGTATGCAGAACATCATGCAACCTGGCCTATAGCCAGCATCCATATACAACATAATCATCAAATCTCAACATCAAGGCCTCAGGCCTGAACTCAGTGAACAAAAATTAAATCAATTGGCCTCTGGCCAGGACTCAAAAATAAAACTAAGCTATTACACCACTTATACAAATGAGATACAAATGCAAAAAAAAAAAAACCATACAAGGGCCGTGAGGACCCATAACTCGACCCATGACTCAAACACTCTATTGACTGCAGTTGGGGCGATCCACTATCTTCAAAGTCTTCACCGAACTTCTGCTGGTTCTATATGACTGCTACTGACCTGCAAAACTACAAACTGTTGGGATGTGAGTCATAATGACTCAGTAAGCAAACATGCAAAAGCTTGTAAAGTTTTAATTAAATAACTGATTCTTAATCATTTTACAAACCTGACACTTTGTTACTGTACCTTTAATTGATCACCACCTTCCAACTTCTGTTTGCTATTTACACTATCAAACACCTATAATACATAAATATATATGTATTCCTATATCATCAACATAAGAAGTCCCTTCATACTACTGATGCACTACACTGAATTATGTATACTCTATATACTCGTTACTAATCTGGTTCAGGTTGTTACTATAACTTTCTCTCTTTCACTATCTTGAAATATCATCAAATCGGACAACTAAAGTATTATTTCTGTCAAATATTTAACCCAGTATCACTATCCATGTATACATGCTCATGTTATCATTTCATCATGATCCCGTATTCTTACTATATGTTCTTTCTAAGTAAGAAAATAACTCATACATGCATCATTGTTACATATTCATTTAAATAAGATCATGCTACTATGCACTCGTACTTACAACGTGATACTTCTATATGAATGAGCTCTACATAAGATTAACCATATATGCATACTAATGCAGCTATGTCACAAATATTTATGTCAACTAAATGCTTTTAAATGATAACTAAAACATATGATTTATATACCTAACTTGTAAACTATACTCTACTTATCATGCAATGCTTTCATAAAATACTTCTTAAAAATCATTTCTGAGATGCTGTTTTCGAAAAACTCTTTCTAAACACTCTTTTCTGAAAGTTTTTTTTTCTGAAAACTCTTTGCTGAAAACTTATTTGAAAACTAGTTTCTGCTTGAAATTCTGAGTCACTCGTAAAACTGATGTTTCTGAAAACTTTCTTTTCTAAAGGCTCATTCTGAAAGCTGTAACTGAAAACTGGAATCTAAAACTGTTTCTAAACTCTGTTTCTGAAACCGTGTACTATACTCTGATTTCTGAAATCTAGGCACTGAAAATTTGAAAACTGTGTGCTGAAAATCTGAAAACTGAAATCTGAAAGCTTTTCTGAAATCTGTATCTCTGTCTGAAAACCTGGACGTATGAGGGCGCTACATATTGTCGTCCCTCATACGCCTAACTGGAGCCAGTAATGAAAATCCATGACTTTGAGGCGTTACGTCTCTCCAACCTCCAAAGCATGCCACTACTGTCTCAAAACTGGTGGTCTTGGGGCGCTACGTGTCGCTGACCCCCAAGCCAAAAACTGGAGCTGGGGATGCGGATCTATGCTACCACCCAAACTCAAACTCGGGGGTCTAGGGGCGTTGTGTATCGCTCATCCCCCTAGCCCCGGCTCGAGGATCTGAGAGCGTACCCTCAGCCCTCCATATGTGCACATGTCTCTGTCCGTCAATTCCATATCTATAAGTTACATACTGGGGTGGGTTTTTCCCCCATGCCCCGAAAAACATAAAACCATGATATAGATTTCAAAACTGTATAAACTTTTTTAAAAACATCTCTTTTAGAAAAATCTCTGTTACTTTTCTGTAAAACCTTTTTGAATTTCAAAACCTTTTGGATTTCATCATGTATGTATATGGATATGATCATCCACTCCCTTAATCTAATGACATATGTCTGTTCTCTTCTAATACTTCATTTTTACTCTAACCATGCTTAATTATATGCTTATTTCATACTATCACATATGTTCAAGCATATGTTCATGCACGTGCTTATGCGTATGTACAAGGTAATGAACTATGTATTCTATTTCTTATATGCTTATATCTCGAATCATCTCACATTCTACATGTTTATACTATTCTCAATATACTTGTACACATTCATGTAGGGGTTTTTATGGGGTGAATCCGGTAACGCAGCGGAAGCGGTGAAAATCCGATTTTCAGATTTCAAAACTTTTTCTCGGATTAATTAAATAAACATATTTATTTAACATTCCAATAATCAAATTATGAAAATAAATTCAATAAATCATATTTAAGTGAATTTACCGAAATACCCTTGCTTTGGTATTTTGTCCATTTTAGTCCGAAATTGATCTAATCAATTTTGAATGATTCTAAATCATTTCTAAGATGAACTTATGATACTCAAAACATCAACACACCAAAACAACCAAAATCCCCAAATTCCTTATCCAAAGCCGAGAGCACCATTTGGGCTCCAATTTGTGCATTTTGCAATTTCATGCTTCAAGACACATTCAAATGATATCCAATGAACATGAAACTTTATATGCATCATATACACACACAATATACAACATATATGAAAACCCCCAAATTTGGAATTAGTTAAGAACCCTAATTTTCAATTTCCACAAATTGGACAAATTAGACCAAATACATTAAATCAATTACTTCAATCATCATTCTTCCATCCAATCCAAGTCTCAACACAATGAAACAACTCAAGATCAAATCTAGGTCATTTAAGAGTGGGTCAATAACTCTAGATTAGCAACATGGTTTCAAAAACCTTAAAAGAAAGTTTACAACTACAATAGTCACAACCTTCCTTCACCATACATGCTCAACACTTCTATCAAACTTCCATCAACAAAAACACAAAGAAATAAAGAAATAAATAATCTAAGAACATCACATGTTGAAGCCTAGAACCTAAGGAACAATTTCCTCTCTAATAGCAAGTTTAAAAAACTTACTAAAATTCCAAGCTTTCTTTGATTTATCTTTCTTTTCTCAAGCTTTTCTTTTTGTTTCTTCAATGGAGTTTTCTCTTTCTTTAAAGTGTATTAGGTTAAGTGTAAAGTGAAATGAAAATCAATTTATACTTGTTCTATTTGGCCTTTGGCCGAAAATGACTAAGACAAAAAAAAAGCAAATTAATTTCATTTTCATTTCAACCAAATTTGGTCAACTTGCCTAAATATCTAAATAACAACTTTATTAGATATTTATTTAAGTCAACAAAAGCAACTAATGTCATTTACAACAAATATCCTAACATAAGATATTTATATTTTAATTAATTTAATCATTTAACAATTAAATAATTAATTAATTAATCAAATACAAATATATTAAATATATGTATAATATTTACATTAAATATTAAAAACATATATTCATTTAGGATAAAAGTCAAATAACTCATTTTGACTATTAATTAATGTGTATTCAAATTAATCAAGTATTAAATGTAAATACACAATAATTAGGCAAATGACTATCTAGTCCCTTTAGCACGTATCTTGCGTTTAACCTTTAAACGACTTTGTAAATAATCAATATTATTTATTAATGTTGCTCTAGTGCTCTACGAGTATGTTTCATTATTGAGACTCTCTAGATTCAGGTATATCCGTCACGAAATCAAATTTCATGTCCATAATCTATCCACTCGTAGATTATGACGATCACGGATAATCTCGCTGAACCATACAGGTCGAGGTCATGGCAAATGTATAATTCCTCCGTCACAGGTATCCGGATAAATCCCAGAGATATAGATGTAAACGTCAAATCTCTATTGGGATTATCCAGTCGACTATTCCATTAGCAATTTCTAAAAGAATGTTTAGAACTAGCTTCTGAACTTTACCATGGGCCCATGGTTTTATCTGATTGCTAATCATATGGACTAACTATGCTCTGATACACAGAACTGACGGATCCTATCTTGATACACATAGGACACCCTGAGGATCTATCTACACCCAACGTACAGGCGGAGGTCTGATCTAAATAGATCGGTGACGTGACTGCCGTCTAAGTGTAGAAGATGTCTCATGTGCCCACAATGGCATCTCAAGTCCAAGAATCACAAGTGCTACTCAACCCAAGAAGATTCTTATTGACGCTGGTGTACCATCCATTAAGAATCTTCGGTGAGTGTCGTTCAGTGTTTATCCGCTATAAACACATACACGTCTATACTAGTCTCCAAGACTTATGGTTCATTGAGAAACCATTGGAATCATATATTCCAGTATACGACATGTACCGGTCTCAACGGGGTTTACTATACTGACCAAGTAGTGTAAACCTTGACCAGGAACTGTCTGAGAATGACAACGTCATGATACTACTCAATGTCCGTTGCGACGCTTTTGCAACTGTATCATGACTAATCATTCTCGGGTCATTACGTCTTTACCATATAAAAAGATAGATTATATTATAGAAACTGCATATATTATTCATAATAATAATGTTTCACAGAAGTATTCAACAGAAATACAACCGGGAATTGGCGCTCTGAGCACCAACCCCAACAATTCATACCATCATGCTTAGCTTACCTGTAGGGGTTATTTAGGGGGTGAGTCCGGTAACGCAGCGGAAGCGGTGAAAATCCGATTTTCAGATTTCAAAACTTTTTCTCGGATTAATTAAATAAACATATTTATTTAACATTCCAATAATCAATTATGAAAATAAATTCAATAAAACATTTTTAGGAGAATTTACCGAAATACCCTTGCTTTGTATTTTTGTCCGTTTTAGTCCGAAATTGATCAAATCAATTTTGATGATTCTAAATCATTTCTAAGATGAACTTATGATGTTCAAAACATCAAAACACCAAAGCAACCAAAATCCCAAAATTCCTTCACAAGGCCAAGAGCCTCCATTAGGGTCCAATTTGTGCATTTTGCACTTTCATGCTTCAAGACACATCCAAATGATATCCATTCAACATGAAACTTTATATGCATCATATAAATACATAAATACACAACATATATGAAAAACCCCAATTTGGAGTTAGTCATAAACCCTAATTTTTCAATTTCCTCAAATTGGACAAATTAGGCCATATACATTAAATCAATTGTTTCAATCATCAATCTTACATCTAATTCAAGTTTAACATAATGAAACAACTCAAGATCAAATCTAGGTCATTTAGAGTGGGTCAAAAACTCTAGATTAGCAACTTGGTTTCTAAAACCTTAAAAGAATCCTTACAACTACAATAGTCACAAGTTCCTTCACCATACATGCTCAACACTTATATCAAACTTCCACCAACAAAAACACAAAGAAATAAAGAAAGAAATAATCTAAGAACATCACATGTTGAAGCCTTGAACCTAAGGAACATATTCCTCTCTAATAGTAAGTTTGAAAAACTTACTAAATTCCAAGCTATCTTTGATTTTTGTCTTTCTTTTCTCAAGCTTCCTTTGCCTTTCTTCAATGGAGTTTATATGATAAAGTGTATTAGGTTATTATGAAAGTGAAATGAAAATCAATTTATACTTGTGCCATTTTGCCTTTGGCCGAAAATGCCAAGCCAAATACAAGATAAATAAATTTCAATTTCATTTCAAATTTATGTAATCAACTTGCATAAATATCTTAATACAACTTTATTAGATATTTATTTAAGTCAACAAAAGCAACTAACATCATTTACTTTAAATATCCTAATGTAAGATATTTATATTTTAATTAATTTAATCATTTAACAATTAAATAATTAATTAATTAATCAAATACAAATATATTAAATATATATATAATATTTACATTAAATATTAAAATCATATATTTATTTAGGATATAAGTCAAATAACTCATTTTGACTATTAATTAATGTGTATTTAAATTAATCAAGTATTAAATGTAAATACACAATAATTAAGCAAATGATTATCTAGTCCTTTTAGCACGTATCTTGCGTTTAACCTTTAAACGACTTTATAAATAATCAATATTATTTATTATGTTGCTCTAGTGCTCAACGAGTATGTTTCATTATTGAGACTCTCTAGGTTCAGGTATATCCGTCACGAAATCAAATTTCGTGTCCATAATCTATCTACCCGTAGATTATGACGATCACGGATAATCTCGCTGAACCATACAGGTCGAGGTCATGGAAAATGTATAATTCCTCCGTCACAGGTATCTGGATAAGTCCCAGAGATATAGATGTAAACGCCAAATCTCTATCGGGATTATCCAGTCGACTATTCTATTAGCAATCTCAAAAGAATGTTTAGAACTAGCTTCTAAACTTTACCACGGGCCCATGGTTTTATCTGATTGCTAATCATATGGACTATCTATGCTCTGATACACAGAACTGACAGATCCTTTCTTGATACACATAGGACACCCTGAGGATCTATCTACACCCAACGAACAGGCGGAGGTCTGATCTAAATAGATCGGTGACGTGACTGCCGTCTAAGTGTAGAAGATGTCTCATGTGCCCACAATGGCATCTCAAGTCTAAGAATCACAAGTGCTACTCAACCCAAGAAGATTCTTATTGACGCTGGTGTACCATCCATTAAGAATCTTCGGTGAGTCGTTCAGTGTTTATCCGATATAAACACCTACACGTCTATACTAGTCTCCAAGACTAATGGTTCATTGAGAAACCATTGGAATCATATATTCCAGTATACGACATGTACCGGTCTCAACGGGTTTACTATACTGACCAAGTAGTGTAAACCTTGACCAGGAACTGTCTGAGAATGACAACGTCATGATACTACTCAATGTCCGTTGCGACGTTTTTGCAACTGTATCATGACTAATCATTCTCGGGTCATTACGTCTTTACAATATAGAAATATAGATTATATTATAGAAACTGCAATATTATTCATAATAATAATGTTTTACAGAAGTATTTAACAAAAATACAACCGGGAATTGGCGCTCTGAGCACCAACCCCAACATTACCTCTATAACTTACCTTACTAATAGTTCACAAAATAATATAATGCATAATTTATATTCCTACACATAATTGATCATTATAAACGAATGTATGACTTAAAATATATAAAAAAAAAAGTTTACTTGTTCATTCATTTTCATCACTCTTTAATCATTTATAATCATACTAGAACATATATCTCAACAATAGGTTTATTTAGGCATTTTCTAAAATTATTAATTATGCTTAATCAAATACATACAAACAAGCAATATATATATGTACTTACTTATTTCTCCTTGTAACCTACGTATTCTTGCTTATACGTGTATCCATTCGTATTCTTGTTTTTCTTTGTATCATTCTACATACATTGGACATATATAGCTACTTTTTTTTTTACAATTGCAATTCTTTAAACTTTAGTCTCATTCCCTAGGGTGTAGTTTTCTACAACCCCCAATCCCAAGTCTCAAATATGTTATATTCATATACTTTATCCTTCTTATACTTTCAAACTTAAGCTTAGTCAGGTCTTACTTACATTATTATATACCTACACACATTCTACTATGTGATTATAACTATACTTATATCATTTCTTTACTATCTATAATTGGAACAAAACATGTAACACGAGTATTCAACGCAAGAGTTACTTACCTGGCTTCGTAGACACTCAGACCCTGGACCCGATCTGTCAAAACAAATAACAACACATGTCAGAACCGCTATTTACGGAACTTTCTACTCATCTATATAAACTTCCGGACTTTCTCGGAATACTCAAATCCTCACCGACTCTACGGTTTAAGCTTCATTACTCTAATATGTCTTTCTACACTATTCTGAATTAACTAGATACCTCAGATTCTCATTTTACGCGTTTGCGGCAAACTTGCAGAAAGGTTTCCGCAAACTCTACGGAAGGGTCTCGAACCCTCCGAACTAATCCAGAATTACTTAATTACCCTCGCAATAACATATTTATATCTCAACCAAGGCTACGGTCATCTAGGCTCAATCGCGCGAGAAACTCTGTTTTACCGGAAACTCGCTAATACTACCGGATCGATCAAATCTAATCCGTTCTTACTCGAATTCTACGACAAGCATCGATTTAACATATTATATCATATCCAATTCAATTCAGGTCAATTTTTTACACTACGGAACTACTGGAAACATCTGAATATAAAACTGTAAACTTTAAAATAATAATTTCTAAACGGAGAGTCGTACCGAAATTCTGAGGCCATATTCGGACTCTCAATGGCCATACGAACGCGCTGGTGTTGATGAATTTCCAATCAAAGCTAATGTTCATCTGGGTTTACTATTCATGTGTGGCTTCTCTCCTTATTTCGCGTGCAACCGGCCGTAGTACTCTCCGAGGGCTTCGATTTGGTAGGTGGCTCGAGCCGTGAAGCGAACCAACGAGCCGAGATCGGGAAACCCAAAACCGCACATTCTCTCTCTCCCTGCCGCTTTCTCTGGCGTATTAGCGTCGCCGCCGGCCACCATTGGACGCACGGTGGCCGGACGCTTCTTTCTGGTCAATCGCGCCGGCCGGCAAGCCGCCAGCGCGACCAAAACTCTTCTCCGCTTGTAAAGGTCTGGGGGGGCGTGAGAGGGGTTTTGGGATTTTCCCAATTTGCAATTTTACAAAACCTTGAGGCTTTTTATACTATCCTGGAAAATATCAAAAAGGCCCCCGCATAATTGCAGTTTAGCCCCCTATCATGGAACTTTCTGGAATTTCACATTTTCGGAGCCCTTCTGACGCG
This sequence comes from Zanthoxylum bungeanum, assembly GCA_019454045.1. Classification (NCBI taxonomy): domain Eukaryota; kingdom Viridiplantae; phylum Streptophyta; class Magnoliopsida; order Sapindales; family Rutaceae; genus Zanthoxylum; species Zanthoxylum bungeanum. The sequence continues at coordinate 107,857 of SKCR01013324.1, read as the reverse complement.
ATTCTCGAAAAGTGCTCAGTACGAAAGTTGTTCGTCTCAGAAAAAAGAGTCTGATGGTTCAAGAACCAACTCAATCGAAGTTCGTTTGCTAATTTCGTTCCCAAAAACTGTAAACTTTACGCGTTTTACAAAAATCGCGTAACTAACTTTTGATCCCCACGCGTTTTCCAACGCGATGAAAATTCATAATATACTATTCCAACTCATGTATCATCACTTGAACTCTTATTCTTCATTATCATCATGCTCCGAGACTATAAAATCAATCCGGAAATCTTCTAGAACAGTCTCGAAAATCTGGGATGTTACAATTAATCAATCATGTTTCGAACATATTTGCTTGTCGGGCATACAAATCCCAACAAGGTCCCACTTGCCCTAAAGCAAATGAGACATGTCTCTCATCCCCAATCCTTCTAGATGCCCCTCAAAACTCTTTACAGGTAGCGTCTTGGTAAAAGGATCGGCTAGATTCTCTGTAGATGGAATCTTCAGAACAGCTACGTCTCCGCGTTGCACAATGTCCCTAATCACATGATATTTCCGCTCAATATGTTTTGATCTCTTGTGGCTTCTTGGTTCTTTGGAATTAGCCACTGCTCCACTATTATCACAATAAAGTGACAATGGCTTGTCCATATCTGGAACCACTTCCAGATCGGTAAAGAACTTTCGGAGCCAAACCGTTTCTTTGGCAGCTTCACAAGCAGCCCCATATTCGGCTTTCATAGTTGAATCAGCAACACATGATTGTTTGACACTTCTCCAAACTATAGCTCCCCCACCAAGAGTAAACATTGATCCAGATATCGACTTTCGATCATCTGTATCTAATTGAAAATCAGAATCAGTATATCCAATCAGAATCAAATCCCTGCCAGAATAAACAAGCATATAGTTCCTCGTTCTCCGTAGATACTTGAGAATATGCTTAACTGCTACCCAATGATCTAATCCTGGATTTGACTGAAAACGACTAACTATTCCCACTGCATAACATATATCAGGTCTTGTGCATAGCATAGCATACATCAAGCTCCATACTGCCGACACATATGGAATCTGTCTCATATCTTCTTCCTTTTTGGGTGTCGAAGGACACTGCCTTTTAGAAAGAACAACTCCATGACGGGAAGGTAAGTTACCTATCTTGGAGTTTTGCATTGAATATATAACAAGCATCTTGTCAATATACAATGCTTGAGACAGAGCTAGCAGTTTTTTCTTGCGATCTCTAATAAGACGGATCCCAAGAATGTAACTTGCTTCTCCCAAATCTTTCATTTGGAATTGTTCAGCCAGCCAAGCCTTTACGTCTGATAATAGTTCTATATTATTCCCAATAAGTAGAATATCATCAACATAAAGTATTAGAAAGACCACTCGTTTGTCCTTGATGAATTTATAAACACAAGATTCATCAAGATTTTGGATAAAGCCATAAGATTTGATCGCCTCATCAAATCTCATGTTCCAAGATCTGGACGCTTGCTTAAGTCCATAGATAGACCTTTGCAACTTGCAAACCTTTTGCTCATAAAACCTTCTGGTTGCTCCATATAGATGGTCTCTTCAAGATAGCCATTCAAAAAGGTTGTCTTGACATCCATTTGCCAAATTTCATAATCATAATGAGCAGCAATGGAAAGCAAGATTCGAATGGACTTCAGCATGGCTACTGGTGAAAATTTTTCCTCATAGTCAACTCCTTCTTTTTGGGTATAACCCTTTGCCACTAGCCTAGATTTAAATGTCTCTACATTACCGTCCACTCCCCTCTTTCTTTTGTAGATCCATTTGCACCCTATAAGATTTACTCCTTCAGGTAGATCTACAAACTCCCAGACTGAGTTGGAATACATGGATTCCATCTCACGTTTCATAGCCTCAAGCCATTTCTCTTTGTCATGATCTTTCATTGCACATCTATATGTTAATGGGTCATCTTTTCCATCATCAATGATAGCAACTTGTGCTTCACCATCTTGTCTATATCGAGAAGGTAGTCGTACTATCCTCCCACTACGACGAGGTGGTAAGATGTTCTGACTCGAAGATGTGGTCTTCTTGCTTTGTGGAACAACAATCCTAGCAGGTTGTTGACTGATCTCATCAGATTTTAATGTTAGGGTTGGTGCTCAGAGCGCCAATCCGGACTGTATTTATGTCTGATTCATGAATACGAACATCCCCTTTTTCCATAATATTACTTATTTATGGTTGTACCTCTTGTTTTTATATATTACGATTAGATTGAAACTAAATGTTGTTTAGTGATATGTATATATTAGACAAAGGCCCGATAATATATAATGCAGTACACAGTTACAAAGCTAGTTTGTAATTGACATTGGGAAGTGTCACTGCTAAATGTATATTATCAAATATAGTTCCTGGTCAAGATTCACTAACACGGGTCGGTTAGTCAAATCTGTTGAGACCAGTACATGTCGTATATCGAGACTTGGTCCGATGGTTTATCCCAATGAACCATGAGTCTAGGGAGACTCGTATAGACGTGTAGGTGTTTATAGTGGATAAACACTGAACGACTCACCGAAGATTCTTAATGGATGGTACACCAACGTCAATAAGAATCTTCTCGGGTTGAGTAGCATAGTGGTCCTTCGACTTGAGATATCATTGTGGATGTATGAGATATCCTCCACACTTAGATGACAGTCACGTCACCGATCTATTTAGATCAGACCTCCGCCTGTTCGCTGGGTGTGGACCGATCCTCAGGATATCCTGTGTGTATCAAGATAGGATCCGTCAGTTCTGTGTACAGAGCATAGGTAGTCCATTTATGATTAGCAGTCTGTTAAATCTGTGGCCACAGTATACTTCGGAAGTAAGTTCCGAATGTTATTTAGAGATTGCTAATAGATACGTCGACAAGATAATACCTATATAGATTTGATGTTTACATCTATATCTCTGGTATTATCCGGATACCTGTGACAGTGGGATTATACGTATGCAATGACCTCGACCTGTATGATTCAGCTAGTTTATCTGTGGTCGTCATAATTTACGGGTGGGTAAATTATGGACACGAAATTGGATTTGGTGACGGATATACCTGAATCTAGAGAGTCTCACTAATCAAATATACTCGTAGAGCACTATGGAAACTTTTATGAATAATGTTGATTATTTATAAATCGTTTAAACATTAAATGAAAAATACATGCGAACGGGCCGAACCGTCATTTCCTAATTAATGTGTATTTGTATTTAATATATGATATTATTAAATACACATTAATAAATTGTCAAATAAAGGTATTTGACATATATCATTAATATATGTATTTGAAATATTTAAAGTAAATATAATACATATATTTGAGATATTTGTATTTAATTAATTATTTAATTATCTAATTGTTAAATGATTAATATAATTAAAATATAAATATCTCATCAAATGATAAAGTTAGGAAATGATTATAAGTGTAAATGTTTGACTTTACATTAAAGGAAAAGGTTGTCAAATTGAATTTGACTTCCTTGGATATTTGTTTTAATTGTTAAAATTGAAAATATCTATTTCCTTTTTATTTTTGTAATTTTCGGCCATGACTTATTAAATATAAGTGTTATATTTTTTAAGTTGCCATTGTTGACTTGTTTGGAATCATTAAAGTGTAATGATAAAAGTAAAACAAGTTGATAAACCTTTAAATGAAACAAAGTAAGAATATCTAGATATTTTTATTTTTTCTCTTCACAATTTCGGCCAAGGGCTTATTTTGGTGAAGTATATATTGTTTCATTTCATTTTAGGGTTTAACAAGTTCATTTGAGACCAAAATAACATAAAAGAGAGTTGAGAGCAAAGCTTGAAGTTCAAAGAGAAAAGGCTTGAAAAAGCTTGTTTTTGTAAGTCTTTCTTTAATGTCTTCAACATGAAATATGTTTCTAACATGCTTAGCTTCATTTTGTGATGCTTTGATGTTATCTCTACTCTTATAGTTTGTGTTTTTATGGTTGTGATCTTGAATGAAAGATTGATGCATGTAACTAAGCTTGAAATGGTTTCAAAGCTTCACTTTTGATTTTTAGAAAATCAAGTTGCCATTCTAGAGTTGGTAAGCCACTCCTTGGTGACTTAGAATTTTTCTAGAGTTTTTTCAAAGTGGTGAGGCTAGATTGGTGATGTATTGAATGGATTAAAGTGTTGGATTTTAAAGATTTGGTAAAATTGGACAATTTGATGAAATTGAAAAATTAGGGTTCATAACCTTCTCCAAATTTTGGGATTTTCGTATATGTGATGTATTATGGTATGAATATGATGCATGTAAAATTTTGGGTTAATTGGATTTGATCTTGGCTTGTTTTTGAACAAAATGACCAAATTGCAAAAAACTGAAAATTGGCAATTTCAGAAAAATTTGGGATTTGTGTGAAATCTGATTTTGATGCATTAGATGTGTTGAAAAACATTTTAGAAATGATTTAGAATCATCCAAAATTGTATTTGACAACTTTTGGACTAAAATGATCAATTTACAAAGTTTTGGGGCAATTCGGTAATTACCAAGAAATTTGATCTCTTGTATAATTTTTCAGAATTTGATAATTGGATAATTAAATAAATAAGTTTATTTGATTGATCCGAGAAAAATTTTTGAAATCGGAAAATTTTGATTTTCCACTATTCCGCTGCGTTACCGATATTCCCCCTTAAAACCCCAACATTTAATTCCTCCAAGACTATCTTGCTTTGAGGTTTGAAGTCTGTCATATAATTATTCTCAAGAAACGTGGCATTTGTCGACACAAACACCTTATTATCTCGAGGATTATAAAACACACATCCCCTTGTGCCTTTTGCATATCCTACAAAGAAACAAACTTCAGAACGCATTCCAACTTTGTTGTCTTACCCATTAGCACGTATTCTGGGCACCCCCATATACGAAAGTGACTCAAACTGGGTTTGTGGCCACTCCATAACTCTAAAGGTGTTCTAGGTACTGACTTAGATGGAACCACATTCAAAATGTAGGTTGTTGTTTGTATAGCATACCCCCAAAATGAATTTGGAAGTGAAGAATAACTCAACATGGAACGAATCATGTCGAGTAAAGTTCGATTCCTCCTCTCAGCTTCTCCATTTTGCTGAGGTGTACCAGGTGCAGTTAGTTGGGACAAAATCCCATACTCTAATACGTGATTTTTGAACTCATTATCAAGGTATTCACCTCATCGATCTGATCGAAGGCACTTGATTGATTTCCCTAATTGTTTTTCCGTTTCGATTTGGAATTCTTTAAACTTTCCAAAAGTTTCAGACTTATGTCTCATTAGGTAATAATAACCATATCTAGAGTAATCATCAACAAAAGTAACGAAGTACTCATAGCCACCTCTCGCTTGTGTAGACATAGGTCCACAAACATCTGAATGTTTAAGCTTCAGTGGTTCTTGGGCCCTATTGCCTTTTGCAGAGAAGGCCTCTTTGTCATCTTACCTTCAAGACATGATTCACAGACTGGTAGAGTACTAACATTTAGTTCTCTTAAAGGACCATCCATTACAAGCCTATTTATCCTGTCAAGATTTAAATGACCAAGTCTTAGGTGCCATAGATATGTGTTATCAGTGTGAGAAATCTTTTGTTTCTTTGTTTTTGGCAATGCAACTTTGAACATTTCATCATTCAATAATGAATTAAAATTGGGCCTTATTACATAGAGCCCATTTTCAATAAAACTAGAACAAATATTCAAACCATTTCTTGAAATAACAACTGATTTATTATCAAAAGAAACTGAATAACATTGTTCATAAAATCGAGAAACTGAAATGAGGTTTCTAGTAAACCCCGGTATGAAATAAACATTATTCAAAAATAAATTTTATTGTTCTCAAGATAAAGTTTTATTTGTTCAACTGCTGATGCTGAAACTAAAGTGTCATTCCCAACTCTCAAAGTAAAGTCCCCATCAGCAAGTCTTGTGTAAGAATCAAGCTTCTGTAAGAAACAAAAAATATGATTAGTCGCTCCTGAATCAATTATCCAGGGTGATAAATTATTTTCAACTAAACAAGATTCAGTAACAAGTAAATCCGATTTACCTTGATTATTGTTTGGCTTGTTTCTTTTGCTGCTGCTTCCTGCTGTTTTCTCAGTTCCTGAACTCTTACCTTTATTTTTATTTCTCTTTCTCTTCTTTAAAGAAGAGTTAAAGGTAGAAGGTTCAACAACATTTGTTTTTACCTTGCTCTCCACAGAAAAAGACTCAAAAGTTGTGAGTTCGATAAGTAATTGAGTCAAATTATAACTCAATTTACTCATAAAGTAATTTCTTTTGAACTGAAGAAATTGTGGGCTAAGACTTTCCAAAATTAAGTCCACTTTTATGCCTTCATCTATAGTTGCCCCGTTGATTTCAGCTTCATGAATCATACTAATCATCATTAGCACATGTTCACGAACACGGGTTCCAGATTCCATTTTGCAGTTAAAGACTTTCCTGACTGTTTCATGTTTGGCTAGTTCAGAGGGTTTGCCAAACATGCCCTGTAGAGACTCCATTATCTCATAAACAGTCTCTGTCTTTTCGAGCTTTGTTTTAAGCACGTCGGACATAGTGGAAAGTAAATAACAACGAGCCTTATCATTTCCTCGAACCCAATTCTCATAGGCATCTATAATGTTTTTGTTTGCATTCACAGCAGGTTTGGGATGACATTCCTCTATCAGGACAAACTTCAGGTTGTCCAGCACAAGTACTATATTCATGTCATTCTTCCACTTAGTAAAGTTATCACCAGTTAATTTTTCAGTAGCAAGAATTGATATGATTTGATTTGACATATTTCTGAAATCATTAAAAAAATATTCTAAATTATTCCATGCATAAAATTCAAAATAAATTCGGCATAGTAATCGTGATGCATGATGCATATGCAAAACACTAAAATATATATGCACTACTATAGCCTCGGAAAATTTAATAAGCATATTATTTTGCCTTAGGGTCGATCATAACACCTTATTAAAATAAAGACAATCTCAATTAATAAATTTAACTCAAAATATCTCATAGTTTCAAAATTTATTAATAACCGATTTTTGGTCTAAATATAATTAACATTTTTAACTATATTTATATGAGTGTAACCCACCGTTTTGGATCCTTAAAATTTAACTCATAACAACCACCTTAGGGTAAGTTAGTTATGAAATACATTTTATAAATCCTATCGTAAGAAGTACAACCTTGATATTAACCTAAGCAAACACTCTCCTTAGGGAGGATGAAACTAAAGTCATCACGAAGCCCCACTTAGATTTCACGATGTTGCACTAACGGTGGAGACCAAATGATGTTTTGACAAATTACCCGCTCCCACTCATTATTTTAAGTTTAGTGATTTTATATGTAAAACATCTAATGTTTTGTAAACTTAGCGGAAAAAGACCAAGAAATCAATATTAAAGGTCTTTAATTACCAATTTAATTGTTTCATAATAAAATTACCCGCTTTATTAATAAACTTAAATTTATTATGAAACATCTAAGTTATTCATGATAAACAATTTATTATAAATACTTAGAACTAAATTTTGTGACATTACAAATTTTAACGATTTAAAATTAATTCACAAATTTTATTTAATCGACTAATCGATAAAAATTCTAAAATAGTTTTGAATCAAATTTTAAACTATTTACTATCATAAATAAATTTATGAAAATGCACATGTATGTATGGCATGTTATAATGCAAGAGTAGGCATTGTGCTAATTCTATATGTCATTTAAAATATGCTTGAGAATAAACATTTTATAATTCACACAAAATAAATAAATTGGATATTAACCGGGTTGACAATTTGGGTATTTCTAAAATTACAAATAACCAAAAAAAAATAAAATTACATTAATATCAAAATTGGAAAAAAAAATAATGCAATTCCCAAGTGACTTTCACCAAATATTTTTTTTTCTTTCCCGCACAGTGGGCAGTCTCACTGCCGCACTGTGCGGCTGGCTGCTGCCCAGCAGTAGCCCCTTGCTGCACATATTAATTATATTTAAAAAAAATAATCGTCCTTTCATCCATCGTGTCTTTGGCTTGATCTTGATCTCGAACAATTATAAAAAATTAACAATTACAAAAAGAAATACCCATTTAATTTTGGGTTTACATATCCAATATATAAAACAAAAAATTAAAATCATAACCCAATGTCAACCATACAATTAACGATTAATATCCATACATTCACCATCACATGATAATTAATAAAAAAAAATGCATAGCCTACTCTTTTACATACATATTAAAATGATTTACAATAAATCATTCTTATTAATATACCAAAATAAATACGACCGCTCATGATACCATTTGTTGGTTTTTAGAGTTCATGCGCAGCGAAAATTGTGTTGGGTAGCAGGAAAAAATTTAATTTTTACATACATGAACAACCAAAACCGGATCCGTATTTTCTAATATATTAATAACAAAATATTTAGAACTTAGGTTAGAAATATATCTGTAGATCTGGATCTCTTTGTAAATCGATTTAAAAAACCACGATCTTCCTGGTCTTATCTTCTCACCTCAAACGGCACGTGTGGGCGTGAAAATAAATGCGAAGAACACTCTAATTTTAGTGAAGGATTCGTGTACTCAATACATGAGACGAATCTTGTAGGGTTATTTTCTTTTTAGTTTTCTTAAAACCAAACAAAGAAAAAAATCAAAAGGAAAACTATTTCCTATTTCTTTTTCTCTCACCCTTTCTCTCGTTTGTTGTTGTTCTCCTTTTTTTTTTTTTTTTTTGATCAAAAGTGTCAACCAAAAATTGAAAAACCAAAAACCAACTTTTTTAGCTCACGTTTTTTATTCTATCTTATAGCATATGGATTTTGTTTTTGAATTGATTAACTTTGATCAAAATCAAATTCTTATAATCAAGCAAATCCATTAAGGATATTATTAATTTTAATTTTCAAAAAATCAAAAATAAAATCCTTTGATATTTATCATATAAATTATCAAAGATAATTCATTAAAAACAATTTTTTAAAATTTTCAACTTTTGAAAATATTATCTCATTAAATTAAAATTTAATTAATCAAATTAAATAAATATTAATTTTCATAATTTAATAAATAGATACATTATCTATTAAATAAATATATTAAGACAACATTTGTCATAATTTCCAAACATGAGTTTTATGGAATAATTAGAGTGTAAAATAATTCATAATTATTTTAAATAATTCTCAACTATTTTTCTTCGTAATTATAATCGTTCGAACAGTGATAGAAGACGATGAGGGGACCGATGAACCTATAATTCTAAGCTCCAATAATTCCGTCGATTAATTATAAACTCTTTTATTAATTAAACGAAATTATTAATTCTGGAGTAACTCCACTAAATACCCAGAATTGCACTCTTAGAATTATAGAATTAATTACTCAAAGTATTCGTCCATTGATATAGTCATTACCTATGCAATGATCCTCCATAACAGATTCGTAAAGGAGCTAGGTATAAAATATATGTTAACCTCTCCAATTACATCTTTATCCTTGACTTCCATTAGTTCTCAAGTTAACAATTAATTCATAACTTTTATGAATTTGCGCGCTAATCGTTCAGATCTTGAACTAACAAACAAGAGAATCTTATGAACGGATTTCATTATATCAGGTTAGCATTCCCAGCTATTCATTCAACTCATTCCCAAAATACAAGGTTTACGAAATGTAATAAATACAAAACCATACCGAATAAATTAAAGAATAAATTAATATGATATAGGAGTCTGCTAAATACAATGAATTAAGATCATCACATATATGACCATCATTACGATAAAATTGATGTTCTTTATTTAACGAAAATTATTAGAACTTTTCAATTTTATCTAGTCTTGTCCAATATAATCTTATTATATAAAATACATTCATTTCTATGTCTCTACATAATATAGTCTGGATAGAACTATACTATTCATAATGGAATGAACTGTATTTATGACTTTGGATTTGAAGATTCCCAACTTCAAATCATAGTCATTGACAAATTTTGATTATTACTCTTTAAATTTTATCCATGCATATATGTATGTAACATTTTACATACACATATATGTTTAATTCAAAGCTACATAAATAATCATGGAATTTTCTTGAATTTTATAAAGCAAGTCAAAATGCATACATGGAATAAAATATAATCACAAATTTATTAATCAATCATGTTTCGAACATATTTGCTTGTCGGGCATAGAAATCCCAACATTTAATACTCACCAATGGGTAGCTTCACGCTTATCGGTTATAGGTGGTTTTAATTTCTGTTTTTAGAGACAATTTCTTTTCAGTTTCAATCATACCATACATCATAACACTAGCAAATCAGGATAGACGTCTAAGCAAATGGTCATTCATCGATATGCAATTTCTTCAATTAGTCACCCTACTAACTACCCAGGCTTTCACTGCTAAAAACCTATAATTAAGTGTTTACGAGTCTAACATAGATCAACTACTCAAAGTATCAGATTAAAGAAAATTAAAGGACTTATCGTTTTTAAGATTTCATTCTAAAGCAAACAATATCATAATTGAACTTATGTTTTACTATTAAGGACTAAAACAAAAATTTATTTTTTTTTGTTTTTTTTTTTTTGGATTAATAAAAACTCACAAGAATAACATATATACAACCATGTAAAACATACATGATAATCCCACCCCAACCTAAATGAAACATTGTCCTCAATGTAACAACCGGAAAAACAAAAGATAAGGAATGAGTTCACTTGACTAGAGAGTTCGTGAACCTGGATGAAATAGTATGTTATTCTACAAAAGAATAAGGAACGAAACAAAACAAAAGGAAGAAAACATAAAAAATAAAAATAATGATCGGCGTAATCACACGCGTATAACGCAAGCGCACGTATCGTTCAAGTAGTATAAAAATATCGATCCCACGAGGACTTAATTCCTACTGTTGTTATTAATTATTGATACTATTTATTTACAAGTACCTAATTAAAAGGAGAATAGATTGATTACTTTTGGTTGGTTGAAAGTGGATTTGTTAAATAAATAAATAAAGACACAAAAGAAAATACAAAGGAAAATAACAGAAGACTCAAATATCTAGGGTCGTGATTCCACACAATATTAATTTAAAGATGAATTGATTCTCTTAAATATGTGTAATAAATCGGTTTGCTAACCTGGAACACAAAGATATTCAAAAGCCTCTTCCGATGGTCAGACGCAAATACTAGGGGTGAGCAAAATCGGTTTCGGTTCCGGTTCCGCAAAGAATCGGAACCTACCCGAAAAAATTCGGTTCCGCACTAAGTGGAACTGGAACCTACCCAATTAAATAGGGTACCATATTATTCAGTTCCAATCCGGTTCCGATCCGGTTCTGAATTACCCTATTTTAAAATATTTTAATGAAAACTACATTCCGATACGAGTACCTAGGAAAAAACATGGACCAAATCGGAGTGCGGAAGCTCAAGAACGAAAGGTTATACAATAGCCCACTATTTTTTTTCAAAATATTGATTATTGATATCATTAGTTATATATAGATTTTCATTATACTTATGTTGCTGGAAAATGGAAGGAAAATGAAAGATTAAAAATAAATACATATAATTTTATAGTCGAATTCTGGCATTCTGCTGTGCTGGAATATTTCGAATTAGATTAAGAAGATGTTTTTTTTTTTAAAACAAAATTGTGGCAAAACAAAATGGAGTAATGGAAAATTTTGTTTATTGATTGATTATTTTTCCCCTAATTGTGGTAGTTTTAAATTATAGCACCTTTTTGTTTGCAATGGGCTCATTTTCTAATTTTAAGCATCTCTGTTTAACACAAACACACATACATTCTATATATACTTGATAGAAGCACTAAAATATTGCTATATGAACTGCAACTTTTAAAATTTGTACAATTAAATAATGAACGTCAAATGTTTAAAATTTATGTTCATATAAACCGGTTCCATGGTCCGGTTCCGGTTCTGACTATTTTGGAACCGGAACCTACCCGGATAAAATTGGTTCCTTCATATTTGGAACCGGAACCTACCCGATTACAACCGGTTCCGGTTCCAAAGCCAGAAAATCGGTCTGATTCCAATCGATTCCGGGTAGAACCGGAACCGATGCTCACCTCTAGCAAATACCCAAATAACTCAATTAATCATATTCCTATGTTAACTAAGTTACCTGAATTCATTAAGTTCAAGTTCCAATTATGGCTACCCCCGCCCGACATGTATATTCTTATCCTGTAAGGAAATCTAATAAAGGGTTATCTATCCTCAAGGAATATCGTGAGCTATTAAATCTAAGGCTGAAACCTAAAATCCCTTTTTCCAAGTTCATTTTAAGTTTACCAAATCAATCTTATTAATGGCCAATTAACAAGAAGCATTAAGCTTAAGACTCAATAAACAAACTAAAGAATTATCCATAAAAAGAAAATCAATTATTAAGTGTGTGGATATTGTGTTTCATCACTTCCCTAGAATAAAATGTTGGGGGTTAGGGGATTCACCTTTACAATTTCTAATTTAGAAATCCCCCTTATTATAATATAGAATTTATCAGTGATATTACCAACCGACCACATAGACGGTATCCTCATTAAGTCAGATTTTAATTAAGTCTGACCAGCCATAATTGCGGTATCATTATTTGTCCATAAACCAGCCATATAGGCGGTAATCATCTGTCTTCTAAAGACAGTCCATATAGGCGGTGTCACATTATGTCAAATAAATAAAATCAGCCATTAAGGCGATAAACCTTTTAGTTTGAATTATAATTTTCATATTATAATTAAGGGAGATTAATCTAAATTAAAATAATAAAAGCTTCACCCTTCCCCCAACAGATATCTAACTACTAAACATAAATGAAAATAGAAGAAAAAAGAAACTACTACTATTACTGAAAATTAAAATACATAATTTAAATGCTAAAAATAAATACAAATAAGATGCAATCCTTAAATTCCTTACAGAAACCTAAGGAAATCATCAGAATTACAAATGAAATGGCTTGGTATTTATAGGAAAATCTAAAGGCTTCCACCAATTTCTCCACTGATTGCTCCACCAAACATGGCACCAAACATGGCATCAAACATGGCACCAAACATGGCACCAAACATGGTATCAAACATGGCATCAAATATGCAAGCATGTTTGGTGGAAGTTTGACAATTTTTATTTTTTTATTTTATTAATTTTATTTTATATTTTGAAAATGACTATAGTAATTACTAGAAATACACTAAATTATTTATCAATTTCGGCCTTCCAAACTTCAGTATTCGAAAATATTTAAATCTTCAAAATTGTAGATCTTTGAGTCCTCTTTAATTTGAAACTTGAATTAGCGCAATCAGATATCGGATGAAAACGTTATGGCCAAAATACCAAACTTGCACAAATCTAGAATTTAGGACTGCACTTTGTGACGCGTATAGCGAATTTCGTTTTTGACCTTTTTTCCTCCAGATTTCATCGTTTTAGCCCCGAGTTGATTTCATTAAGTCCCAATATTATTTTTATCTGCAAAATAAATAAAAAAAACATCAAAATATTCATAAAACTTGAGAAACTATACAAAATATTAGGTTAAATGAGTGAGAAATAATGATATAATTATCACTCATCACACCCCTAAACCTAACATTTTGCTAGTCCTCGAGCAAAAGAGCAAAATTAAATACAAAAAAATAATTAAAATTAAACTAAGCCACTTTCGTAGGGATCACGATTGCATTTAGCGTATGCAACAAGCCTTTAAACCCCTAGGTGTCCCTAGTGGACGAGTTGTAGTCTCGTGAGAGTTTACAACGACGATACCCAAAAACGTATTATAAAAGTAAAAATATAGTAAAACTAATGCACACAAAAGTAAAAAGACAAGAGAATAAAGAAGTTAGTGACTAAATAGGTGAAACCTCTACTCCAAGTTAGTAGTTGTTTTTCTTTCTTTCTAAATTACCGAATAAGTAAATTCTCTGATTATTTTTACCATTCTTCATATACACAACCAACAAAATATTAATCAACTCATTTTACCCACAATAGTCACAAGTACAGTTGAGAAAATAGTAATATTTTTGTCCTAATGTTTTATCAGAATTCACACCTTTTTGTAGCAATGGGATAATTTTTTTTCTGATTTTTCTATTTTTTTCTATTTTTTGATTTTTTTTATTTATATACAATATCTTTCGTCTATGTAGCGAACTTTGGGCCAATGACTCCCAAACCAGTTAGCTTTAGGGCACTAGGCGTTAGGACACCCCTACGGACTTAATTACTCAGACTTTAGACATATATATATATATATATTGCAACATCTTCGATCCATGTAACGAGCTTTGGGCTAGTGACTCCCAAACTAGTTGGCTTTAGGGCACTAGGTGTTAAGACACACTTACAGACTTAATAACTCGAATCTCAGACGTTTTTTTATTTTATTAATTTTATTTTATATTTTGAAAATGACTATAGTAATTACTCGAAATACACTAAATTATTTATCAATTTCGGCCTTCCAAACTTCAGTATTCGAAAATATTTAATACTTCAAAGTTGTAGATCTTTGAGTCCTCTTTAATTTGAAACTTGAATTAGCGCAATCAGATATCGGATGAAAACGTTATGGACAAAATACCAAACTTGCACAAATCTAGAATTTAGGACTGCACTTTGTGACGCGTATAGCAAATTTCGTTTTTGACCTTTTTTCCTCCAGATTTCATCGTTTTAGCCCCGAGTTGATTTCATTAAGTCCCAATATTATTTTTATCTGCAAAATAAATAAAAAAACATCAAAATATTCATAAAACTTGAGAAACTATACAAAATATTAGGTTAAATGAGTGAGAAATAATGATATAATTATCACTCATCACACCCCTAAACCTAACATTTTGCTAGTCCTCGAGCAAAACAGAAAAATTAAATACAAAAAAATAATTAAAATTAAACTAAGCCACTTTCGTAGGGATCACGATTGCATTTAGCGTATGCAACAAGCCTTTAAACCCCTAGGTGTCCCTAGTGGACGAGTTGTAGTCTCGTGAGAGTTTACAACGACGATACCCAAAAACGTATTATAAAAGTAAAAATATAGTAAAACTAATGCACACAAAAGTAAAAAGACAAGAGAATAAAGAAGTTAGTGACTAAATAGGTGAAACCTCTACTCCAAGTTAGTAGTTGTTTTTCTTTCTTTCTAAATTACCGAATAAGTAAATTCTCTGATTATTTTTACCATTCTTCATATACACAACCAACAAAATATTAATCAACTCATTTTACCCACAATAGTCACAAGTACAGTTGAGAAAATAGTAATATTTTTCTCTTAAAGTTTTATCAGAATTAACACCTTTTTGTAGCAATGGGATAATTTTTTTTTCTGATTTTTCTATTTTTTTGATTTTTTTTATTTATATACAATATATTTCGTCTATGTAGCGAGCTTTGGGCCAATGACTCCCAAACCAGTTAGCTTTAGGGCACTAGGTGTTAGGACACCCCTACGGACTTAATTACTCAGACTTTAGATATATATATATATATATATATATATATATATATATATATATATATTGCAACATCTTCGATCCATGTAACGAGCTTTGGGCTAGTGACTCCCAAACCAGTTGGCTTTAGGGCACTAGGTGTTAAGACACCCTTACAGACTTAATAACTCGAATCTCAGACGTTTTTTTTTAACACTTTGTTTTCCTTTTTTTTACACCATTGCCATTTATAGATGCTTCCTCCAATTAAATTAGGGCACTTAATATTAAAAACTCGTCAATTACTTCTCATGTCCGTATGTTACCATGCATGTTGATAATACCTGTCAACTGAGCATATGAAGATTCATTTTAGTCAGTTTTATGGAGAATTCACAAATTAAATAATTTAAAAGGAAATAAACAAAAATTAACTTGTTTCGAAAATGGGTTTGAGATACGTATCAAGAGTGGAAAATCCTTACACAGCTATCTCTCACCAATTTCACCTGATTAATCAAGTTAAAAATAAAAACATAAAATTTTTTTTTTAATTTTTGTAAAGTTTCTCAATTTTTTTTTAATTTTTCGAAAAAATTTGGACTAAAAATAACACAAAAAAATAAGATACTATTAACAAAATAACACAATAAAAATAAGTTACTATTAACTATTCCCATCCCCCAAACCTAAATGAGACATTGTCCCCAATGTCTGAAATAGTAGAAGATGAATTTAGAAGATAATACCTGGTTAGTTGAAATGCTACATCTAGAAAAGGAATTAAATATTAAGATCCAGATTTATACGACACTTCTTACCATGATCATTCTCGGACCATTTTATCTTGGAAAGGATAGGGTCAATTTGTGGTTTAAAGGCTAAGATTTGGTCAAATAGATCTGGGGCAGTTCTGGCAGTAAAGATGAGTTCTTTCATAGATTTTGTCACGAACCCATTTCTCCGGGCATCATCAAGAAACACATAAAGAAAATCATAAAATCCCTCAACATTAAACAACCCAATCGGTTTCTGGTGTATGTTCAAGTTCGCCCAAGATAGCACTATAAAAATTTCCTCCAGTGTGCCCAAGCCACCTGGCAAAGCAATAAAAGTATCAGCACGGTTAATCATTTCCACCAGTTGTTCGGACATTCCTGGTACGATCAGTTCATCTCCGTTTGATGGACCTATCAGATTCACCTCCGCCAAAGGTTTTGGGATGATTCCCAGAACTGGACTGCCTCTTTCTTGTGCGACCTTTGAAATGATCCCTATAAGTCCAAGATTGTCTCCGCCGTATACTAAGTGCATATTCCTTTCAACTAAGACTCGACCCAATTCATGTGCTGCTTCTATGTATTGTGGTTTAGTACCAACACTAGTACCGCAAAACACACATATATTTTCAACTCGTCTTCTTGAAGTGGCTTCCATTTTTTTATTTCTTTTTTATGTATTTTTTCTCTCAAATCTGGATGCCTTCAAAAGTGCAATGACGGGCTGAATTTATAGTACCTGAAAAGGTGAGTAATAATAACACTAGTATCTTCCAAATGACACTTGTTAGCTAAACAATAAACGAAATCGTGAAAGGTCAAAAAGTTTGGATCATGTCGGCGAAAATAAAAGAAAATAACAAAAGAAAAGCAAATCAAAGCAATTATTAAGGCAAGGGAATTGTGTACGTAATACGCCACTCGTTTGATATATAAATCCATTAGGATGCGTCTCAAGAATCCATTCCTTACTCAGCCATCACTAATGACTTAAATCTCATCTTTGTGATTGCCAAACATCATTCCTCCTTAAATGCTCCGTATGTACCTTTCCCTACAAAAATAACACACAAAATTAAAAACTCTACAACATGTATACACAAAATATAAAACTAGACATTAAAACAAATTGCATAGGTTGCCTCCCTACTAGCGCTAAATTTTTCGTCTTCAGCCAGACGTGACTGAAATCCATCTGTTATGGAGGTTTCAGCGTCGTTTTGGACGTCCGATTAAAGACAATCCCATGAGCATTACTTTTGAAGGGTCTCTTCCAAAGGTAAGGTGGCATAAAGAGTTTTGTCTCATTCAGTGCTTGTGCCACCTTTTTATTCTTTGTTGCTCCATTAGTTCCTGAAAAGAAAGAAATAAAATCAGGAGGTCTCGCATGGTGCTTGACTTTGAATGGAAGTTTCATTTTTTTCAAGCTTCTGGGCGATATATCTACATTGTACTCTCCAAAACAGTGATGTTTAACTTGAATGCTCAAGTTCTTTAAATTGCTCATTCATTTGCTCTCCTATTTGCTCCACCTTTTCTTTACAGATATATTTTAGGGTTTCCACATTCAATTCTTCATCTGTCATCTTTGAAATACATGCTCCATAAGTGTCAACCTGAAGATGTAAAGAGATGTCAATTTTAGGTCTTCATCCTCTGATATGACTGGCTCAAGTAGATCTTTTTCAAACATCTGTGCAATAGATGCTCCATGATCTTCATTTTGAGGATACAGAATTCCATCCTCATTTGTTGGTGTAATTGGTACTAACAGTTCAGCTTCATCATCCTAATCAGAATCTGAATAATAAAAGTCAAACAGAGACTTTGCTGGTATGGACTCCTGAACTGATACCTCAGAATCCTGATTCTACTCAGCCTCATCCTCTGTTAAAGTGTCATTATGAAATGCTTGGTACTCGAAGGCTTCATCAATGTCATCTGAAAATGGTCCTTGAGGTATGTAGCTCTGATTTTCTGTTAATTATCTCGTTTGTTCTGTCAGTCTCTGAATGGATGCTGATTGTCTCTGAATACTTTCGAATTGATTTTGGATTGATTGAATCATTGTATCTAACTTTTCATCGTGCTTCTTGAACCAATCTTTGAGAATGTCAATCATCTGATCTTCCTCTGATGGTTCTGGTTCTTGATGAAAATTGAAGGTGGATGGTGGATAAGATGGAAAGTATGATGGTTCTTCGTACCTTAAATGATTCCAATAATTCTGCCACTCTGTAAGGTATATACATTGATCTCTCGGGTGGTTACCATCAAAAATTACATATCTCCCCATTTCGTTCTGTTGAGCAAATGTAGTATTGCTTGGTTCTGGCATCCAGTGATAATTGTTGGGCTGGACAACAGGCCTCAGAAAACCGGATTGTTGCTCCCTGATTTGGGGTGTATCTTCTTTTTGTAAAGCTCGTGATCTCTCAATCTCCCAAAAATGTTCCATTTTTCAACCACCTGAAAAATAAAAGAAGGAAATAAAAATTACAGATAAAAAGAAAATTAGATACAAGTAAATTAGATAGCTTCAAAATTAATAACTCAAGAAAAATAAGTCTCCGGCAACGGCGTCAAAAACTTGGTAAGAATGGGGTCGATTTTTTGTTCAATGGTTAGGATTTGGTCAATTAATTCTTCGGCCTTTGTTGCAGTCAGGAAAATATCTTGTACTGATTTTGTGACGAACTCATGTCTTTTGGCTTCCGCAAGAAATACAAATAGAAAGTCGAAAAAATGATCAATGTTGAGTAATCCAATGGGCTTCTGATGAATGTTTAAGTGCGCCCATGATGCCACTGTGAATATTTCTTCAAATGTTCCGAGCCCACCTGGTAAAGCAATAAACGCGTCAGCAGTATTGACCATTTCAAGGAGTTGTTCAGACATACCCGAGACAATGTGTTCATCTCCATTTGCTTTTCCGATTATGTGTTCATCTGCCAAAGTTTTTGGAATGATTCCCAAAACGTGACCACCACCATCCTGAACGGATTTTAAAATGCTTCCCATCAATCCAAGATTGCCACCGCCATATACTAGGTGCATATTTCGTTCTGCTATAACTCTCCCCAATTAATTTGCAGTCTCAATGAACTCTGGTTTATTACCAGAGTTGGATCCACAAAAAACACAAATTCGCATGACTCGCTGTTGTGAAGTTGCTTCCATTTTCTCTCTTTTATTTGTATGTATATTTGAATGTGTAGAAGAGAAGAATGACGAGCTGAATTTATAGATCATGAAAAGGGTGAGTAATAGTAGCACTAGTACCTGCCAAATGACAATTATTAGATGAACGTTAAAATAAATCGTGGTCAGATGTTAACCTGGAACACGAAGATATGCAAAAGCCTCTTCCGATGGTCAGATGCAAATAACCAAAATAATTCAATTAATCATATTCCTATGTTAACCGAGTTACCTGAATTCATTAAGTTCAAGTTCCAATTATGGCTACCCACGCCCGACAGGTATATTCCTATCCTATAAGGAAATCTATTAAATGATTATCTATCCTGAAGGAATATCGTGAGCTATTGAATCTAAGGCTGAAACCTAAAATCCTTTTTTCCAAGTTCATTTTAATTTTACCAAATCAATCTTATTAATGGCCAATTAACAAGAAGCATTAAGCTGAAGACTCAATAAACAAACTAAAGAATTACCCATAAAAATAAAATTAATTATTAAGTGTGTGGATATTGTGTTTCATCACTTCCCTAGAATAAAATGTTAGGGGTTGAGGGATCCACATTTACTACTTCTAATTTAGAAATCTCTCTTATTATAATATGAAATTTATCAGTGATATTACCAACCAACCATATAGGCGGTATCCTCATTTAGTCAGATTTTAATTAAGTCCGACCAGCCATAAAGGCGATATCATTATTTGTCCATAAACAAGCCATATAGGCGGTAATCATCTGTCACCTAAAGACCGGCCATATAGGCGGTGTCACATTATGTCAAATAAATAAAACCAGCCATTAAGGCGGTAAACCTTTTAGTTTGAATTATAATTTCCATATTATAATTCAGGGAGATTAATCTAACTTAAAATAATAAAATCTTCACCCTTCCCCCAACGGAAATCTAACTACTAAACATAAAAGAAAATAGAAGAAAAAGAAACTACTACTATCACTGAAAATTAAAATACATAATTTAAATGCTAAAAATAAATACAAACAAGATGCAATCCTTAAATTCCTTACAAAAACCTAAGGAAAATATCAGAATTACAAATGAAATGGCTTGGTATTTATAGGTAAATCTAAAGGCTTCCACCAATTTCTCCACCGATTACTCCACCAAACATGGCACCAAATATGGCATCAAACATGGCACCAAACATGCAAGCATGTTTGGTGGAAATTTGACAATTTTTATTTTTATTTTTTTTAATTTTATTTTATATTTTGAAAATGACTATAGTAATTACTCAAAATACACTAGATTATTAATCAATTTCGGCCTTCCAAACTTTAGAATTCAAAAATATTTAAATCTTCAAAGTTGTAGATCTTTGAGTCCTCTTTAATCCGAAACTTGAATTAGCGCAATCAGATATCAGATGAAAAAGTTATGGCCAAAATACCAAACTTGCGCAAAATTGGAATTTAGGACTGCACTTTGTGACACATATAGCAAATTTCATTTTTGACCTTTTTTCCTCCGGATTTCATCGTTTTAGCCCCGAGTTGATTCCATTAAGTCCCAATATTATTTTTATCTGTAAAATAAATAAAAACACATCAAAACATTCATAAAACTCGAGAAACTATACAAATGTTAAATGAGTGGGAAATAGTGATATAATTACCACTCATCAAATAACTAGACAATAAAAAGGACATAAATAAATAATGTACGACAATGGGGAAAAGGAAGATCAATCTGCATAAGTAGGGTCAGCAAGAGGGGCATCCTCTGCTGCAGTAATCTGGTTGTCCTAGAATGGTTTTAACATATGTCCATTAACTTTGAACACTCTACCGTCCATGGGATCTTCCACTTCAACAACTCCATTGGGAAAAACTTGCTTCACAATGAAAGGTTCGGTCCATCTGGATCGCAACTTACCTGGGTGAAAATGTAGTCGGGAGTCATATAGATAAATCTTTTGGTTAGGCTCAAAATTCTTCCTCATTATCTGCTTGTCGTGAGCAGCTTTCATCTTTTCCTTGTAGATGCGGGAGTTGTCATAAGCATCATTCCTCAGTTCTTCAAGTTCTGTCAGTTGGAGCTTCTTTTGTGTACCTGCAGTACTCAGATCAAAGTTAAAAGTTTTAATAGCCCAATAGGCTCTATATTCTAACTCAACAGGTAAATGACAAGCCTTTCCAAATACAAGCCTGTAAGGAGACATTCCAAGTGGGGATTTGTAAGCAGTACGATATGCCCAAAGTGCATTTAGAAGTCGAAAAGACCAATCCTTACGATTAGGGTTTACCATTTTCTCCAATATTTGTTTTATCTCCTTATTTGCTAACTTTGCCTGGCCATTTGTCTATGGGTGATAAGTAGTAGAAATCTTGTGCACCACACCGTACCTGTGCATCAAGGCGTCAAATGATCGATTATAAAAATGTGTTCCTTGATCACTAATAATGACGTGTGGGGTGCCAAAGTGTGAAAGTACATGTTCCTTTAAGAATTTAACCACAGTAGTATTGTCATTTGCTCAGCATGCCACTGCCTCAACCCATTTAGACACATAATCTACTACAAGAAGAATGTAGATGTATTCAAAGGAAAGTGGAAAAGGTCACATAAAATCAATACCCCAACAATCAAATACTTCAATGACAAGAATAGGGTTAAGAGGCATTATATGACGACGGGACAGAGCATCTAATTTTTGACACCTTTCATAAGAACGGCATAACCCATTAGTATCCTTAAATAAAGTGGGCCAATAAAAACCACACTACAAGATTTTTACAGCAGTTTTCTTTGCTAAGAAGTGGCCTCCACATGCATGAGAATGACAAAAGGTAAGTACACTCAAAACTTCATCTTCAGAAATGCAACATCATATTATTTGGTCATGACACTACTTGAATAGATATGGATCATCCTAATAAAAATTACGTACCTCGACCAGGAATTTATGCTTATTTTCTGCACTCCAAATGGATAGACACTCACTAGAAACTAAATAGTTGACAGTATGTGCATACCATGGTGCTCTTGTGACCGCAAAAAGATGTTCATCAGGGAAGTCATCACGAATTGGTGAGCCTTCGGCAGAGTCATTAAACCCCAAGCGAGATAAGTGTTCTGCTACCATATTTTTAACACCATTTTTTATCCTTGATTGTCAGATCAAATTCTTGCAACAACAGGATCCATCTAATCAATTGGGTTCTTCTTCGAAATAAGGTACTTAAGTGTTGCATGATCAGTGAAAACAGTGATGGGAGAGCCAATCACGTAAGCACGGAATTTGTCCAAAGCAAAGACTATAACTAACAATTCTTTTTCAGTTGTGGAGTAGTTCATTTGAGCATTGTTTAGAATTCTGCTAGCATAATATACGACAAAAGGTTTCCTTTCTCTTCTTTGTCCTAAAACTGCCCTAACTGTGTAGTCACTAGCATCACATATAATCTCAAATAGTAAATTATAGTCAGGTGGTTGCATAATTGATAAGCAGTAAATATATCAGTATGTATTGTCCATTTGACTTAATATTTTGTATAGTTTCTTGAGTTTTGTGAATATTTTGATGTGTTTTGTATATTTTGTAAATAAATCAGGTTTCAGGACTCACTGGAATCAAATCAGGGCTAAAACAGCGAAAAATTGAGCAAATGGGCCAAATTGTCATTTGCGCGTCGTGACGCGAAAACCTTATGCGTCGTGACCGCTAAAATTAGCCGGAAATAGGTCAAAATCAGAGAATATTGCTATCATATGCACTTGCTAACATGCGCCGGCCACATGTCAACATCATATCAATCTTGCTAACATACGCCGGATACGTGTCATCATCCCATGTCGTCGATAATACACGACATTGCTTACGTCAACATCGCGACGTGAACAACTTCACGCGTCATGATGCCAAGCTAATAATTCAGTTTTTGATAGTTCTGTGCCATGTGTCATTATCTCAGCAAAGGGCATCCACGTGTCGAAGATCAATGGCACGTCGCGACGCGCAACACTTCACGTTTCATGACGCATAGCACCAAAGTTTGCCTATAAATTGAGGCTGAAATCATAATTCTAATTCATAACTTCTTCTGGAGATTTCCTTCAGAATACTAAGAAGATTGTATCTATTGGGGTTTTATCAGTGCGACGTAGTGAAAGGAGCGCGGTTCGGGCGAAATCGTAGTTTACAATTTTTAAACATACGAATAAATTATTCAATATCAAATATTAATAATTCATTCATATTTCACCGAAACATATTTATTAGATATCATATAATGACATAAATAATATAGAAACACCACGAAACTTTTATGAAAATATTTTTCCGTAAAATAGTATAAAACACGTTTTCGGCCGAACCGACTGACCAATGCTCATGGGGACTGCCCAAGTCATCCCTATAAACATTTGGACAGTATGTGGGATGCCCAAACAGTTACCAGGTGACCGGTGCTTACACACACGTATAACGCAAGCTTACGTATCGTTCAGGTAGTATAAAAATATCGATCCCACGAGGATTTAATATCTAATCTATTACTTTTATGAGGTCAAATGATTACTAGTATCTAACAGGTTGTTTGATTGATTTGAAATGGTGACGATTCTAAATTTAAAAACAAGTAAATAAAATTGTTTGAAAGTAGGTTTTAAGAAAATTCAATATTAAAACTATCTAGGGTTGTGATTTCTTCCAATATCATTTTAAAGATGAAGAGGTTATTTTATGTTTGTGTAATAAATCAGTTTACTAACCTTGAACACTAAATTATGCAAAAGCCTATGTCGATGGTCAGACGCAAATACCCAGTTTAACCCAACTGAACCATATTTATATGTCAACCAAATTATCTGGATTCATCAAGTTTAAGTTCCAATTATGGCTACCCCCGCCCGACAGGTTTATGTCTATCATGTAAGGAAACCTATTAAAGGGTTATCTATCCTCAAGGAAGATTGTGGGCTATTAAGTCTAAGGCTGAAACCTAAAATTCCTTTGTCAAGTTTATTTTAGATTTACCACATCAATCTTATTAGTGGCCAATTAACAAGACGCATTAAGCTTAAGACTTAATAAGTAAACCTTTAAATTACCCAAACTATAATTTAACCCCTTATAAACCGGTGATATTGGATTCATCACAACCCCAGATAACTGGCTTAGTTACAACACATATTTACGGGTAGTAAAAAAAACTTAACTAAATTAAAAGACATAAAGTAAAATACTGAAAATTAAATACTGAAAATTAAATACTGAAAATTAAATACTGAAAAGTAAATGCTGGAATTAAATACTGAAAATTAAATGCTGAAAAGTAAATGCTGAAAAGTAAATTACTGAAAAGTAAATTGCTGAAAAGTAAATTGCTGAAAAGTAAATTACTGAAAAGTAAAAACTGAAAATTAAAGAAAGAAAAGTATTGTGCGTAAAAGTAAATTGCGGAAAGTAAAAACTGAAAAGTAAAGAAAAGAAAGTGCGAAAGCGGAATTAATTACTGAAAGCTGTAAATAAACAAACAATATACAATCTTCTTAATATTCTTAAGGAATTCCTTAGAAGAAAGTATGAATTTTACAAATGAAATGGCTTGGTATTTATAGGCAAAATTTTGCCTCAATCAAATCATCCACCAAATCAATTATTAATTGCTCCACTAATTGCTCCACTAATTGCTCCACCAAATCCATTATTAATTGCTCCACTAATCTCTTATCATGTTTGGTGATGATTTGATAATTTTTATTATTTATTTATTAATTTATTTTTTGCTTTGAAAATGATTGAAAGTGACTTTAATAATTACACACAACACACTTCTGAATGGTTCTTTAATTTCGGGCATGAAATCTTCAGAATTCGAAATTATTTTGTCTTTCGAAGTTGTAGATCTTTGAGTCTTCTTTAATCTGGAACTTGAATCAGCTCAATCCGATATTGGAGTAAAAGGTTATGCCCAAAATACGAAAGATGCACAAAATTGGAATTTCCAAAACTGCACTTCGTTAAAACGCCCTTTCAAGTTTCCAATCTCCAAAATTAATATGTCAAGTCCAATTTTTGCCCTTATTTGACCCATATTTTGTCTTAAATGATTTCATTAAGTCCCAATTTTATTTTATCTGCAAAATAAATTAAAAGATATCAAAACGTTCATCAAACCCGAGAAACTAAACAAAATATTAAGTAAAAGGGGCGGTAAGTATTGATATTTTTTCCGCTCATCACCAGGTCATTGTTTGGGCAGCCGTTACCTGGTAACGTCGTTTTTCGTCGTTTTTGCATATTTTCACTTCGAAATAATTTTCGTTAAATTATTTTCTTGGGCAATTAAAATAAACCAATTTATTTTAATTACTCAATAAATAAAACTAAATTTTTATCTGAAAATCAGAATTTTTATTAATTGCCGAATTTCCCCTAAACATTACAAATTTTACATTTTAGTCCTAAAATTGTCAAATATAATTTTAAATGATTCCAAATCATTTCTAAAATGATTCTTAACATGTTCAAAACATGAAAACGGAATTTGCAACTCAAACCCCTCAATTTCTTCAAATTGTCGAGAGGGTCCCAACTTTTTTATTAATTATGATTTAGCCCCAAATGTTCAAAACATGTCAAGATCAATTCCAATTATCCTAAATTTGATATACATCATATATACATCAGAATATGCAACATATATGAAAATCCCCAAAATTAGATTTAGTTAAGAACCCTAATTTCTCAAATTACTCCAATTGTTCAATTTACACTAAATTGATAAAATTCAACACTTTAATCAATCCAATACCACACCAATCAAATCTCACCATCATGAAACAACTCAAGAACAATTATTGGTCATTTATTAATGGCGAAGCAACTCTAGAATGACAACTTTAATATTTAATTAATCAATTAAGCATAATTACTCCTAATTAGGTCATTATTTAATCATACATGCTAATCACATCCAACAGCTTCAAATACATATAATTACAAACCCAAAGAGTAGAGACATCAACTTAGCGACACAAATTGAAGATAAGATTAATTAAAATAATTTTCATGTCGGAAAAAGTGTGAAAAACTTACAAAATCTCCAAGTTTTTGCCTTTGTTTTTTCTTTCTTTCTTAAACTTTGCTCTCAACTCACTTTGTAAAATATTATGAAACTTGTCTAAGTACGAAAAAAATGAAAAAAAAAAACCATTTTGTTAAATTTCCCACTTGGCCGAATTCATTAACCAAAAAATCAAATAACAATTATTTACTTTTGTTGCATTTTAATTGGAACAAGTTTTGCTTTAATAAAGTTAACAATTATCTTTAATAAAGCAAACCAAAAATGTGTTCCAATAATATCAAGCCATATAAAATAAAAATAACTATAAAAGATATTTATTTTATTATTTAATTTAATTATTTAACAATTAAATAATTAAATACAAATATCTTAAATATATGTACTGTATTTACATTAAATATCTCAAATACATATATTAATGATATATGCCAAATGTCACAATTTGATATTTTATTAATGTGTATTTAATAAAATCAAGTATTAAATACAAATACACTTTAAATCGAAAATGACCGTTAGGTCCCGATTGCATGTATTTTTCGTTTAACCATTAAACGAGTTATAAATAATTAGTATTATTCATAATAATTGCCCTATTGCTCTACGAGTATATCTCATTAGTGAGACTCTCTAGATTCAGGCATATCCGTCAAGAAATCTAATTTCGTGTCCATAATTCACCCACCCGTAAATTTTGACGACCACAGATAAATTTGATGAATCATACATGTCAAGGTCATTACATACGTATAATCCCTCTGTCACAGGTATCTGGATTATCCCAGAGATATAGATACAAACGTCAAATCTCTATAGGATTAATCCTGTCGACGTATCTATTAGTAATTTCTAAATAACATTCAAAACTCACTTCTGAAGTATACTATGTCCATAGGTTTAACAGATTGCTAATCACTTATGGACTACATATGCTCAGTACACAGAACTTACGGATCCTTTATTGATACGCACATGATATCATGAGTATGAGTCCACACCTAACGAATAGGCGGAGGTCTGATCTAAATAGATCGGTGACGTGACTGCCATCTAAGTGTAGAGGATAACTCATATATCCACAGTGGTATCTCAAGTCAAAGAATCATTATACTACTCAACCAGAGAAGATTCTTATTGACGTTAGTGTACCATATATTAGGAAATTTTCGATGTGTCGTTCAGTGTTTATCAAATAAGGACTTACACGTCTATACGAGTCTCCCAAGACTCGTGGTTCATTAGGATAAACCATCGGACCAAGTCCGATATACGACATGTATAGGTCTCATTGGATTTTACTAACCGACCAGTGTCGGTAAATCTTGACCAGGAACTTAAGTTAAGGATATACAACTTATAGTGACACTTCCCAATGTCAATTACAAGCTATGTTGTAACTGCGCACTACGTTGTAAATCATGGGGTCTTTGTCTAATATATATACATATCACTAAACCATATTTAATTTCAATCTAATCAAAATTAGATCGAATGCGTATATAAAAGACAAGAGGTGTTACCATTTAAATTAGTAATATTATGGAAAAAAGATTGCTCGTATTCATGAATCAGACATAAATACGATTCGAATTGGCGCTCAGAGCACCAACCCTAATAATTTCTCCCACTTGCTCTAGTGTCATTCCATGTTATCATATACACATCCCAATATGTATCATATAATTATGGCCCTCACGTACTCACCTAGCGCCCAACAGGTAGGTAACAACAAGTAAGCTCGCTATGACAGATTGAGTTTGTCCAACAAACACAATCATTTTCCTTAGCAAGCATTATTCATATTTTTATAGAAGCTATGTTCTACATCAATATGATTCAGATTCCATATCAACATTGTGCTTCAGCTGCAAAATTATCTAAGTATTTATGGATCAAATCCAAAATACTATATAGACAACCACAAACACAATACTAATAAAAAACTTCTAATCTATAAGGCACTATGCAACTTCATAAGTCAATACTTCATAAGTTGCAACTAACTCCAATCTCATAGTGGAATCATCTGTGACACTCATACTGCATCTTTTCTGACTTTTTATGATGTAGACAGTCTAACCTCATAATTAGACTCAAAACTAATATGACCCTAACGGTTGCAGATTTATTCTCCATTAATAAGAAAATCATTCTTAATATCTCAAAGATAATAAAGAACATGTTTCAAGACCCATATTATGGTCTAGAGGATATCAAAATAACTCGTAACAATTACGATTAAATTGATATCTCTATTCATACTTAATATAGTATTTATTATGCCATCATCCTATTATGCATAAAATTGACTATACATTTTAATCAATTTCTTTTTCGACAAAAGAATCATCATTAACGAAAGATGAATATTATATACATTAGACACACTAACTGTCAGACAGTTATACTAACTGTCATATAGATAGTCTCATTGTGTCCTTTATTAGATCATATCTAATGCACGACTAATGGGAGCATCTCTCCAGTCTCTTAGTTTTATATCATATATAAAACTTTATATCGAATATAATAGAGACCACTCTTATTGTTTTCATAGAGAAAATAAGACTCAGGTAAACCTTTTACCTTATAAACATCTCATTATTACCTTAATAATGATAATGTCATTATGATGTAAACACTAGAAATAAATTTGTACGCTCCCGCTAACCCTTCTATCCTATATGTGTTGGACAATTATGACCCATAGCATCACTATTTGTACAGAACATGATGTTGTTGTACAAATTAACTATGTGACAAATGAAATTATTCTTTTATCATTTGTAATTAGATTACCGGGATATATAAATGATAAAAGGTCCTTATGATTAGTTCCGGATTGAGATGATATTAGACAGTAGCAATCCATGAAGGTTTAATCATTAAATGATCCCTAGTCGGAGTATTATCGAGATTGGACATCGATAATATGAAATAGACTAGTATTGCACTTGTGCACATTGTGGGAGCATAACGGCATAGTTCTTATATATTTAAGTATTGGATACTTATGCAAGTGTAATAGGAGGTTGTGTTTACCGTTAATACGGAAACAGCTTCGCTCTGGATAGACCCCTCGGAATTCCATTGGTAGTATGACTATGTGTCTATGGAAGTCCGAATCAGGGTAGATGTATTTGGTCTTAACCTGAGACTTGCACCGCTAATACTTGCGAAAATCAATATACTTTGGTTTTGGTCGTCCAGGGCTTTAACAGGTTCTGTGTACGCCTCTTCTGGGTATATCGAGAATCGTAGTGTATTGGATGTGATGTCAAGATGGAAGTATCACTCCAATCATAGTGGAGATGATGATCACGTAAGATACGGAACTAGTACTCTTATGTATTGCAGTCATCGGGATAATATTACAAGGTTATAGTTATCCGATTATAGAGACTAGTTATCAGAGATCTGATATGTGCTTTGTACGGGGCAGACACAATTCCAGCCCCAGGCCTAGCATGTGACATCCGATACTGGATCGTAATACGAAATACTACGTATACTATGCATGATACATATTACATATTCCTTTAAGAATATTTCTGGAGAATTGGTTAGGCACGGTGCTTTGCTAGAAGCCAACCATGTCTTGTAAATCGGTAAAAACGTAGTACTAGATACATATGTGTTCGGATAGTTCGACGACCGGATTTATTGCCAACATATCCGGGGATCTCATGGATCGTTTTCCGAAGATTCACTGATGACGTATGACTCGCACATTATTAATCTTGGATTAATTAGATGAGAGAGAAAATTAATCTGGTATTAATTACGGAGATATTTTATCTGGGATAAAATACTATTTAAAGTGAGATAACGATTAATTTGGAATTAATCGATAAAATAATATATTCGATATATTAAACGAAATTTGGATTTCAACGCGGAATTAAAATAATATTTTAATTCGGGCAAACGAGTTAATTTAGAATTAATTCACTTGTGATGTGAATAGTAATTTTGCTAGGCATAATTATTTACTTAAATTTGATTTAATTACGACGCAACGGAAAATTTGTTAATTCGGAATTAACGAACCCGAGCCCGAGAGTGTTTGCGGGCCCACTCGCATTTCGAATCAAGTGGGGCCCACAAGTCACATCACGCGTCACATCATTAGTCAATCAAGTGATGGATATCTTGTCACTTTGAGTGATGTGATGTAAAGTCACTTTTGAGTGATGTGAATAGTTGATGGAGGTGGTTGGAAGACTTTAAAAAGTCTTGTACCAAATTTTGAATTTGGTAATTGTTTTTGTTTTTTAGAAAAACAAATACACAACACACTATTCACTCTCTCCCTCCTCCAACCTCACGGCATTGTGCCATTTTCTCCCTCTCTCAATTTTCTTCTTCCATGGCCGAATGTTCAAGGATGAACATGGTGATTTTTGTGGCAAAAATCACTAAGAGCTAGCACTCAAAAGAGGACATACAAAGGTGATAGGGAAACTTTTCCCATGAGCATGGAATCACCAAATAAAGCTTGGAGCTTGGAGACATCACTTGGAGCAAAATGGAGGGCATGGCCGAACCTAAGAACTTCAAGGATGAAGAAATTTTTGTTGTTCTTCGCATCACAAATCTGATCATTGTAAGTATGTTTCCGCCATACTTCTTTAGTGTATTCACATATTTTCAATGCTTGAATGATCTTGGGACTATAGTAGAAACCCAACAATGGTATCAGAGCCTTGTTTAAGCATGAAATTGGAATTAAGGTAAAATTGGGTAAAATTAATTTGAGCATGTTTGAATGAAATTGATTGTTTTAGTATGCTTGAATGATGATAACATAGTGTTATGCATTGTCAAGTTGATGAAAATTGAATTGGATGAATTTTCCCCAAATTGTTTGGCTTGGCCGAATGTGGAGGTGCCCTAATGTCATGGTATTTTTTGTTTTTTGAATCAATGGATGAGTTTGAAAGACTTGGGAAATGTTGATTTAGGATTTAATTGGATTGAATTCGGAATCGGACAATAAAACCCCAAATTGTCGTGACTAGTAGCATGGAAAATGATTGATTTTTGATTCAATTGTGTTGGACATATGTTGATGATGATAAGCATGATTAATTATATAAATTGGTATTTTGGAAATTTTAATTTGGTTAATTAATCATGGCTATACATTTTGATTAATTTAATTGTGAAATTTGGAATTTTGTAATTTAAATTAATTGGGCTTATTTTGGAATTGGGCTAATAAAGTTGTATTTGGGCTTAATGGGCTTGGTTGGGCCAAGTTTGGTTTAGGCTAATTGGTTGGATCCAATTGGGCCCAAAACCATATCCATAAAGTCCAAATATAATAAAATGGGCCTTTAATATTTTAATTGGGCCTAATGGGCCTAAATTGGTTTCTTGGCAAATAAGGGTGATTCCTTAAATGGGCTTTGGTATTTGGGTTTGACCCATATTGACCAAAGTCCATGCCTTAAGAAATTAATTGAAAGCCCATTGGACTTTAAATTAAATTGACATTGGATGTTAATTGGGCTTTGAGACCCGTAATGATTAGATTTAGAATCTAAGTCGTTAAGGTTCATTAATAAAGTGTAATTATTTAATTTAGAATTAAATAACGAATTAGTATTAAATACAAATTAAATTGGATTTAATATCGTAGTTTAATATAATTCAAGAATTCGTACTTTGAGTACTTATTCTTAAAACGAGTTGGACTCGCGCAAATCAAATCGTTGTTTGAACATTGGATGGTCATTAATTTCAGATTAATTAATTGGATTAGATTGATTGATAACATGCTTTGTGTGAATACATGGATGCGATGTATGAATAATGTATATCAGATGGATATTAGATGGGTGAGGGCAATTTTGGAAATTGTTGTAATAAATTTAGAATTTATTAAATTGGACCTGCGTGTCCAGCCTTATCTCTCTTAACTCTTTGTATTTCTCTTCTCACCTATTCCCCTCAATGTAAATGAGGTTTCTTTAGAAGTGTTATGTAATTGGGTAGAAGTAAGATTTGTGCTAGCGGGAGAGAGGAAAGGGAGAGATTTGTTCTAGGAATAATTTGTTATATATCCATATGCATATCGTTATTATTTTATTTAACG
This sequence comes from Zanthoxylum bungeanum, assembly GCA_019454045.1. NCBI lineage: Eukaryota > Viridiplantae > Streptophyta > Magnoliopsida > Sapindales > Rutaceae > Zanthoxylum > Zanthoxylum bungeanum. The sequence goes on along the minus strand of SKCR01013324.1, from coordinate 75,140 downwards.
TGCCTTATTATGCTTTTATAATGCATTCTTAAGGGTGTATGATGAGACCTTAACAAAGATAATTAATTGGTTGCCAATTACGCGAAAAACCCTCAATAAATATTAAACGTTTTCCTTCCATTGAATGATTCTTTCTCAAGATCTAAGATTGGCACTGGTTTGTTGGCCAAAGTCAAGACCTTTGTCCATCACGGATGTGTTTGAATCATGAAGACTTTGTTCCATATCGCATGTCTTGTCCAAGTTGTGATTTGTTGGCCAAAGTCAAGATCACTTCTTGTCCATCGACATCGATTACGAAGCTTTCCAAGTCAATAGGTTCCGCTTAACTGGGATCATTAAGTTTGTTGTGCCAAAGCCAAGGCTTAATTGATTCAGAGGAAAAAGGTTAGGCAATATATCGGATATATTGGCATATATAAGATATATGTTTCGGATTTGGATATCCACCTACTGGATCTAGGAATTGGATGAGATCCAATTGATCTTAGAGATCTACCTAGTTAATTATCATACAATTTGTTGGCCAAAGTCAAGATTGTGTGTTATTTAACGGGATCCTAGCCCACTAGGAAACAAGGTTTCCCGAGTAATCAACAGAGGGTTAGAGGCTCGCCAAAAAATAGTGGGAGGCAAGTATTAAATTTGCAATTTCGTTTAGATATTTTCCATACGCGCTCATTTCATAATTTATAAACATATTAGTTGGACTAATATTCAAATGTTGTTTTAATTAAACAGTTTGACTGTATTCAAACTATTTCAAATTATAGTTGATTATATAATTGGATTATAGTAATCAATATATTTGAATTTAATCAAATTAAAAGTATAGTTGATTATATAGTTGGACTATAGTAATCATTATATACAAATGTACCTGAAATCGTTGATTAAATAGTTTGACTATTAGAATAAAGATAAACTGAAAGATTAGCGTTAGGACATAATCCTGGGTGAAAATGTCTTTAAGCGGCTTCAATTTTCAGATTGGGAATAGTACCTCAAGATAGTCTTGAGAACCGAGAAGTTACTTTATTTGATAAAATGACATCTCGGGCCTGAGCCCGGATTTGAGCAAATAGTAGAGCATGATCTTTGGAAGATTCATGTGATGATAACTTTAGTGCTTAATCTGTTAACCTTGCCGTAAAGACTCCTTAATTTCTTCATCAGAACTAAGGATTAGATCCTTATAGTATGATATTGAAATTGAAGGATCTTCATAGATCTATTCTTAGATCTTAGAAGTACAAATTGCAATAGGTAACTCTTGGAGAGTTAATGGCTATGCTCAATGAGACAAAACCAGAGTTTGCAATAGGGCAAGAAGCGCAAGGCGCATCTTACTTCGATATCCCAGAAGGCCAAGGCTTGGCTGAAGGCTTCTGGGGTGTAGAAAATGGCAAAGGCAAAATCATCACAGTCTTCTAGGAAGCCAAAGGACATATCCCAATATGTCTGCCTAAACTATGGAAAACAGGGTCACTGAAGCGTGACTGCCGTATGGACAAGGCATACATGAAGGAAGTGAAGAGGGGCAAGGCTCCGGCTTCAACCATGTTTGTCATAAACATGTTCACTACTAGTATTAAAATTGGATTTTATATACTAAATGTGGTACATAGATATGTACTGATGTGCATAATCTGCTGATTAGCAGGATACTGACTTCAGATGAGATTTATCTGCGAATCAGAAATGGGACGAGAGTCACTGTTTTAACCGTAGAAACCTAAGTTTAGGAACTACCCTTTGGGTGTGTACTTAAAATAGGAAACTATTATAATGTAACTAGTTTGACTAGAAACATTATCTCTATATCATGGTTTAACCTGTTGCGGGTATACCTTTATATTCTAGAACACTAAAGTGTTTTATTTTATAAAGATGATATTGAGATAAACACATTAGATGTGAATAACAGTATTTATATTTTGAATAAATCTCAAACATATGACATGACAAAAAAATAGCTCAAACTGAATTAATCAGTTGAGACTTATTTGTGGCAGTGTTGTCTGTGACACATTAAACAAGACTCGTATATCCACACTTTTGAAGATTGGATACTAGGACGGATTTGATTCTATTCAAATGATGTCTACGAATCTAGTTTGTTGGGCAAAGTGCCTAAAACACCTTTTACTTGGTAAAAGTGCAAGTGTCACCGATCTGTTAGCCCTCGTTCATAGTGACATAAGTGGGCCCATGTCTAGCTAGGCTAGAGGTGGATATGAACACTTCATAACCTTTACGGATGTGGCATCGCGTTACGGTTATGTGTTTCTCTTGAAACATAAATCGGAAACTTTTGATAAATTCAAAAGAGTTTCGACACGAAGTATAAAGACAGATCGGCTATAGTATTAAAACATCACGGTAAGACCGAGATGGAAAATACTTAAGCAATAAATTTCTCAGATTATTTGAAAGATTATAGTATTCTTTCAAAATGGTCTCCTCCCGGAACACCTCAGTTTGACGGTGTGTCCGAACGGAGAAACCGAATTTTGTTAGACATGATAAGGTTAATCATGAGTCGCTCTGAGCTACCATTTTCCTTCAAGGGATACGCATTAAACAGTGCAAAACTTATTTTGAATAAGGTTCCATAAAAATCTGTTAGATAGAATTCATATTAGATATGAACAGGGAAGGAACTGGGTTTTCTCGTTCCTGAAGATTTGGGAATGCTAGGCATATGTTTGGATGATACCAAACTAGAACCCAAATCGGATAAGTGCCTAATTTATAGGTTATCCTAGGGAAACCAAAGTATAATACTTATACAACTCACTAGAGAACAATGTAATTGTTGCTCACCATGCGATTTTCCTAAGAGGAATACCTATATGCAGTGGTAAGTATGAGGAAAGTAAAACTCGATGAAAATCAGAGTAATACTGTTCAAGGCACCGAATCCTTAATGGAACACAAACAGTTCATCAAGGATGAAACTGTACCATAATCTTCGAATACACAAGAATCGCGTAAGTCGGAGAGAGTCAGAAAACATCCTAGGAGGTATAGGTTTCTGATCTCACCTCATTAAGATGTCAATCTTATTGAGGAATACGAACCGACTACGTATGAGAAAGTGATACAAGGTATCGACTCCCTATTATGGAAAAGTGCCATGAAGTCCGAAATGGATTCCATGTATACCAACTATGTTTGGACACTAGTTGTTGTACCGGAAGGCATTGTGCCTATTGGTACTATATAAGTCTTCAAGTAAGACATACATGGATGGAAACATACCAACGTACAAAGCTAGGCTTGTAGCGAAAAAGGTATCGTTATCAACATTGTGTCGATTACAACGAAACCTTTTACTTGTTTCCATGGTTAAATCCATTTGGATAATGCTTGCTGATGCTGCATGTTTCATCCGTGAAATATGACAGCTGAACGTCAAAATTGCATTCCTTAAACGAAAACCTTTTGGAGGATGTTTACAACATCCTGACGATTTTGTCGTACAAAGAACAAGCAAACTAGGTTTGCAAGTTAACTCGATCCATTTATGGATTGAAGCAAGTATAGCGTTCATGGAACAATCATTTTGATGTAATCATAATGGTATATGATTTAATTCAAAAACGAATATGATTCTTGTGTATATAAAGAGGTTAGTGGGAGTGTACTGACAATGATTGTCCAATATAATGAAATATCATTTCTTGGAAATGACATTCCCATAATACAATCGGTGAAAGCTTGGCTTTCATGGAAATTCTCCGTAGAATACTTGGGAAAGGCAACCTTTATTCTAGGAATAAGGATCTACTGGGATAGATCTAAAAGTTATTAGCACTCTCCGAGTACTCGTACATTGAAAGATATGTACATGACCTGGTGTCTCATATGCTTTGAGCATAAAAAGTCACAATCAGGCCAATCCAAGTAATGGTCACTGGATTGATATTAAGAACATCCTTGAGAATCTTAGAAGAACTAAGGATGCTTTCTTAAACTATGGAGAAAGAGAACTTGAAGTGACTGGGTTCACTACTGCAAGTTTCCATACCGATAAAAACAACTGTAAGTCGTAATAAGGGTATTGTATACATTGAATAATGGAACAGTGAGCTGGAACTCTTCCCAGCAAGATATTGTTGCCGAATAAACAACAAAAGTGGAACTTTATTGCAACTGATGCAGCAAAAGAAGCATTTTGGATATAAATAATTCTAATTAGATTAGATAAAGTTCTGTTAGCAGTTGAGCTAGGCTACAGCACAGGCTAAAGAATTAACGGTCTCATCAACAATCCGATATGTACTTCAAATGTTTTCATCTGATTCGTCGGATCATACATCATGGCGATGTGATGATTGAGTAAATCGCATCAGATGATAACCTTTTAAATCAGCTGACGAAAGTTGTTTCTGAGAAAAATTTTGAGCCACCCGTACATAGTTCAGGTGTAAGACACCTGAGTGATTGGCTATAGGCCTGGTGGGAGATTGTTGGACAATTATGACCCATAGCATCACTATTTGTACAGAACATGATGTTGTTGTACAAATTAACCATGTGACAAAGGAAATTGCTCTTTTATCGTTTGTAATTAGATTACCGGGATATATAAATGATAAAAGGTCCTTATGATTAGTTCTGAATTGAGATGATATGAGACAGTATCAATCCACGAATATTTAATCATTAAATGATCTCTAGTCGGAGTATTATCGAGATTGGACATCGATAATGCGGAATAGACTAGTATTGCACTTGTGCGCGTTGTGGGAGCATAACAGCATAGTTCTCATATATTTAAGTATTGGATACTTATGCAAGTGTAATAGGAGGTTGTGTTTACCGATGGTACGGAAACAGCTTCGCTCTGGATAGACCCCTCGGAATTCCATTGGTAGTATGACTATATGTCTATGGAAGTCTGAATCACGGTAGGTGTATTTGGTATTAACCTGAGACTTGCACCGCTAATACTTGCGACAATCAATATACTTTGGTTTTGGTCGTCCAGGGCTTTAACAGGTTCTGTGTACGCCTCTTCTGGGTATATTGAGAATCGTAGTGTATTGGGTGTGATGTCAAGATGGAAGTATCACTCCAGTCATAGTGGAGATGATGATCACGTAGGATACAGAACTAGTACTCTTATGTACTGTAGTCATCGGGATAATATGACAAGGTCATAGTTATCCGATTATAGAGACTAGTTACCAGAGATCTGATATGTGTTTCATACGGTGCAGACACAATTCCAGCCTTAGGCCTAGCATGTGACATCTGATACTGGATCGTAATACGCAATACTACGTATACTATGCCTGATACGGATTACATATTCCTTTAAGAATATTTCTGGAGAATCGGGTAGGCACGGTGCTTTGCTAGAAGCCAACCATCTCTTGTAAATCGGTAAAAATGTAGTACTAGATACGTATGTGTTCGGATAGTCCGACAACCGGATTTATTGCCAACATATTCGGGAATCTCATGGGTCACTTTCCGAAGATTCACCGATGACGTATGACTCGCACATTATTAATCTTGGATTAATTAGATGAGAGAGAAAATAAATCTGGGATTAATTACGGAGATATTTTATCTGGGATAAAATACTATTTAAAGTGAGAGAACGATTAATTTGGAATTAATCAATAAAATAATATATTCGATATATTAAACGAAATTGGATTTCAACGCGGAATTAAAATTAGATTTTAATTCGGGCAAACGAGTTAATTTAGAATTAATTCGCTTGCGATGTGAATAGTAATTTTGCTAGGCATAATTATTTACTTAAATTTGATTTAATTACGACGCAACGGAATATTCGTTAATTCGGAATTAACGAACCCGAGCCCGAGAGTGTTTGCGGGCCCACTCGCATTTCGAATCAAGTGGGGCCCACAAGTCACATCACGCGTCACATCATTAGTCAATCAAGTGATGGATGTCTTGTCACTTTGAGTGATGTGATGTAAGACGCAACGGAATATTCGTTAATTCGGAATTAACGAACCCGAGCCCGAGAGTGTTTGCGGGCCCACTCGCATTTCGAATCAAGTGGGGCCCACAAGTCACATCACGCGTCACATCATTAGTCAATCAAGTGATGGATGTCTTGTCACTTTGAGTGATGTGATGTAAAGTCACTTTTGAGTGATGTGAATAGTTGATGGAGGTGGTTGGAAGACTTTAAAAGTCTTGTACCAATTTTGAATTTGGTAATTGTTTTTGTTTTTTAGAAAAACAAATACACAACACACTATTCACTCTCTCCCTCCTCCAACCTCACGGCATTGTGCCATTTTCTCCCTCTCTCAATTTTCTTCTTCCATGGCCGAATGTTCAAGGATGAACATGGTGATTTTTGTGGCAAAAATCACTAAGAGCTAGCACTCAAAAGAGGACATACAAAGGTGATATGGAAACTTTTCCCATGAGCATGGAATCACCAAATAAAGCTTGGAGCTTGGAGACATCACATGGAGCAAAATGGAGGGCATGGCCGAACCTAAGAACTTCAAGGATGAAGAAATTTTTGTTGTTCTTCGCATCGCAAATCTGATCATTGTAAGTATGTTTCCGCCATACTTCTTTAGTGTATTCACATATTTCAATGCTTGAATGATCTTGGGACTATAATAGAAACCCAACAATATGTATTCTCTATACTTTGATAAAATTGGTCAATCTGTCAAAATTAGAGAATACAAATTTTCAGAAATCTCATCCGAGTCTTCAATAGGCTCTATAAGATAATATACTAAATTGTAGTCTTATCATAATTCAAATTCTAAGGCCACTCCAAAACGAACTCTTCAATCTAAGAAATCACAATGGATCTCTTATCTGAATAAACCAATTAAAAATGACATTTTGTATTCTTTAGAAATAATGTACAATTTAATATCACCATTAACCAACAGATCTTAAATTATTCAATCAGTGCGACTAGAGATAAGTTTCCTCAAAATCTACAATAGATTATTGTGTATAACTTTTCTCACTGTCATACTAAAAAGGTCAAACCTTTAATAAACTCAATGTGCTTTTGCTGCGTAAACCATTTGCACATTTTATGAATGATTCATAATGAAAGCTCAATCAAGTTCTAAACTTGATCGTAGTAAGTGATGAGCGGAAAATATATCAATATTTACCGCCCCTTTTACATAATATTTTGTTTAGTTTCTCGGGTTTGATGAATATTTTGATGTGTTTTTATGTGTTTTGTAAATAAATAAAGTATTGGGACTTAATGGAATCAACTCGGGGCTAAAATGATGAAATCCGGAGCAAAAAAATGGCGAAAACGGAAATTTACTCTACGCGTCATGAAGTGTAGTCCTAAATTCTAATTTTGCGCAAGTTTCGTATTTTAGACATAACTTTTTCATCTGATATCTGATTGAGCTGATTCAAGTACCAGATTAAATAAGACATAAAGATCTACAACTTTGAAGATTTAAGTATTTTCGAATTCGGAAGTTTGGAAGGCCAAAATTGATGAATAATCTAGTATATTTTGTATAATTACTATAGTCATTTTCAAAATATAAAATAAAATAAATAAAATATAAAAATTGTCAAACTTCCACCAAACATGCTACCATGTTTGATGCCATGTTTGGTGCCATGTTTGGTGGAGCAATTGGTAGAGATATTGGTGGAAGCCTTTAGATTTTCCTATAAATACCAAGCTTAACTTTGTAAATTTTCCATGCTTTCTTTGGAGGAATTTCTCCATGTAAATCTAAAGGAAAATGTCTTGTGTATTACTTTAAGTTCTCTTGTATTTTCTTTTGATCTAATTAATAAAATTTTATGTGTTTTCATTTACAACATGAGCAGGTAATCTTATTCTGCTATGGTGAAAAGGTAAAACTTTTTATATAATAAATTAGATTAATCTCCCTTATTTAAATTTGGATTAATTAGTTTCCGCCTATATGGCCGGTTTAGGTGACAATCTTATTTACCGCCTATATGGCTGGTTTTACATTATTGGACTTAATTTCCGCCTATATGATCGGTTTATGTGCTAACCTTGTTACCGCCTATATGGTCGGTTTATATGATTTTGTTACCGCCTATATGGTCGGTTGTACTTTGGACCAATGATATCACCGCCTATATGATCGGTTTAAATATAATTAATTGGTAAATATTGACAATAAGGGAGATTTCTAATTTTTGAAATATTAAAAGTGGATCCTCTAACCCCAGCAATTTCTTTTATTGTACTTTTATATTTCTAATTTCCAGTATTTAATTTCCAACATTTACTTTATTTAATTTCCAGCATTTACTTTATGTCTTTTATTTTATTTAAGCTTTTATTAGCCTTAGATATGTGTCGTAACTAAGTCCGTTATCTGAGGTTGTGATGAATTCTAATATCACCGGGTTATAAGGGGTTATTTTATAGTTTGCGTAATATAAAGGTTTACTTATTAAGTCTTAAACTTAATGTGTCTTGTTAACTGGCCACTAATAAGATTGATCTGGTAAACTTAAAATAAACTTGACAAAGGAATTTTAGGTTTCAGCCTTAGACTTAATAGCCAACGATCTTCCTTGAGGATAGATAACCCTTTAATAGATTTCCTTACAGGATAGACATATACCTGTCGGGCGGGGGTAACCATAATTGGAACTTAATCTTAATGAATCCAGGTAATTTGGTTGACATAGACATATGGTTCAATTGGGTTATACTGGGTATATGCAGCTGACCATCGACATAGGCTTTTGCATAATTTTGTGTTCCAGGTTAGTAAACCGATTTATTACACAAACATGAAATAACCACTTCATCTTTAATTAGATATTGGAAGAAATCACAACCCTGGATAGTTTTATAAATTTGAATTTTCTTAAATCTACTCTCATGTAATATTTACTTATTTTAAGTTTAAAGTCACCATTCCAATCAATCAATCAATCAATCTGTTAGATACTAGTAATCATTCGGCCTAATAAAATTAATAGATTAGGTATTAAGTCCTCGTGGGATCGATACTTTTTATACTACTTGAATAATATGTGCGTTTGCGTTATACGCGTGTGATTACGCACCGGTCAGTAAGCTATGAACAATCTTAGATCTATGGTTTAATGTTAATTTCCAGAATCGATATCAAATACCGTTCCCACTGTAAGTTATATGATAACTTTCTTTCATAAGAAAACAACAGAATCATTAAGTATCATATACTTTACAAATGATTCCGACATCCTATTGAATTTATATGGAAGTAATCAAAGAATATTTTCATCTTATTAATTATGCAGTTCTATTTACAGTTTATCACCGTATTTGACTTCAATAAGTCAAGTCTTTTCTAAAATAGTCAACATTCAATGTTACACACTAAGTAATAAACAATTTTATTACTCGATATCGTAGAAAAGATATTATATCAAATAGAATACAATATTCTATTAAATAAAATAAATGATAAACTTCTACTCGTACCTCTGAGGCGCAAGTAATATCAATTATATAACCATTATACAAAAGATAGATTCAAATTTCAAACATTTCAATATTCGAATTTTCTACTTATACACATCATATACGTAACTGTAGAAACTAATGGAACACTAATTAAAATGATGAATTAGTGTTACTGAAGCATATCCCCAAGAGTATCGAAACTAATTCGGGAACTCTCAATATCAAACAAATCAAATCGCATAAGATTCGATTTCTTTCACTAACCAATTCCATCAATATGGAATCGTGGAAAAATAATATTGATGTAAGAATTATATTCGTTGAATAACCTTAGAACAAATTGCCATAAATTCATATGTTTGATCGTATCAAACATTTTTAATTCAAAGACTCACGATGAATTTTAAAGATACAATTTTCAAAACTTCTGATCAAATATCTTTAAACCAGTCAAAATATTCTATCAGTGTTTCATCAGAAACACGTAACCAAGTCATGACAGTTCATCGACTAAGTTACAAAGTAAAGAAAACTACATTAAGCAATTTACAATTCAATAAATTACATACATCCAATGATCAGTTTAATAAATTTTCTGGTCCAATGACAGTCATTGGTTAAATGAGATTTAGTCATCTTTTCCAGTACAATTTCGTTAAATGCATAAGGATATGTGATGTGATCTCATATCAGACCATCCATTACCATATGGAATAAACATTCAATACTTAAGTGATAAAATCTCATAAAATAATGTTCTAAGTTATTTACTTAACCGTATATTTTTCTTAATGTTTATTTATTTATTAATGACACTACTAGTCATTTTAAAATATGTAACAACTGTTTACAAAGAACAAGTAACTATCAAATAGTCGCAAGTTCTGATATCAAATATCGAAAAAATCATTCAACAATATTTTAAATAACTAGACGGAAGATCTGATATCCAATATCTACGGTTATCGTACTGTGAAAATCAATATTTTCTATACGCATCTTATTTCTTTAGCTTTATTATTTACTTTCAAATTATTTACAACATTTGCAAATAATCGAAAAATAAATAGTGTCTGACACGTGACCTCTGAATGTCATTAAAGCCAAGAAACGTCATTATTAGGTTAAAAAATACCTAATAGGGTTTTCTTAATGCCAGTAAAGAATCTCGAGACATAAACCAATTCATGTCAATCTTTACTGCATAAGAAATTATTTTATCTAGAAGGATTATATCATTATCTATTCTAATCTAGAACCTATTCTAGAAATCTACAACCATAATTGAAGTCAGAAAACATATATAATATGCATGCAGTGAATAAAAGTTTAATTCTATCAAACTAATAGAATAAGGAACAACATGAACGACAATTTACATAATATTACACACCGCATAAGTTAAGGATTTTTAACCTAGCAGTGTCTCCCATTACTTTATGTAATACTGTAATCCCCAACAAAAATGAGAATTCAATAATTAAATTGAATTCCATAATGTGAAGTGGATCCCATGAATATATTTCAACTCATAGCTTTGGCACGTTCTTGCCTACATATATTCATTAGGTAGACAACTCATTGTCAATCACACTCACTGTGACTCCTGGGTTCGGTTCTAATCATTTCTCGTTATGACAACTTTGGCACATTCACAAGGAGGCGTATCAAGGTTATACTTGTCAATGACAAACTCAAGTTACCGATGTAGTTGTGAGAGCTTTGGCACGTCAGGATTTCCATTTTCACTTGAATTTATCTCTTATCATATAAGTTCTACTGACGCAAATAAACTACCTTCAACCATAATTGCACAGCTTTGGCACATTACATTCATAGCTTCATGAAAACATTTACATTCATATTGACAAGGCATACGAAAAAATAAATATTCCTAATACTAGTCACTTTCTTAAAACCTTATTTAAACGAGGATTTTCCAACAAAATATGCTTTTATTTATTTAATCAAATTAAATACATGTATGTATTAAGTAATGATTGAATTAATCATTGAATTTTAAAGGGGTTAATCATATTGGGTGTCCAGGATCAGGCTCGCTCTGATACTATTTTGTTGGGGTTTTATCAAGGCGGCGCAGCGGAAGGAGAGCGGTTTGGGCGAAATCATAGTTTAAATTTTTTAAAATTACCAATAAATTATTTAATATCAGATATTAATAATTCATTCATATTTTATCTAAACATATTTATTCGATATCATATAATGACATAAATAATATAGAAACACCGTGAAACTTTTACGAAAATATTTTTCCACAAAATTGCATAAAATATGTTTCCGGCCGAACCGACCAACCAATGCTCATGGGGACAGCCTAGGTCATTCTTAAAAACATTTGGATAGTACGTGGGCTGCTCGAACAGTGACCAGTTCACTGTTTGGGCAGCCGTTACCCGATAACGCCATTTTTCACATTTTTCGCGTATTTTCACTTCGGAAAAATTTCCGATAAATTATTTTCTTGGGCAATTAAAATAAACCAATTTATTCTAATTACTCAATAAATAAAAACTGAATTTTTATCTCAAAATCAAATTTATCATTAATTTTTGAATTGCCCCTACACATTACAAATTTTACATTTTAGTCCTAAAATTGTCAAATACAATTTTAGATGATTCCAAATCATTTCTAAATTGATTCTTAACATGTTAAAAACATGAGAACAGAATTTGCAACTCAAACCCTCAATTTTTTCAAATTGCTAAGAGGGTCCCAACTTTTTCATTAATTACGATTTAGCCCCAAATGTCCAAAATATGTCAAGATCAAATCCAATTAATCCCAAATTTGTTATACATCATATATACATCAGAATATGCAACATATATGAAAAGCCCCAAAATTGGATTAGGTTAAGAACCATAATTTCTCAAATTACTCCAATTGATCAATTTACACTAAATTAATAGAAATTCAACACTTTAATCAATCCAATACCACACCAATCAAGTCTCACCATCATGAAATAACTCAAAAATAATTCTAGGTCATTTATGAATGGCTAAGAAACTCTAGAATGACAACTTTAATCAGAATTCCAATTCATACCTTCTTCTAGGGATTTCCTTAAGAATACTAAAAAGATTTTATCTTGTTTGTTTATTTACAGCTTTTTTTATTTAATTTTTTAATTTATTTAATAATTCTTTCTTTATTTTTCTTTTCAGTCCTTATTTTTCTTTTCAGTATGAGGAGGTAACTCCCCTCTGTTGGGGTGAAAGGTAAAGCTTTTGTTACTAATATTTAGATTAATCTCCCTTAACTATAATATATAAACTATTTTAAAACCTGACTTAATAGGATACCGCATTTATGGTCGGTTGGACTTAATTAAATTGATTTTAATCTGATTAAATTGGATACCGCCTATATGATCGGTTAGTAATGTCATGTAAAGTTTATATATTATAATAAGAAAGATATCTAAATTAGAAGTAATAAAAGTGGATTCTCTAACCCCCAGTATTTTCTTTAGTACTTTATTTATCTTTTTAATTTATATGCTTTACTTTATGTCATTTACTTTATTTATGTCTTTATTAGTCCTAAATATGTGTGGTAACTAAACCTCTTAGCTAGGGTTGTGATGAATTCCAATATCTGTAACATCCCCGATCTGGGAGATGTTACCGGCAGGGGATAGCAATACTAACCCCGTAAGCCTCTAACTACTCGACTTTATCTCTAACTGACTAAATGCAAGATCATGCTCAGGGTCCATCGCCCAACTCAATAATAAAAATGCTTTTAATTCTTAAACTGAATATTTCAAATGTTCTCTTTCTTACAAAAAATTATCAGACACTTATAACGACTTATACAACACCAATGTATACATGCATCTTTTACTTTGACACTGACTGGACTTTCATGTTATGTGACTCAATGCTTGTGGACTCCATCCCTAGTGACTGCATCAGTATCCGTCCTCCCGAGCTTGTCCTCCAAGATAACCTGCAACCAAAGGAAACTGGGAGTGGGGGGTTAGATCGAAATTTGATCTAAGTGAGTGGACAAGGAAACTGAAAATCTCAATTCAAAAATTTAAGTCTTTAAAACTGAAGTTTCACAATTATTACTTTTCATGAAATCTCTTTTCTGAAAATCTCAATCTAAAATCTCTTTAATAAAACTGATCTCTTTGAAAACTACTTTTACTGAAATCTTTCTTTTCTTAAAAAAAAAACTCTTTCTGAAAGCTGTAATTGAAAACTGAAACCTGAAAAACTGTTTCTAAATTCTGTTTATGAAAACTCGTACTGAAAATTGAAAACTTTTCCTGAATTCTGTATCTATGTCTGAAAAACTCGACGTATGGGGGCGTTACGTATCGTCGTCCCCCATACGCCTAACTGGAGCCATCAGTGCAAATGCATGACTCTGGGGCGTTACGTATCACCGTCCCCCAAAGCATGCCACTACTGTCTCAGAAACTGGTGGTCTTGGGGCGTTACGTATCGTCGTCTCCCAAGCCACAAACTGGAGCTGGGGGTGCGGATCTATGCTACCACCCAAGCTCAAACTGGGGTCTAGGGGCGTTACGTATCGCCGTCCCCCTAGTCCGGCTCGAGGATCTAAGAGCGTCCCCTCAGTCCTCCACATGTGCACATGTCATTATATCCGTCAATTCCAAACTAGATCTCAAGTTACATACTGGGGTGAGTTTTTACCTCATGCCCCGAAAACATAAAAACTCATACTTTATAACTTCCTGTTTAAAACACAACTAAAACATAGCATAAGCATAATTTTCATGTAATACAGTAATAAAGAAATCTAACGCCCTATGGCATAAAAATAAGTCTGATATCAAACTTAAAACTTAATAATTCAAAACATTTTAAAGGAAAGAGGTCCACTCACTAATTTAGAAACTGGCTGCATCTATTTACGATGTCGAAGAGAGTCGCGGTTCCTGTCGATAATCTATAATCGATAAACTTTATTAGAACATTAGTTGTAGGATATGCTTTCAATCAATAAATAAAATATGCAATGTATGCATACTTGACTTTACTGAGTTACTAACTGATAAGCGTGGTCTACAAATTTTTACGGACTAAGGTTTGAAGTTACACTAGTACGGAAAGGGAATTTTAGATTCTACTGATCGCTAAGAATTCACTGCTCAACGCCTCACTTTGAAAATTCACTGTCACTAATCGGGAATGAATCCGAAGCTAGAATTTTAATAGAATGATCCTTAATGTATGTAGTTTATGAAAGTTTTTACGTATCTCAATTCCGACGTCATAAACTCAAGTTATAAACTGAAGCTCAGGGGTTGTCCAAACTGAAAACTGGACGTAGGAGCAGCACGTTGCCTAACTTTAAAAATTCGGCCCGGTCATGTCTTCAGTTCAAAAATTTTAAATTTTGGATATGTTACTACCTTATATGTCTAGTTTATCTAGAATTTTACGAATCTTAATTTCGACTCCTAAATCTCAATTTATAGGTTAATCGTTACAGACAGTTCAGGCGAACCTGAAATTACGAATCTTCAGGGCAATCACTTTGTAAGATTTGTGTAAATTCATCTATGATCCAAATATACTAATTTTTGGATATGTTATACTCTTCTATCTCTAATTTACTCAGAATTTAATGATGTATCTATTGGACATCTAAAACTTAACTTATGACTAATTCTTTATAACATGTCAAGGACTTGTCTTGATTCAAACTCACTGCCCATAACATTACCTTCACTAATCCAGCCATAATTCCTAAATATTCCTATAGGTTAGGTGTTCGTCATCATGCATATGGATGTGGTTTAATAAAGCTTTGACGCTTTCTAACTTAATATGTATATCAATAAGCCGACACCCTTAATCACCATTTCATTCCATTACTTCAATATCATTCACTGTCTTCATCTCACCACACCAATCCAAGTTCAACTACTCATCAATCAAGCACTAACACACATCAAAATAGACTAAACCAGCCCCCATCACTCCCCCTCTTTACTACCGAATTCAAGAAAACATATAAGCTTCAAATTAACACCTTTCAATGAACCAAATACATGTTAACAACAAAATTTACATATTGACAAAACCCCAAAACAATCCATACTGTAATACACTTAATTAGAGAAATCAAGCTCTCAATGCCTCTATATCACACTGATACAATAAGCCATTTCAGGAACAAGAACAAACTTCTAGCATAATGTACTACCATACTACATTAACATTCACTCCACCAAAGAACCCTATCATGACCGAAAATTACCTTTCACACTTTCCCACAAATTTCATAACACCATAAACAAATATGCATCATGAAAATAGAACTTAAACATAAATTCAAGTAAATTTTTTTACGTTTATTAACTCAAGGGATCAAATAATGGAGGTTCATTACCTTGGAATTTCGAAGGTTCCAAAAATCCCCAATATCCCTTAAGAATCAGCCATGGAGGATAGATTATTCTTGCTTTTTTGTACCAATGGAACTTCACAATACTAGTGAGCTAGAGGAACATAATTGGTGGGTGAGGTAAATAAAGAAAATTCAAAAATGAGCTATGGTTACAGCCTTGAAAATGGCGTGCAGAAGACTGTTGAAGGAAGTGAAAATAACGTAAAACAAATGGCCAAGGGAAAGCAATTTGTGGTCCCGTCGAGAGAGAGAGAGAGCACTAAAATAATATATTAAGAAAATCCCTCCAAAAATCTAGATATTTCCACACACATGAACTACCATTATAAAGCCCACAAGCCCAAATGTGTTATAAATATACATATTGCCCAAGCCACTACTTATTGGGCTAAACTCAAGGCCCTTAATTATAAAGGATATCATTATATTTTCATTTCATGACAAAAGTACAAGTTCCCACGTCACAACACTGTGCAGTCCGAAACATTAGCATTTTTTATCTAATTCCGTTCCGAATTTAGGAAATCGTTTAAAATAAAAGTTATAGGTGTCGATCTCAGCTTTCCGATGATATAAAATTCATAAAAATTGGAGTTCATACGAAAAAGTTACGCCCAAAATACCATGGGCTATCCAAAGGGGTACACCGTACAGTCTCGTCGTGGGATTTCGAGAAATTTACCGATCGTTTCCAAAATCATTCCGTGAGCGTTTTTGAGTCTAATCATAGTTTATTTTACGTGTCTTCATTCCGTACCTAATAATATCGATGTGGACAGTAGTAAAACTACTGATCGTTATAATATCACTGGTTTATAAAGGGTTATTTTATGTCTTGGATAATATAAAGGTTTATTTATTGAGCCTTAAGCTTAATCATTCTTATTAACTGGCCATTAATAAGATTGATTTGGTAAACTTAAAATGAACTGGGAAAAGGGATTTTAGGTTTAGCCTTAGACTCAATAGCTCATGATCTCACCTCGGGGAAAATGCCTCTTAGGTAGATTTCCTTACAGGATAGAAATATACTTGTCGGGCGGAGATAGCCATAATTGGAACTTAATCTTAATGAATTCAGATAACCTAGTTAACATAGGAATATGATTAATTGGGTTAATTTGGGTGTTTACATCTGACCATCGGAAGAGGCTTATGCATATTTTTGTTTTCTAGGTTAATAAACCGATATATTGCACAAACATGAGATAATCACTTCATCTTTAAAAGATATTGGAAGGGTTCACAACTCTAGATAGTTTCTTAATATTGAATTTTCCTTAAATTTACGTTCGCACTGTTTTGATTACTTATTTTCAGACAAAAATCATCATCCAATCAACAACCAATCTATTAGATACTTGTAAATATTTAACTTCATAAATTGATAGCTTAGGTATTAAGTCCTCGTGGGATCGATACATTTTATACTACTTGAGCGATATGTGCGCTTGTATTACGTGTGTGATTTCACCGATCAAGTTTTTGGCACCGTTGCCAGAGACTTATTTATCTTTTACTATTATTTTTTGGGTTAGATATGTTACTTGTGTCTAATTTCTTTTTACATATTATTTTTATTTTTTTGTGTTTCAGATTCTCAGACACTACATGAGATAAACCAGAAGCTTTGAAATCCGACCGCTTGACCCTGAAATTGAAAAAACCATCAGACAGTTGAGAAGGGAAAGGCTTGAAGGTCAAGAAGCATTGATCAACATAGAACTTGAACAGTTGGAAGTTGCACCACCAATTCTTATTCGAGACAGAACTATTCCGGTGGTTGACAGCTTCATTTCATGTATTGTAATTCTTCTCTTATCAGTAAATACGTGTGACATCAAAACATGCATCCAGATGATAAAATAGTCAGTTCAGTTTGGGAGGAACGCAACTGAAGATCCTAATGCCCACATCAGTAACTTCCTGAAAGTTTGCGGCACATTCAATTACAACCGAGCGGCAGAAGAAGCAATGAGACTGCGTGTATTCCCATATTCCTCGATAGACATAGCTTAGGCTTCGCTACATTCACTACCAGCAGGTTCCATCACAACTTGGAACACTCTAGCCACCAAATTCATTGCAAAGTACTTTCCCTCAGCCAAAATCGCAAAGCTGATGAATAACTTTACATCCTTTATACAATATGACTCAGAATCCCTCTATGAAGCTTGGGAAAGATACAAGGAATTGCTCAAGAAATATCCTCAGCATGAGATTGCAAAGTGGCTACAAGTCTAAACCTTTTATAATGGACTTTCTGGACTAATGAGAACTACAATAGATATTGTTGTTGGAGAAGCTTTAATGGTAAAAATAGAAGATCAGGCCTGTGACTTAATTGAAGAAATGGCCAACAATAATTCTTTGTGGCCAACATAAAGAAGCATGATTCAACGAATAGCAGGAATCCACGAAATTAGAGCCTACACAACAATGAATGCCAAGTTGGAGTAAATGTGCAAATGTCTGGAAACAATTAGCACGCAAGTTGTAAACATCGTCGGTGCCATAAGTTCACCATATGGAGGAGTAACAGAGGCATAATCATACAACTAACATAATGAGAGGGTGAATTATGTCAACAATTTCAAACGAAAGCCAGAATAGAAGATTTGTTTGCCCAGATGAAAAACAAAAAGCCAAATATAATGCTATGTTTCAAAATCAAGCAGCATTAATTCAAAATTAAACAGCATCAAATGAAGCTATATTTCAAGCCCAATCAGAATTGAATCAAAGCATAACTGCTTCTATAAAGACACTGGAGAATCAAATAGGACAACTGGCCAATGCTTAGAGTTACACGTAAGGTACCATTCCTAGCAACACAGAACCAAACCCAAGGAACATGAGGAATGAGCAATGACATGCCATCACTTTGAAAAGCGGTACTGAGGTTAACAAAGATTTTGAAATTAATGCATCCATTGAAAAGC
This sequence comes from Zanthoxylum bungeanum, assembly GCA_019454045.1. Lineage (NCBI taxonomy): Eukaryota > Viridiplantae > Streptophyta > Magnoliopsida > Sapindales > Rutaceae > Zanthoxylum > Zanthoxylum bungeanum. The sequence continues at coordinate 56,333 of SKCR01013324.1, read as the reverse complement.
GGTACTGAGGCTTTGTGTGATTTAGGTGCTAGTGTTAACCTGTTGTTTTTTTCTATTTGCAGGAAACTGCAAATCGGAGAAGCAATGCCCACCTCAGTCTCTCTGCAACTTGCTGATAGAACGCTCAAATTTCTGAGCGGTGTAATTGAAGATGTTCTGGTGAAAGTCGACAAACTCATTCTCTCAACAGATTTTATTATCCTTGACATGGAGGAAGATGAAGATGTGCCCATCGTCCTCGAGAGACTATTCTTGGCTACTAGTCGGACCATTATTGATGTACAAAAATGTGAACTAACCATGAGGGTACAGGACTAAGAAGTAACATTCATTATTTTCAAAGCCATGGAATTCCCTAATGACGAAAAGAATGATGAATATTTTAGACTTGATGTGATAGATAGCACCGTCCAAAACTCTGATGCAATACAAAGTTCCACTGACAAACTTAAAGCATGTCATATGCATGTAGAAGCTGAAGATAAAGCGTGTTACGCACTGAAGAAGTTAAATCTTGATCTACAAGCAACATGAGAGAAATGGTTCCACCAATTCAATGAATTGGAAGAATTTCACATATAACCTTTTGTGATTTGTTTTGTTATTTTCTCCGACAGGATCTAGAATATTTGACTTTCACGATATATTTTACTGTTTAGCTAATAATGGTCATCTGGCAGGTACTAATGCTATTATTACTCACCCCTTTTCAGGATCTATAAATTCAGCTCGTCATTGCACTTTTGAAGACATCCAGATTTGAGAAAAAAATATAAAAACATGGAAAAAACTTCAAGAAGACGAGTTGTTAACATCTGTGTGTTTTGCGGTACTAGTGTTGGTTCTAAGTTAGAATTCGTTGAGGCAGCACAGGAATTAGGTAGAGTTATAGCTGAAAGGAATATGCACTTAGTATATGGCGGTGGCAATCTTGGACTAATGGGGTACGTTTCAAGGGCCGTACAAGAAAGAGGTAGTCAAGTTCTGAGAATCATCCCAAAACCTTTGGTGGAGGCGAATCTTATAGGACTATCAAACGGAGATGAATATTTTTTCCAGGTATGTCTGAATGACTGGTTGATTCTTTACCATGTGGCTTGGGCACGATGGAGGAAATTTTTACAGTAGTATCTTGTGCGAACTTGAATATGTTGGGGTTGGTGCTCAGAGCGCCAATTCCCGGTTGTATTTCTGTTAAATACTTCTGTAAAACATTATTATTATGAATAATATATGCAGTTTCTATAATATAATCTATCTTCTATATGGTAAAGACGTAAAGACCCTAGAATGATTAGTCATGATACAGTTGCAAAAGCGTCGCAAAGGACATTGAGAAGTATCATGACGTTGTCATTCTCATACAGTTCCTGGTCAAGGTTTACACTACTTGGTCAGTATAGTAAACCCGTTGAGACCGGTACATGTCGTATACTGGAATATATGATTCCAATGGTTTCTTAATGAACCATTAGTCTTGGAGACTAGTATAGACGTGTAGGTGTTTATAGCGGATAAACACTGAACGACTCACTGAAGATTCTTAATGGATGGTACACCAGCGTCAATAAGAATCTTCTTGGGTTGAGTAGCACTTGTGATTCTTAGACTTGAGATGCCATTGTGGGCACATGAGACATCTTCTACACTTAGACGGCAGTCACGTCACCGATCTATTTAGATCAGACCTCCGCCTGTTCGTTGGGTGTAGATAGATCCTCAGGGTGTCCTATGTGTATCAAGATAGGATCCGTCAGTTCTGTGTATCAGAGCATAGGTAGTCCATATGATTAGCAATCAGATAAAACCATGGGCCCGTGGTAAAGTTTAGAAGCTAGTTCTAAACATTCTTTTAGAGATTGCTAATAGAATAGTCGACTGGATAATCCCGATAGAGATTTGACGTTTACATCTATATCTCTGGGATTTATCCGGATACCTGTGACGGAGGAATTATACATTTGCCATGACCTCGACCTGTATGGTTCAGCGAGATTATCCGTGATCGTCATAATCTACGGGTGGATAGATTATGGACACGAAATTAGATTTCGTGACGGATATACCTGAATCTAGAGAGTCTCAATAATGAAACATACTCGTAGAGCACTAGAGCAACATTAATAAATAATATTGATTATTTATAAAGTCGTTTAAAGGTTAAACGCAAGATACGTGCTAAAAGGACTAGATAGTTATTTGCCTAATTATTGTGTATTTACATTTAATACTTGATTAATTTAAATACACATTAATTAATAGTCAAAATGAGTTATTTGACTTATATCCTAAATGAATATATGTTTTTAATATTTAATGTAAATATTATACATATATTTAATATATTTGTATTTGATTAATTAATTGATTATTTAATTGTTAAATGATTAAATTAATTAAAATATAAATATCTTACATTAGGATATTTAAAGTAAATGATGTTAGTTGCTTTTTTTTGACTTAAATAAATATCTAATAAAGTTGTATTAAGATATTTATGCAAGTTGATACATGATTTTTGAAATGAAATTGAAATGAAAATAATTTGGTAAATGCTTGTGATTTTCGGCCAGGGCAAATTATTACAAGTATATATTGTTTTCATTTCATCTTCATTTCATAACCTAATACACTTTACAAGAAACACCATTAAAGAAAACAAAGAAAGCAAGTGAAGGGAAAAAGGAAAAACTTAAAGAAAAGCTTGGATTTTGTAAGTTTTTTCAAACTTACTATTAGAAAGGAATTTGTTCCTTAGGATCTAGGCAACATCTTGTGATGTTTTTAAGTTATTCTTTTCATTATTTCTTGTGTTTTTTATGATGGAAATTTGGTTGAAAGTGTTGAGCATGTGTGATGAAGAAAGCTTGTAACTATTGTAGTTATAAACATTCTTTTAAGGTTTTGGAAACTGTTGTGCTAATCTAGAGTTTTTGACCCACTCTTAAATGACCTAGATTTGATCTTGAGTTGTTTCATTGTGTTGAGACTTGGATTGGATGGAAGAGATGATTAAAGTAATTGATTTAAACTATTTGGTCTAATTTGTCCAATTTGAAGAAATTGAAAAATTAGGGTTCATGACCAATTCCAAATTTGGGGATTTTCATATATGTTGTGTATTTGGATGTGTATATGATGCATATAAAGTTTCATGTTGATTGGATTACATCTTGATGTGTTTTGAAGCATGAAATGACAAAGTGCACCAAATGGCACCCTTGTGGTGCTCTCGGCCAAGGATCAAGATTTTGGGGATTTTGGTTCTTTTGGTGTTTTGATGTTTTGAACATGCTAAGTTCATCTTAGAAATGATTTAGAATCATTCAAAATTGATTAGATCAATTTCGGACTAAAATGGACAAAATACCAAAGTAAGGGTAATTTGGTAAATTCACTTAAATATGATTTATTGAATTTTATTTCATAATTTAATTATTGGAATATTAAATAAATATGTTTATTTAATTAATCCGAGAAAAAGTTTTGAAATCTGAAAATCGGATTTTCACCGCTTCCGCTGCGTTACCGGATTCACCCCCTAAAAACCCCTACAGAATATACACCAGAAACCAATTGGACTGTTTAACGTTGATGGATTTTATGACTTTCTTTGTGTGTTTCTTGATGATGCCCGGAGAAATGAGTTCATTTCAAAACCTGTAAAAGATATCCTCTTCACAGCCAGAACTGACCATGATTTAATTGACCAATTTTTAGCCTTTGAACCACAAATTGACCCTATCATTTTCAAGATAAACCGGTCCGATAATGATCATGGTAAAAAGCGTCGGATAAATCTGGATCTTAACCTTTAATTTTCTTTTTAGATGTAGAATTTCAACTAACCAGGTAATATCTTCTAAATTCTTCTTCTATTTTTTAGACATTGGGGACAATGTCTCAATTACGTTTGGGGGAGGGGAATAGTTGATTAGTTAATTAATTAGTATCTTGTTTTTATTTTTTTGTTGCGTTGTTTTTGTTTGGTTTTTAGTCAAAAATTTTTAAAAACTAAAAATAATTAAAAAAATAATTTTTTTTTATGTTTTTATTTTTTTAACTTGACTAATCAGGTGAAATTGGTGTGAGATAGCTATGTAAGGAATTTTCACTCCCGAGACGTATCTCAACCTATTTCGTATCAAGTTAATTTTTGTTTATTTCCTTTTGAATTATTTAATTTGTGAATTCTCCATAATACTGACTAAATTAGATCTTCATATGCTCAGTTGACATGTATTATCAACATGCATGGTAACATACGACCATGAGTTATAAGTGAAAAGTTTGTAATATTCAGTGCTCTAGTTTTATTGGAGGAAGTATCTAAAAAAACGATGGAATAAAAAAAATTTATTACATCTGAGATCCAAGTAATTAAGTCTGTATGAGTGTTTTAACACCTAGTGTCCTAAAGCCAACTAGTTTGGAAGTCACTAGCCCAAAGCTTGCTATATGGAAAATGAAAAAAAAAGGTTACTTGAGATCTGAGTAATTAATTATATAAGGGTGTCTTAACACCTAGTACCCTAAAGCCAACTGGCTTAGGAGTCACTGGCCCAAAGCTCGTTACATAAATTGAAGATGTTGTAAATTAATTTAAAAAAAAATCATTACTAAAAAAAGTGTTAATTAATATATAACTTTAGGACAAAAATATTACTCTCTTTTCAACTACACTTATGAATATTATGGGCACAATGATTTGATTAATACCTTATTGGTTGTGTATATAAATAATGGTAAAAATAATCGGAGAATTTACTTATTTGGTAATTTAGAAATAAAGAAAACAACTATTAACTTGGATAAGAGTTTTACTTGTTTAGTCACTAACTTGTTTGATTTTTTACTTTTGTGTGCATTTGAAGTTTGTGGGTGTCATCACTGTAAGCCCTCACGAGACTACAACTCGTCCACTAGGACATCTAGGGGTTTAAAGGCCTGTTGCATACGCTAAATGCAACCGTGATACCTACGAAAATAGCTTAGTGTAATTTTATTTTAAAAGTTGCTTATTGTATTTTATTTTGTTGTTTTGCTCGAGGACTAGCAAAATGTTAAGTTTGTGGGGTGTGATAAGCGGTATATATATATTAGTATTTACCGTCCATTTGACATAATATTTTGTATAGTTTCTTGGGTTTTGTGAATATTTTGATGTATTTTGTGTATTTTGTAGATAAATAAGGTTTCAGGACTCACGGGAATCAAAACACGGCTAAAACAGCGGAAAACAGAGCAAAAGAGTAAAATTATCATTTGCGCGTCGCGACTCGAAAACCTTATGCATCGCGCCACAAAATGAGCCGGACACGAGCCAAAATCAGAGAAGATTTCTATCATACGCACTTGCTAACTTGCGTCGGTCACGTGTCAACATCACATCAATCTTGCAAATATACGCCAGACACGTATCATCACCCCATGCTGCCAACAAAACACTCATTGCTTACATCAGCATCGCGACGTGAACAACTTCACAAGTCACGACACCAAACTAATAATTCAGTTGCCGACAGCTGCGTGCCACGTGTCATCATCTCAGCAAAGCACGTGCCACGTATCGAAGATCAACGGCGTGTCGCGACTTGTGGCACCAAATTTTGCCTATAAATTGAGGCCGAAATCAGAATTCCAATTCATACTTTCTTCTGGGGATTTCCTTAAGAATACAGAGAAGATTATATCTTATTTGTTTATTTGCAGCTTTTTGTATTTAATTTCTTTATGCAATAGTTCTTTATTTATTTTACTTTTCAGTATGAGGAGGTAACTCCCCTCTGCTGGGGTGAAATGTAAAGTTTTTATTACTAATATTTAGATTAATCTCCCTTAGTTATAATATATAAACTATTTTAAAACCTGACTAAATGGGATACCGCCTTTATGGTCAGTTGGACTTAATTAAATTGATTTTAACCTGACTAAATTCGATACCGTCTTTATGGTCGGTTGGAATTAATTATAAATCTGACTTAATTAGGATACCGCCTTTATGGTCGGTTGGTAATGTCATGCAAAGTTTATATATTATAATAAGGGAGATATCTAAATTAGAAATAATAAAAGTGGATCATTTAACCCCAACATTTTCTTTATTACTTTAGTTATCTTTTTAATTTCCAAGCTTTAATTTATGTTATTTACTTTATTTATGTCTTTATTAGTCTTAGATATGTGTGTTAACTAAACCTCTTATCTAGAGTTGTGATGAATTCCAATATCACCAATTTATAAGGGGTTATTTTAAAGTGACCCATTGATCAATGTCCATAAATTTTGCAGTGATGACCCTATCCCAACGGTGATTTTAGCACTTTTGTGTCTAAGATGAAGCTAAAATATATAAAGAGGCTGCCCAAGTCAACTTGCATGTATTATGAATTAAAAAATGGAAATTTAATAAGTATTTTACAGCGATGCATGCTTTGCTCACATGTCAGGATTCTTAGAATTTATTTAGTTAAGTAAACTTATAACTCCTTTCCAGGGAAAAAAAAATAAAATAAAATAAAATAAAATATCGTTCGTTTGCACTATCACACCTCAACATGTGAGCAATATTGACTATTTGACTTTTATCCAATTAGCCAACGAAGCAGCCCATAACACAAAGATGATCCACCTTTTATGATCTAATAATAAAAATGTGTTACATAGACTTTTACCTAATTAAATAACGGAGCAGCCCATAAAACTTTGGTTCGCAAAATTCGGTTATTTACAAAGATGAGATTAAAAATTATTATCCCAAAACCAGAAGAGTGATCATATATATGTGAGGCTGTTGTTAATATTATATATACACGCATGCTTTATAACTTCTACGTAGTTAATTAGTCCCATCCGATTGGTTGGAATAAATTGATGGTATTCAATCTGGTTATTGGGTGGGTATGCGTTTGAAATATTCTGCGGCTGGTGGTGGTTCGGATGTGGGTAATGGGAGGTTTGGGAGTTCCTCCAAGGGTGGAGAGCTGTCTCAGGTTTGCTAACTACAGCGGAAAATTTTATTTGTTAAGAGAGTGATGCCAACTGCAAGTCCAGCGGCAACAACCTTGACGTCATTAATTCAAATTCTTGTATGTGCTTGAACTAATATTAATAAAATTTTGATTATAAACACTTTAGTATATATATCCCAACGAAAATAATATGTTAAGCAAGTATTAATTGTAAGAGGCTAGAAACTTTAAAGTGATTGAGATTGAATGAACTTCCTGAAAATCAAAACACAACATGATCTAAATTTTTATCCTCTTATACCCCTATCTGCAACATTTCTATATAACAATGATTTTATTTTTAAAAATGCAGATTATACTGTTACACAGCTGGATTAAATTCATTATCGTCAATGACAAAACATAACATTATCTTAAGTTTGATCGTCTCGTACCTCTACTTGCAACAGTACTTTTAGACAACGAGGCTCTAATTTTCAAGAGTGCGGATAAAATTTCTTTCGTGTTGATTCTCTTCTCTGGTGATTCATCTGTACATTCCAAAGCCAAATGCAAGATGGATGACACGCATTGCTTCTTTGCAGCAAAATGTTCGTCTTCTCTATTTAACAGGTTCACATCAACAACTTCCATTACAGAATTACGGAACAAATCATTAACCCAACACTTCAAGGTCGTTTCTCCAGTAAAAATTTCATCTGTTGGTGCTTTTCCAGTAAATGTTTCCATTAGTGTAATCCCATAACTGTAAATATCACATTTTGTCGATACTTGTCCTTGTCGTCCGTACTCTGTGAATCACAAAAGTTATATTATAAGATAAACAAAGTTTAATTGTATTTTGATCACAACTAAGAAATTTATAATGAAAAAATTAAAAATTGGAACAATCCTGGTGCCATATAACCTATGGTAGCAAGTGTTTGTGTTTGAGCCATATACTGATCTTCTCCGGTTAAGAGTTTTGCAATCCCAAAATCACTTAGATGAGCAACTATATTGTTGTCTAACAATATATTACTGGGCTTCAAGTCACAGTGGATTATAGGAGATGAATAACCGACATGAAGATATTCTAAAGCTGATGCAACATCTATCATTATATTTAATCTTTGAAAAATATCCAAATTATAGTTACTTCTGTACAAACACTCTGCCAAGCTCCCATTGGGCATGTATTCTAATACCAGTGCTTTAAAATCATCATTTTGACAACTGCTAATAATTTTCACAAGGTTTCGATGACGGATACTTTTCATCACTTCAGATTCAGCATCAAAGCTTTTCAATGCTCCTTCACGTTGTAGGTGAAAAACCTTCACTGCAACCTCTTTCCCATCTTGAAATCTTGCTTTGTACACAGATCCAAAACTTCCTTTGCCGATTAAGTTGTTTTCACTAAATCCATCTGTTGCTCGCAAAAGTTGAAGGTGCGAAAATCTTCTTCGTGTTGCAAGGGGTGACAAACTAGCATCATTTGCTAGTCTTGTAATCCTTTTATGACATCTAGAGGTGAACCCGCATTTGTGAGCCATTACAATCAATGCTATTATCAATGCAATACTCACTGGCAAAATAATCCCTATCATAATAGCTTTTTTTCTTGATCTTCGATCAGTGTTAATTCTGCTCTTTTTGCATATTGGGACTTGAAGATTGGGTGAACCACACAATAAATCATTTCCCATAAATGATTTACTTGAGAATTTTGCAAAAGGTCCTCCACTAGGAATCTCTCCTTCTAGTTTATTGAAAGACAGATCTAGATGTTTGAGGTATATGAGTTTCTCCATTGACATAGGGATAACCCCAGAGAGGTTATTATTGGACAAATCCAAGGATTCTAAGCTTACCAAGTCACCAAATGATTTAGGAATTGAGCTTTTAAATCTATTATAACCCAACGAAAGAAACTTTAGATTCTTGAGCCCTCCAATTGTAGTTGGAATATCACCCGAGAATTTATTTCTTGAAAAATCTATTTCCACCGCAACTTTTAAGTTTCCGATGTCAAAGGGTATATGTCCCATCAAATGATTTGATGAAAAATTCAGGTACAAGATGTCCTTAAGGTTCCCTAAAGTTGAGGGTATAGAAGTTAACTCATTGGAGCCCAAAAACAGTTCCCTAAGAAAAGCGAGATTGCCTAAGCATGCAGGGATTGATCCCGAAAGCTGATTAACGCCCAAATCCAACTTAAACAATGAAGGCAAATGACAAAGATCTTTTGGGATTGATCCTTGTAATTTATTTTCTTCAAGAGTCAAACCTTGAAGTTTCAGTAATTTGCCTAGAGTGATTGGAATTGATCCATTTAACTTATTGCCTCCTAAATGCAAGGATGTCAAGTTGATTAGGTTGCCAATCTCTTCAGGGATGCCGCCTCTAATATTGCAACTACTCATATCAATAAATGTCAGAGAAAGAGAAAAATTACCTATGGACTTTGGAAGGATGCCATCTAGCGGATTATATGCTAACCTAAGGAATGTTAAATTCTTGCAAATTGTCAAAGAGGAAAAAAAGCTCAATTCTGGAGTTGAAGATGTCAAGTAGTTTAAACCTAAGTTAAGCCATTCGAGGTTTCTTAAATTATGGCAAAATGAGCTGGGAATATCACCGGAGAAATAGTTCCTTTCCAAATCTAATGTAGAGAGCTTAGAAGCATTAAAAATGGAATTAGGAATTACGCCAGTAAAATTATTACCCCACAATACAAGGCTCTCAAGATTTGGAAGTCCAACGACTCCGCTTGATGGAAGCCTACCCGATAGAGTATTATTTGCAGCATAAAACTTTTTCATCATTGACAAATTGAAGACTTGATGTGGTATCTCACCTGCGAACATATACGCAAGCACATTTACATTAATCTTAAATATATTTGTGTTTAAAGCTGCATATATATAAATTGCAAGAAATCCCACTTATGAAGGGTAAGGATCCTAGTGTACGTACGTACTTGATTAATTGACCGGATTCTTTCATATATAGAAGCCTATTAATCGATTTATGTTTTAAAGTTAACTCAGTGGTAAAAGATTGTCAATGTATAATATATCTTACCCCATCTTCAATCTCAGTTAATGTCAACTAATCTCTGAAACATCTCAATTGTCAAAGAAATGAAAGACTTGTAAAGAAGATACGTCGAAGAAAGAGGAGAAAGCACCTTGGAGTTCGTTTTGGCTAATTAATAAATCCTTTAGCTTTGTCAAGTTGCCGATTTCTTTTGGTATTTCACCATGAAAATTGTTTTTGGACAAATAAAGCAATTCCAAAGAAGGAAGATTATTTCCAATATCTGCTGGGAGTTGTCCAGATAGTCTATTGTCAGTTAAATCGAGGACTTGTAAAGAAGACAAGTTGAAGAAAGATGGGAAAGCACCGGAGAGCTGGCTGCCGCTTAAATCAAGTATATTCAGTATCTTTATGTTGAAGATGCAGGACGGAATCACACCTGTTAAGAATTTAGATGTAATATAGAGTTGAATTACACAAATATTTTTTTTATAATATTTTATCATGTATGCATGAATAATAATGAAAGATTGAGATTTAATTATATATAATTTATTATTCAATAATTATCAATTAAAGTTTATAAAATATTCAACACAAAGCTAAGCTCAAATCAAGAGTTAAGAAACACACAATTTCGTTGATCCAACTCACTTGTACACTATGCAATTACAAGAAAAAAAAATAAACAAACTTATATTGATGGTATCACATCATTCATAACTCCGTTACACCAAAGAATTACTCTATTTGTACATCATATAATTACAATAAAATAACTTAATTAGAATGGGAAGGAAAGTCAAGTATTAAATTGACCAATTTAATCGAAAATCGGTAATAAATCATTTCAAGAGTGATTAGAGCGAGTTGTGATTGGTCCGAAATAATCGGTGATTAATCAGGATGGGTAAAGATGATTTCACATGGTGGAAAAAAAATTCAAAATCCATCTCTCAAGATCCTCTAAATATCACTAAAAACACTTTAATTTATGATAAAAAAATACTCAACAATCAATAATTTTAGTCAAGTCAATATGAATAGGGATTTTTTTTTCCGATCAAATAGAATTTTTTTCATTTTTAAAGAAAACATAAGAAATTAAGGATGTGGAGTTATTATCCAATAATTAAAGAATATTCTCACTATTTTCATCTTTTCTATCGAAATCTATTTTTTAAAAAAAAAATTTCAATTAAAACGTTATAAAAATACTGAAAATTAAACGAATAAATTAAAATTATATGACTTTTGAGAAATCAGAAATCAATCGATTAATCGGTTAAAAACACACCAATTTCGATGACGATTTAAAATGAAGAAAATCATTCAAATCAAATCATTCAAGTAGTTATCTATAATTAATTGCCGATTATTCGACCTTAAACTGCATTAGTACTGAGTAGTTTTCATTCACACTAATTCATATATAACCTTTTAATTAATTGAGAGTATAAGCAAGCACTTAAAATTACCACATATTAATTGGGAGATTCCAAATTATCAAGATTTTTTTGAAGTTTTTCCAACTTATATTATTAAACACTAAAGTTTAGAGCAAATCAACAATTTTTATTTTTCTACTGACCTTCATGATATCAATATTAAGGTAACATTAATATAACGAGTAATGGCTAAAACATACATATAAATTCTGTGATCATTCGCACCTTGGAGTCTGTTATTTCCAATATTTAACTTCATAAGCTTCGTCAAGGTGCCGATTTCTTTTGGAATTTCACCTGAAAAAACATAAAAAGGAATTCAAAGAATCTTTGGTTATTGCCAATATTTACTGGGAGTTCTCAATCAGATAGTCATTGTCAAAGAAATGAAAGACTTGTAGAGAAGATACGTCGAATAAAGATGAGAAAGCACCTTGGAGTCTGTTTTTTCCAATAAATAAATCCTTAAGCTTTGTCATGTTGCCGATTCCTTTTGGTATTTCACCATGAAAATTGTTTTTGGACAAATAAAGCAATTCCAAAGAAGGAAGATTCTTTCCAATATTTGCCGGGAGTTCTCCGGACAGTCTATTGTTAGATAAATCGAGGACTTGTAAAGAAGACAAGTTGAAGAAAGATGGGAAAGCACCGGAGAGCTGATTGCCACTTAAATCAAGTATATTCAGTGTCTTTATGTTGAAGATGGAGGACGGAATCACGCCTATTAAGAATTTAGATATAATATAGAGTTGAATTGTACAAATATTTTTTTATAATGTTTTTATCATGTATGCATGAATAATAATGAAAGATTAAGATTTAATTATATATAATTTATTATTCAATAATTATCAATTAAAGTTTATAAAATATTCAACACAAAGCTAAGCTCAAATCAAGAGTTAAGAAACACACAATTTTGTTGATCCAACTCACTTGTACACTACGCAATTACAAGCCAAAAAAAAAAAAAAAACTTTTATTGATGACATCACATCATCCATACCTCCGTTACACCAAATAATTAATCTATTTGTACACCATATAATTGCAAGTAAAAAAAACTTAATTAGAATAGAAAGGACAGTCATGTATTAAGTGGACCAATTTAATCGAAAATCAATAATAAATCGTTTCAAGAGTGTTTTGACCGATTTATGATTAGTTTAAAATAGTCGGTGATTAATCAGGATGTGTAAAGATGATATTTCACATGGTTGAAAAAAATCAAAATTCATCTCTCAAGATCCTCTATATATCACTAAAAATACTTTTATTTATGACAAAAATACTAAACAATCAAGAATTTTTTGTCAAGTCAATATGAATAGGGATTTTTTTCACAATCAATTAGAAAAATTTATCATTTTTAAAGAAAACATAAGAAATTAAGGATGCTGGTGTTATTACCCGATAATTAAAGAATATTCTCACTATTTTCATCTTTTCAATCGAAATCTATTTTTTAACAAAAAATTTCAATTAAAATCGTAAAAAAATACTAAAAATTAAACATATAAACTAAACTCATGTGACTTTTGAGAAATTAGAAATCAATCGATTAATCGGATAAAAACGCCGATTTCGATGTCGATTTAAAATAGTTAAAATCAGTCAGATCAAATCATTCAAATAATTATCTATAATTAATTACCGATTATTCGACCTTAAACTGCATTAGTACTGAGTAGTTTTCACTCACACTAATTCATATATAATCTTTTAATTAGTTGAGAGTATAAGCAAGCACTTAAAATTACCACATATTAATTGGGAGATTCTAAATTATCAAGATTTTTTTGAAGTATTTCCAACTTATATTATTAAACAATAAAGTTTAGAGAAAATCAACAAGTTTTATTTTTCTACTGACCTTCATGATATCAATATTAAGGTAACATTAATATAACGAGTAATGGCTAAAACATACATATAAATTCTGTTATAACGAGCTGGCTGCCTCTTAAATTAAGAATATTGAGTGTCTTTATGTTGAAGATGGAGTACGGAATCACGCCTATTAAGAATTTAAATATAATATTATGTTGAATTATATTATTTTTTTTAATTTTTTTTTTTATCATGTATGCATGAATAATAATGAAAAACTAAGATTTAACTATATATAATTTATTATTCAATTATTATCGATCAAAGTTTATAAAATATTCAACACAAAGGTAAGCTCAAATCCAAGAGTTAAAAAACACACAATTTTGTTGATCCAACTCACTTGTACACTACGCAATTACAAAAAATAATAATAAACACACTTTTATTGATACGGGTCATTTGTATGAAAATTTTTAGAATGGCCATAAATGTATCGTGTCACCTATATTACTTAATTACATCTTGTCATGCATGCTAATATATTAAAAATTATTACATGTTCTTTATTTATTAAGTGATGATATCACAACAGCTATACTTCTGTTACACCAAATAATTAATCCATTTGTACACCATATAATTGCAAGAAAAATAACTTACAAGGGGAAGGACAGTCATGTACTAAGTCGTCCAATTTAATCAGAAATCAGTAATAAATCATTTCCAGAGTTGAGCGATTTGTGATTAGTCGGAAATAGTCGGTGATTAATCGAGATAGGTAAAATTGATTTCACATTGCTCAAAACAAAAAATAAATTCAAAATCAATCACTGAAGATACTACAAATATCACTAAAAACACTTTAATTTATGACAAAAAGTACTCAACAGCCAAGAGTATTTAGTCAAATCAATATGAATATGGATATGTTTTTGAACAAATAGAAAACTTTATCATTTTTAAAGAAAACATAAGAAATTAAGGATGTCGGTGTTATTATCCAATAATTAAATAATATTCTCACTATTTTCATATTTTCTATTTAAATCTCTTTTTTCATAGAAAATATCTATTAAAACCTTCAAAAAATACTAAAAATTTATAAAATAAATTAAAATCAGGTGACTTTTGAGAAATCAGAAATCAATCGATTAAGAGGTCAAAAACACCGATTTTGATGTCGATTTAAAACGATCAAAATCAATTAGATCAAATCATTCAAGTAGTTATCTATAATTAATTGCCGATTATTCGGCCTTAAATTGCATTAGGTACTTAGTAGTTTTCAGTACACTTGCAAAATTTTAATTAGTTGTTTAGAATCGAGGATACTCTTGTATATATAAGCATATTAATCTAACTCATATTCAAAAGTTAACTCATAAAATAAAGAGTTGTCAAAGCATTATAAATTTAACCTAAGAACAATTCTAAGCCTAGACAAATTAGATGGTTGTCTAGATCCTCAAATTAAGAAGACTCTTGTTTAGGCATCTATCTAATAATATTATAATAAATTATTATACTAAAATTTTAATGATTCTAGTTATGTATTATATTGTGGAATGCTTTAATTTTATTTACCATTGAAAAGCATGCCAATTAAAAAATATACATATAAATATAATGAGATCTCATAAATTAATTTCAAAACGCCAAATGTCCTCGATTTTTTTGCCTAGTGGAAGGATATTGTGACCCTACTCGTGATGAGTTTGGGTAGCTCTGATACATTATTATAGATGTCTGTACGAAAAATTAATTATATTCAAAAGTTAAATCAAGAATTGGGGACTGCTGACATAATTATTATACTTGATCCAAGATTTATACATCTTCACTCACTCAACCCAACGTGTTTGCGAGACTTCACTGACTCGAGCTTACTCAATACAATAGTACGCAAATCACCCTCCTTCATGTCGATTTTCCAACTAGTTATTTGTTTTTCCTTTTTATTTTTTATTTTTTTGCCCCAGATACAATGCATACCACCTAAAAATAACTCTTTGAGAACTGAGATTTTGATTTCATCGGACTAAAAATGAAAAAACAATAATATAAGCTCTGTGATCATACGCACCTTGGAGTCTGTTATTGCAAATATGTAATTCCTTAAGCTTCATCAAATTGCCGATTTCATTTGGTATTTCACCATGAAAATTGTTTTGGGAAAAAAAAAGGAGTTGCAAAGAAGGAAGATAATTGGAAATATTTACTGGGAGTTCTCCAGATAGTCTATTGTCATTGAAATCAATAACTTTTAAAGAAGACACGTTGAAGAAAGATGGGAAAGCACCAGAGAGCTGATTGCCACTGAGATCAAGTATATTCAGTGTCTTTATGTTGAAGATGGAGGAGGGAATGACGCCTGTTAAGAAATTATTTGTTACTGATGACCTCTCCTGTTGTTATAGATTAGCGCTTTCAATTATTTATTCTTAGATGTTATAAAAGATATATAATAACAAGAGATTTTTAATTTACTATGATATAAAATCTTTCAACAAGAGGAAGAGGTCACAAATACCTGTCAAATTATTATTTGAAAAATCACATTCCAAGAGAGAAGAAAGATTCGAGATAGATAACGGAATATTTCCTATTAACAAATTATTTCGTAGCCGTAAACTCTCCAATTCTGCAAGATTTCCCAGCTCCTGTGGAATTTCTCCTGCAAATTAAGCAACATGAGACATAATCCCAGAAAAGAGAAGAAGAACCGATAAATTATGAATCTTGCTTGCTTATTAAACAGTAAACACTAGTATGCTAGCACCCCAGTTCTTGTGTTCACTAATATAACTGAATTCATTGGTTCATTTATTTATTTATTTTAATAATCCTTAAAGAAAAGTTTTGTTGGGCCACTACTATGATATCCAAGGGTATCGAATATTATTATATATAAACATATAACTTTTATAATTTAATATGTAATTTAAATCATTAAACATACAAATTCTTTCAATAAATATGAAATTTTTGAAAACGTAAAACTAGTTTCATATTTATTAGTAGAGTTTTCATATTTAATAATTTAAATTGCATATTCAATTGTCAAAATAATATGTTTGTATTCAAAGATATTTGATATTCTTGAGTACCATAGATTTACCCGTTTTTGTTGGCTTAATAACTGCAGCGTGAAGGAATGTTTAAAATCCAAAGGAATATATTTAATTTGAGTGGAGAAGGATGAAGTGCTTTTGGGGAAAAAATAACATTTTGGTTTCTTATAGAAAATTATTTTTACGTTTCCTGATAATTTACAATGCCCCAATTTTTGGTGTTTAATAGTACCATAATAAATTAACTAATTTTAATTTGTTGGGGGCATCGGATAATCAACTTGTATCTGAAAATATTATGTTTATCTTTCAACATTTTTTTTTTTGCACTATTTTAGTACTAAAGGACCAGATGAGGGATTCAAAGTGGATTTTGTATTAAATTAAGTTAATATTTTTATAAATTATGATCCATAGTTATTGAATTAAATCTTAACTATTTATTTTTATATATGCACGTGATATAGAAAATTATTAAAAACTCAGCATTATATCGAAATTTACTAAAAATTTATCCACCCAAGTGAGTGGAAAAAAAATCAACATTTGTTTCCAAGTATTGAACTAAACGCATAAGCATTAATGTTTTGAGCAGAGAAATAATTCTACCAACCTCTATGATATTCTGAGATTCACGATCATTGGTTAAGATCATACGTACCTTGGATTCTGTTAAAACCTAGGTATAACATCTTAAGTTTGATCAAGTTGCCGATTTCTTTTGGTATGGCTCCCGAGAAATTATTGAACGACAAAAATAAATATTGCAGCTGTCTGCAATTTGATAAAGATGGTATTTTGCCATGAAACATGTTTCTTTCCAGAATCAGGGATTCCAAATGAGGAAAATGATTACAAATATTTGGTGGGAGTTCACTGGATAGACTGTTTTTCGTAAAATCAATAACAAGCAAAGAAGACATGTTAAAGATGGAAGAAAGGAAAGAACCAGAGAGCAGGTTATCACTGAGATCTAGTATTTCCAGTGCTTGTATGCTGAGGATAGAGAAAGGAATGTTTCCGGAAAGCCGGTTATGGCTAAGATCAAGTGTTTGCAAAGAAGAAAGATTCCCAAGTTGAGAAGGGATGGTGCCAGCAAGACTTAACCCAGAAATATTCAAGGCGGTGACTCTATGACTATCGACATCACAAGTGACACCCATCCAATTACAGATAGAGGTACTTGTGTTCCAACTCGTGGCCAAGAAATTGCTTGGATCATTTGTTATATGAGCTTTCATGGCAAGAAGGGCTTGTTGGTCTATGGTAATGTTTCTGGCTGCTGCCATAATCAATAAGGAAAGAATGAAACAATGGAAGAAGAACACTCGATTTGTCTCCATTAGAGAATACAGATTTGAGTGTTTAATTCGTTCGTTTCACAAGTGATAAGTATAAATAGTGAAACCTACATTATTTCCAAGAAATTATAAAAATTAAAAAAAATCAAAATAGAAAATATCTTTAACACAAATGAATAATTAATGGGCTAACGTGTTAAGATTCTCCAACTTGGTTCCAATTTTTTAAAATGGAAGTCTAAAAGTAGCATAATTGCAGGGACAAGTATAATTTATATATGTTGCAAGTTGATCATGCTAGAGGAATACGAATATCTTACTACAATATTAAATAGTAACGAATTAATCTTGTTTATTCCATCATTGTTAGCTGTACACGTTCACTATTTGATCTTATTTTACTCTTTCACGTTGTTGTCTCTTTCTCTAATTGTTCGATCAAGTCCATGAGTATTTTTCAAGTAACTGGGATTGTATATTTTATAAAAAGATGACCCTATCCCAACGGTTATTTTGGAGCATTTAGGATTTTAACACTCTTCCGTCTTAGAAGGCTGCCCAAGTCAACTTGTATTATTAATTAAAAAATGGAAATTTAATAAATATTTTATAGCTATGCATACTTTGCTCACATGTCAAGATTCTTATAATTTATTTAGTTAAGTAAACTCATATCTCCTTTCCAGGGAAAAAATTAAAAATAAAAATAAATGGAAAATTACAAATCAGTTGATAATAAAGAAAACATATAGGGTTGTGAATTTGCTCAATATTACTCTATGATGAATTAATTCTCCTATACATGTGTAATAAATCATTTGTTAACCTGGAACATGAAGATAAGCAAAAACCTCTTCCGATAGTCGAATGCAAACATCCAAAGTAACCCAATTAACTATATTCATATGTTAATTAAGAAATTCTGAATTCATTAAGTTCACATTACAATTGTCGCTACCCACGCCCTATAGGTATATTCCTATCCTAGAAGGAAATCTCTAAGATGAGATCGTGAGCTATTAAATTTAAGGCTGAAACCTAAAATCTATTTTCCAAGTTTATTTTAAGTTTACCACATTAATCTTATTGGTGATCAGACAACAAGAAGCATTAAGCTTAAGATTCAATAAACAAGCCAAAACATCACAAATATATAAAGAAAATCAATTATTAAACTTGTGAATATTGTGTTTCATCATTTCCCTAAAATAAAATATTAGGGTTAGGGGATCCACCTTTAATATTTCAAATGCAGAAACCTCACTTTATTATAATATAGAAATTGTCAGTGTTATCCAACTAAGTCAAACCAGCCATAAAGGCGGTGTTATTATTTATCTATAAACCAGCCATATAGGCGGTAATCATCTGTCACCTAAAGACCGACCATGTAGGTAATGTCACATTATGTCAAATAAATAAAACCATCCATTAAGGTGGTATCAACTTTAATCCATATTATTAAATTACAATTTCATATTATAAATTAAGTGAGATTAATCTACTTTATCATATTAAAGGTTTCATCCTTCACCAAGCGAAAATTAATTACTAAACATAAAAGAAAGATAAAACAAACAAACTATTATTAATACTAAAAATAAAAATACATTACTATAAATATATACAAACAAGATACAATCCTCAGTTCCTTATTAAGAAAGCTAAGGAAAGTATGAAATTTAAAAATGAAATCAAGCTCTATTTATAGGAAAAATGTTGCCTCCACCAATTTCTCCACAAAACATTCCACCAAACATAGCACCAAACACTCCACCTGTTGGACAATTATGACCCATATCATCACTATTTGTACAGAACATGGTGTTGTTGTACAAATTAACTATGTGACAAAGGAAATTGCTGTTTTATCATTAGTAATTGGATTACCAAGATACATAAATGATAAAAGTCCTTATGATTAGTTTCGGATTGAGATGATATGAGACAGTATCAATCCACGAAGGTTTAATCATTAAAACATCCCTAGTCGTAGTATTATCGAGATTGGACATCGATAATGCAGAATAGACTAACATTGCACTTGTGCGCGTTGTAGGAGCATAATAGCATAGTTCTCATATATTTGGGTATTTGATACTCATGCAAGTGTAATAGGAGGTTGTGTTTACCGATGGTACGGAAACAGCTTCGCTCTGGATAGACCACTCGGAATCCCATTGGTAGTATGACTCTGTGTCTATGGGAGTCCAAATCAGGGTAGGTGTATTTGGTCTTAACCTGAGACTTGCACCGCTAATACTTGCGACAATCAATATACTTTGGTTTTGGTCGTCCAGGGCTTTAATAGGTTCTGTGTACGCCTCTTCTGGGTATATTGAGAATCGTAGTGTATTGGGTGTGATGTCAAGATGGAAGTATCACTCCAGTCATAGTGGAGATGATGATCACGTAGGCTACGGAACTAGTACTCTTATGTACTGCAATCATCGGGATAATATGACAAGGTCATAGTTATCCGATTATAGAGACTAGTTACCAGAGATCCGATATGTGCTTCGTACGGGGCAGACACAATTCTAGCCCTAGGCCTAGCACGTGACATCTGATACTGGATCGTAATACGCAATACTACGTATACTACGCCTGATAAAGATTATATATTCCTTTAAGAATATTTCTGGAGAATTGGGTAGGCATGGCGCTTTGTTAGAAGCCAACCATGTCTTGTAAATCGGTAAAAACTTAGTACTAGGTACGTACGTGTTCTGATAGTCCGACGACCGGATTTACTGCCAACATATCCAGGGATCTCATGGGTCGCTTCCCGAAGATTCACCAATGACGTATGACTCGCACATTATTAATCTGAGATTAATTTGATGAGAGAAAATTAATCTGGGATTAATTACAGAGATATTTTATCTGGGATAAAATACTATTTAAAGAGAGAGAACGATTAATTTGGAATTAATCGATAAAATACTATATTCGATATATTAAACAAAATTGGATATCAAAGCGAAATTAAAATTGGATTTTAATTCGGGCAAACGAGTTAATTTAGAATTAATTCGCTAGCGACGTGAATAATAATTTTACTAGACATAATTATTTAATTAAATTTGATTTAATTACGTCGCAACGGAAAATTCGTTAATTCGGAATTAGCGAACCCGAGCCCGGGAGTGTTTGCGGGCCCACTCGCATTTCGAATCAAATGGGGCCCACAAGTCAAATCAAGCGTCAAATCACTAGTTAATCAAGTGATATAAGTCACATCATTTTGAGTGAAGTGATACTTGTCATCATTGATTGATGTGAATAGTGATGGAAGTTAATGGATGAGTGTGAAACACTCAAGTGTGACTTGAAAGACATTTACCATTATTTTATTATTTGGTATTTGACTTTCAACAATGGTATTAGATATCATTACACACAAAACACAATTCATTCTTCCTCTCCCTCTCCCTTGGCCGAATGGCCATTTCTCTTTCCTTTCCATTTGGCTTGGCCGAATGGATCAAGAACAAGAAGGAAAATTTGTGGCAAGTTTTCCAATGTGCTAGCACACTAAATAGGACATACAAAGGTGATAGGGAAATCTTTCCCATGAGTATGGAATCACCAAATAAAGCTTGGAGCTTGAAGACAAACATGGAGCACAAAAGAGGAGCATGGCCGAACCTAGGAGGACATCCATGAAGAAATTTTTTGTGTTCAACGCATCGCAAATCCGATCAAAGTAAGTATGTTTCCGCCATTCTTCTTTGAGTATTCATTCATTTTCATTGTAATTTGTAATTTGTAATTTTCCATTTTTTTTGTTTTTATAATATATAAAGAGGCTGCTCAAGTCAACTTGTATTATTAATTAAAAAATGGAAATTTAATAAATATTTTATAGCTATGCATGCTTTGCTCACATGTCAAGATTCTTATAATTTATTTAGTTAAGTAAACTCATATCTCATTTCCAGGGAAAAAATTAAAAAAAAAATAAATGGAAAATTACAAATCAGTTGATAATAAAGAAAACATATAGGGTTTTGAATTTGCTCAATATTACTCTAATGATGAATTAATTCTCCTTTACATGTGTAATAAATTAGTTGTTAACCTGGAACATGAAGATATGCAAAAGCCTCTTCCGATGGTCGAATGCAAACATCCAAAGTAACCCAATTAACTATATTCCTATGTTAATTAAGAAATTCTGAATTCATTAAGTTCACGTTCCAATTGTCGCTACCCACGCCCTGTAGGTATATTCCTATCCTAGAAGGAAATCTCTAAGATGAGATCGTGAGCTATTAAATCTAAGGCTGAAACCCAAAATCTATTTTCCAAGTTTATTTTAAGTTTACCACATCAATCTTATTGGTGATCAGACAACAATAAGCATTAAGCTTGAGATTCAATAAATGTAACATCCCAGATTTTCGAGACTGTTCTAGGAGATTCCCAGACTGACATTATAGTCTCAGATCAGGATAATAATAAAGAAATAAGAGTTCAAGCGATGTTATATAGGTTGGAATAATATATTATGTATATTCGTCGCGTTGGAAAACGTGTGGGATCAAAAGTCAGTTACGCGATTTTTACTATACGAGTAAAGTTTACTGTTTTGACCACATAATTAGAAACCGAACTTCGATTTAGTTGATTCTTTAACCATCAGACTCTTTTTTTGAGACGAACAACTTTCGTGTTGAGCACATTTCGAGAATCGTGTCAGAAGGGCTCCGAAAATGCAAAATTCCAGAAAGTTCCATGATAGGGGCTAACTGCAATTATACGAGGACCTTTTTGATATTTTCCAGGGAACTATATAAAGCCTCAAGGTTTTCAAAAATTGTAAAATTGGCAGAATTCCAAAACCCATCAAATTTGACCCCCACCCCCAAATTTCGCCTCCCATAAACGCTGCTTTCATCGTGCATCTGATGGTGGCCGACGGCGATGCTAAAACGCCGGTGATCTGCGGGAAAGAGGAAGAATGGGTCGCGCTCATGGGTCATCTGATCCCGGCTCGTCGCTTCGTTTCACGACCCGAGCCACCGATTTCGCCGAACAGAGGCCGGTTGCACTCAAAACAAGGAAAGAAGCGTCGGATGAATAGTAACCCATGATGAACAGTAACTCCGATCGGAATTCCGACGACACCAGCACGTTCGTATGGCCGTTGGGAGTCCGAATATGGCCTCGGAATTTCAGTACGACTCTTCATTTAGAATTTGTTATTTTAAAGTGTATCGATTTATATTCGGATGTCTCTAGTAGTTCCGTAGTTTAGTGAATTAGCATGAAATGAATTGGATGTGTTTAAATATGTTAAAACGATAAATGTGGTAGAATCCGGGAAGAAACAGA
This sequence comes from Zanthoxylum bungeanum, assembly GCA_019454045.1. NCBI lineage: Eukaryota > Viridiplantae > Streptophyta > Magnoliopsida > Sapindales > Rutaceae > Zanthoxylum > Zanthoxylum bungeanum. The sequence continues at coordinate 33,348 of SKCR01013324.1, read as the reverse complement.
ATAGATTAGATCGATCCGGTAGAATTAGCGAGTTTCCGGTAAAGCGGAGTTTCTCGCGCGATCGAGCATAGATGATCATAATTCTGATTATGACATAAATATGATATTGCGAGGGTAATTGAGTAATTTTGGATTGGTTCGGAGGGTTCGAGACCCTTCTGTAGCGTTTGCGGAAACTTTTCCTCAAGTTTTGCCACAAACGCATAAAATGAGAATCTGAACCATCTAGCTAGTTTAGAACAGTATATGAGCATATATTAGAGTAATGAAGATTGAACGGTAGAATCAGAGAGGATTCGTGTATTACGAGAAGGATCCGAAGTTTATTTTAGGAATGTCTAAAGTTCCGCAAATAGCGGTTCTGATTGCATTTTATGATTTGTTTTGACAGATCGGGTCCAGGTACGGAGTGTTTGCGAAGCCAGGTAAGTAACTCATGCTGTGAGCAATTGATAGATTTAACAATGTTCGAAACTAATAATATAATAAAGTTGTATATAGTTATATGCATGAAACCTGTATATATATAAAGATGAATGTAGGAGAAAGAGGCAAGTGTATTTATTTACACATATAGATAAGAATAAGCAATTATGAGCAGATGTATGAGTAAAGACAAGCATGAGCATATGGAAGTAAAGAGATACATATCTATGTATAAACCAGTATATATATATAGATAGATAGAGTATATGAACGATGTCATGCTTATGATTATAATTAAATAAGACTTGGGTTTGGGGGTTGTAGAAACTACACCCTAGGGAATGAGATTAAAGTTTACATGATGACAATTGTAAGAAAGTAACTGTATATGTTCAGTGTATAGAAGGATACAAAAACAAGAACACAAGTACATACACAGATAAGTATAAGCATATATTTAGTATTTGAGTATATGGTTTACAAGTATTTTGCTGTATGTTAATTTGAGTATGTCTGAATGTGAGCAAAGCATAGTGATGATATCTTAAGTATATAGAACATAAGGTAAGTTGCTTGAAGTAATAAGTAAGCTTGTATATAGTAAGTGTGTGTGTGTATGTGTATTAGTTTGATAATGAATCCGGTATACTAATGTAGATCGATGCAATTTTGATGGCATGTATATAATGAGTTTAAGCATGATAGATATGTATATAGAATATAAAGATAAGTTTTGTGTATGCTTAGAGATGTGTATGTATATGAATAATTTCAGTGTACTATGGACATACATGACTTAATGCATGTACATGGATGATAGTATAAGAAATGCATACGCATACCTATTTGTTATGGTTTTCAGAAGTCAAGTTGAAGTTAAGAATGTTTTTGAGTTTCAAAGTATTGCAAAGAATAGTTTTCAAATGTTTTTGAAAGAGATGTTCTTTACAGTTTGAGATCTGATTTAAGTTTTTAAAAGTTTATTCGTAGTTTTATATTGTTTGGGGCATGAGGTAAAAACTCACCCCAGTATATAACTATTACAGAGATACAGTTGGAATTGACGGATTCAGAGACATGTGCACATGTGGAGGACTGAGGGGACGCTATCAGATCCTCGAGTAGGACTAGGGTTGACAGATCCCCGAAATCCTAGTTTCAGAGCTTGGGTGGTAGCATTGATCCGCACCCCCAGTTCTAGTTTGTGGTGTGATACGTCCAGTTGAGTTATGGTCATGGGCGTAGAGCACCACCAGTTCAGAGATGCCCAGTTGAGTTATGGTCCTGGGCATAGAGTACACCCAATTGAGTTATGGTCCTGGGTGTAGAGTGACGTCCAGTTGAGTTATGGTCCTGGACGTAGAGCAATTTCCAGTTTTCAGATTTGGGATTTTCAGCACACAGTTTTCAGATTTTCAGTGCCTAGATTTTAGAAATCAGATTATAGCAAACAGCTTTCAGAAACAGTTTTTCAGATTTCAATTTTCAGTTACAGCTTTCAGAAGGAGCTTTTTTCTTTAGAAAAAAAGTTTCCAGAAATAGCAGTTTTATAAGAGACTCATAATTTTAAAACAGAAACCAGTTTTCAAGTAAAGTTTTCAACAGAGTTTTCAGAAAGATTTCAAAAAGCATTTTCTAAAAGCATAGCATGTTAAAGTTTTGTATAGTTTACACGACGTGCATATGAATTATATATGCTAGTAATTCATCTGGGATGCATATAGTTGATGTTAATGCATTATAGCACTAGTACGTTCACATGTAAGTTTTTCAGAAAAAGATTTTAAAGTAATAGTTCATAAAAGCATGACATGATTGCATTGAAAGAAATATATGGTTAATATTGGTGTGTGGCATGTTTATATAGAAGTAACATTTTGTAAAATACTAGTGCATAATAGCATGATTTTATTTAAAGGTATATATAATAATGATGATTATGAGTTGTATGTTTACTTAGAAAGAACATATTGAAATGATGCTAGAACATGATGATACGATAATATATGTATATATACATGGTTGGTGGCAGTGGATTAAATGTTTAACAGAAATAGAAATTTTAGTGTGACCGATTTGATGATATTTCAAGATAGTGAAAGAAAGAAAGTATATATAATTGTCTAATCTAGAGAGAGAAGAAATCAGAGTAGCACAGCAGAAGTGTAATGAACCTTAGTCTGTTAGTTAATAAAGTAGAACTTGATGGATTAATATGGATTGTAGTAAACAGAAGTTAAAGTATATATGTGTGTGTGTGTTCAGACAAAAAGATCAGTACAAGTAGTATGATAATTAAATGGATAAAAGTTATATGGTTAAATCAGACTTATAGATATTTGCATGGTTACTTACTGAGTCATTATGACTCACGCTATATCGGTTTGTTAGTTTTGCAGGTCAGTAACAACCTTACTGAGCCAGCAGGATTTTGGTGAAGATTTTGAAGACAGTGGATCGCCCTAATTGCAGTCGAGAGAGTTTTGAGTCCTGGGGTTGAGTTATGGGTCCTCACGGCCCTAATCTTAGTATTTGCATTTGTATTTCATATGTATGAGTTATGTAATAGCAAAGATCTATTTTGAGTTATGGCCGGAGGCCAAGTATTTTCTTTTGTTCATTGAGTTCAGGCCTGTGGCCTTGATGATGATTGCATATATTTGAGTTTGCTTGTGTAGGTTGTCTCAGGGTGCTGGCTATAAGCCAGATTGCATGATTTTCTGCATACATCATGCTGGAATTTCGTTAGAATCAGAGGCTTATGGAGATGGGTTTCCCTGTCTCCTGCCGGTAACATCCTGGCCTAGGTGGGATGTTACAATAAACAAGCCAAAACATCACAAATATATAAAGAAAATTAATTATTAAACTTGTGAATATTGTGTTTCATCATTTCCCTAAAATAAAATATTAGGGTTAGAGGATCCACCTTTAATATTTCAAATGCAGAAATCTCACTTTGTTATAATATAGAAATTGTCAGTGTTATCCAACTAAGTCAAACCAGCCATAAAGGCGGTGTAATTATTTATCTATAAACCAGCCATATAGGCGGTAATCATCTGTCACCTAAAAACCGACCATGTAGGCAATGTCACATTATGTCAAATAAATAAAACCATCCATTAAGGCGGTATCAACTTTAATCCATATTATTAAATTACAATTTCCATATTATAAATTAAGTGAGATTAATCTACTTTATCATATTAAAGGTTTCATCCTTCCCCAAGCGGAAATTAATTACTAAACATAAAAGAAAGATAAAACAAACAAACTATTATTAATACTAAAAATAAAAATACATTACTATAAATATATACAAATAAGATACAATCCTCAGTTCCTTATTAAGAAAGCTAAGGAAAGTATGAAATTTAAAAATGAAATCAAGCTCTATTTATAAGAAAAATTTTGCCTCCACCAATTTCTCCACAAAACATTCCACCAAACACTCCACCAAATCCTCCTCCAAACATGCAAGCATGTTTGGTGGAAGTTTGACAACTGTAATTTGTAATGTTCCATTTTTTTTTTGTTTTTGTAATATATAAAAAGGCTGCCCAAGTCAACTTGTATTATTAATTAAAAAAATGAAAATTTAATAAATATTTTATAACTATGCATGCTTTGCTCACATGTCAAGATTCTTATAATTTATTTAGTTAAGTAAACTCATATCTCATTTCCAGGGAAAAAAATTAAAAATAATAATAATAATAATAAAAACTATCGTTCGTTTGCTCTATCACACCTCAACATGTGAGCAATATTGACTATTTGACTTTTATAAAAAATAACAAACATATTTAATTTGAGTGGAGAAGGATGAAGGGTTTTTGGGGAAAATTAACATTTTGGTTTCTTATGGAAATTATTTTTGTTGTGATAGAACACACATAATAGAGAAGAAATGAGAGAAAATTCTTCTTTATATCACAAATAAAGAATTGTAAAGCTTACACGAAATTTTACAAAAAACTCTCAAAATACACTCTGAACTCTCTGTGTTTCACTCACAGGATCTTGGGGATGAATTACAATGGTCTGAAGGCTCCCTTTTATAATGCCCAAGACGCGTGAACAATGTCACACGTCTTGAACACGTTTTGCCAACTTTTAACTTTGAAATTGCATACTATTATTGCATGCTTTCGGTGCATGTCTTTTCACTCTTTCAACTGAGTTTGTTTCTGCATGCATGTGCTGGTTTCGTGAGATGGTTTCAACAAATCTCCCACTTGGTGAATATTTGCCCCAAAATCTAAGCCGACCATCAATCATCCAAACCGGATCCTTAAAAGGATCCACCCATGGCTGCATCTATATGACTGCCTACGTACCATGAGTTAGGATCAAGCCAATCGTAGTTCTATGTATCTCCCCACTCTGACTATGTGGAGAGTTTTGTCATCCCGGCTATGGCACGACAAATTTCAAGCTTCTCATTCGGTAAAACCTTGGTGAACATATCGGCATGTCGTCAGTGTGACTTTTCCTGAGTTCTAACAGCTTTGAGCTCAGGACGTCCCGTATCTAGTGATACTTCGCATCGATATGTTTTGACCTCGAGTGAAAAGTCAAATTTTTACCAAGGTAGATAGCACTCTGGCTATCGCAGTACAAAGTGTACTTCTCCTACTTGAAACCCAATTCCTGGACGAATGTCTTCATCCACAACAATTCCTTGCAAGCTTCTGTAACTGCAATGAGTTCTGTCTCTATTGTAGAAAGTGCAACAAATCTCTGCAACCTTGACTGTCATGCCACAGCTCCTTCTAAGAGAGTAATCAGATACCCCGAAGTAGACTTTCGAGTATCCACATCTCCGGCCATATCTGAATCGGTGTAGCCCATCAACACTGGTTTGTCGCTTCCAAAACATAATCTCATCTTGGATGTGCCTCGTAGATACTACATTATCCATTTGACAGCATTCCAGTGTTCTCTTCCTGGGTTTGACATAAACCGGCTGACCAATCCAACTGCGTGTGCTAAGTCTGGCCTCGTGCATACCATGACATACATAAGACTTCCCACTGCTGAGGTGTATGGAACTTGTTTCATTCCCTCATTCCCTGTCTCAGTAGAGGGATTATGTTGTGTACTCAATTTAAAGTGGGTAGCGAGAGGAGTGCTAACCACTTTAGCCTTGTCCATCTAGAATCTTTGAAGTACTTTCTCGATGTACTCCTCATGTGACATGTATAATCTACCAGCTTTCTGATCACGGCCGATCCTGATGCCAAGTATGTGTTTAGTTGGCCCCAAGTCTTTCATATCAAAAGACTTACTCAGTTGCTGCTTCAAATTATCAATCCTCGATTGATTTCGGCCAACTATCAACATATAGCAGTAAGATGATAAAGTCATCGTCAGAAAATTTCTGAACGAAAATACAACGGTCTGAAGTAGTTTTCTTGTATCCCTGCTCCCCCATAACTGATTCAAACTTCACGTACCACTGTCTCGGTGCCTGTTTCAAACCGTAGAGGCTTTCCTTGAGTCTGCACACATAGTCTTCTTTCCCTCTAACTCTGAAGCCTTCTGGTTTCTCCATGTAAATTTCTTCTTCCAGATCTTCATGAAGAAATGCGGTCTTGACATCCATCTGCTCAATCTCCAGTTCGAGGCTTGCTGCTAGACTGAGTACCATTCTGATGGATGACATCTTCACAACTAGAGAGAAAATTTCATCAAAGTCAATGCATTTTCTTTGATTGAATCCTTTGACGACTAGTCTGGCTTTGTACCGGGGTTGTGAAATATGCTCATGTTGCTTCACTCTGTACATCCATTTGTTCTTCAAAGCCCTTTTGCCTCTTGGAAATTTCACCAACTCAAAAGTGTGATTATCATGCAGCGATTTCATCTCATCTTGCATGGATTCTTCCCACTTTTCTTTGTCATCTGAGTCCACAGCCTCATTGTAGCTCTCGGGTTCTCCCCCGTTAGTAAGCATCACATACTCATATGCATAGTATTTGGTTGAAGGTCGCCTTTCTCCGTCAGACCTTCTTTGTGGAACTGTTGGTGTAGCTTCTGGTACTGGTGGTTGATCATAATCATCATCTCTGGGAGCTTTATCACCTGTACCCTCATGTCTGGGAACCTCATCTTCAACTTGTACTGGCAATGGTATATGAGGTTCTGGATTCACATCTCTGTATTGTTGGGGCATTGTCTTTAATTCCATCTGATATCTTCTATGGTCTGGTCTTCAACGAAGACAACATCTCGGCTTCTGAAAATCTTCTTCCCAACAGGATCATACAATCTGTAACCGAAATCATCCTGAACATAGCCAATAAAGACACATTGTTGCATCTTTACGTCAAGCTTGGATATCTCATCCTTTGGGATGTGTATAAATGTTTTGCACCCAAAGACATGTAAGTGTTCAAAAGACACTTCTTTACCTGTCCAGGCTTGGTTAGGAATATTACATTTCAGTGCGACCGCTGCGGACATGTTCAAAACATGTATTGTTGTGTTGAGTGCCTCCCCTCAAAATGTCTTCGGTAGCTTGGAATGTGAAAGCAAGCTTCTGACCCTCTCGCATAAGGTTCTGTTCATCCTCTTAGTTAGGCCATTCAGCTAAGGTGTCTTCGGAGGTGTCGTTTGATGTCGGATTCTTTACGTCTTGCAGTACTGATCAAACGGACCTCTGTATTCTCCACCATTGTCTATTCTGATGCATTTGAGTTTCTTACCGGTTTCTCTCTCCACTAGAGCGTGAAACTCCTTGAACACTCCCAACACTTGATCTTTTCTCTTCAAGGTGTATGCCCATGTCTTGCTTGAATGATCATATATGAATGTCACAAAATAAAGTGACCCACCAAGTGTTCTTGTCTATATCGGACCGCATACATCTAAATGTACGAGATCAAGTACCTCCGATTTCCGCTGAGGCGGAGAGCTCTGGAAGGACACTCTGTTCTATTTTTCAGCCATGCAGTGTTCACATTTTCGTAAGTGTGAGTTCTTCAATTCGGGAGGAAAATTCCGCCTGCGTAGTATTTTCATCCCCGTTTGACTCATGTGATCGAGCTTTTTATGCCATATCTCGGTTGCCTCATTACTGTTGACTGTATTTATGCTACTATTGGAAATCTTAGCATGCATCAAATACAGAGTTGAATCTTTCTTACCTCGTGCCACCACCATTGATCCTTTAGTGAGCTTCCTGGTTCCGACACTAAAGGTGCTGTAGAAACCTTCATCATCCAGCTTACCTGTTGAGATCAGGTTTAACCGGATGTCTGGGATGTGCTTGACTCCCTTCAACACTAGCCTTATCCCGTTGTCTGTTTCAAGGAAGATGTCTCCAATACCGATGGCTTTGGACTGGCCGTCATTCCCCATCCTTACAGCACCGTAGTCTCCTGTTGTGTAAGATGAAAATAAGTCTATGGGAGATGTGGCGTGTATGGAGGCGCCACTATCTATCACCTAACTAGTCTCGTGACTGGCAACATTCACAACATCTTCTTCATACATAAAGCAGAATTCTTTGGAGGTATTATTGGTGGTAGTAGTAACTCTTTCTTGATTAGAGTCATCATCTCTCCTGGACTGCTCGTTCTTCAGTTTGTAACAGTCTCTCTTCATATGACCTTTCTTCTTACAGTGGAAACATTCAATTTCCCTCGTTCTTGATTTCCCCCGGTTCTTGTCTGATTTACCTGGGGCTCGACTTTTACTCCTCCCCCTTCTGGTGTTTTTCTCTGTCACTAGAGCTTCTGAGGTTGAGGTTGATGCTGACTCTTGCATTCTGGTCCTCTTTTCTTCCTCAAAGATCATGGTCTTTACCATCTCTATAGTGACTTTCCCATCTGCGGCTGAATTTATCACCGTAGATCTAAACATTTCCCAAGATTCTGGTAACGTATTAAGGAGTATTAAGCCATTTACCTCATCTCCGAAGTCTATGAGCAATCCAGACAATTCTTTCATGGTGCAGAGGAAATCTTTGATGTGGTCCGCCACAGTTGTACCTTCATGGTATTTCAAACCCATCATTTTCTTGATGTAGTACAACTTGTTGTTTCCAGTCTTTGCTCGGAAAAGCTCCTCCAGCTTTCTCGATAAGACACGTGGATTTGTTTCTTCACTGACATGGTTGACGATACTATCGTCGATCTACTGATGAATAGTACTACATGTTTTTTGGTGAAGATTAGCCCACTTCTCATCGGACATTCCTTCTGGTTTCTGCTCTAGAAATACCGATCCATCATAGTCCTTCACATACAGAAGGTCTTTCATCCTTCCTCTCCATGTGAAATAGTTGATACTGGTTAACAAAACCATTTTTCCATTGCCCTCATCCATCATAAAAATTCTACGTAGAATTTCAAAAAACGGAGCCCACAGTTGCTTCTGAAATGGTAAAAAATGGTGGAAATGACATTTCGTTTGTCAAAATCCGACACAGAGACCAAATTATAAATTTCAGTAATTATAGGAGTCAAAGAGTAATTTCCAAAAGTTTAGGGACCAAAATGTAATTTCGGAAAATTTTAGGGGCTAAAATGTAATTTCAGAAAAGCATAGGGACCTTTCTAAAAATTACCAGATTTTTGCTGACGTGACAAGGTTACTGACGTGGCAGACACGTGGCGCTGATTGGATGACACGTGGCTGCTGACTGGTTTGATGACGTGGCTTGCTGACTGGGCTGCTGACTGTACGTGATCGGCTGACGTGGCGCTGCCTGGGTGCTAACTTGGCGACACGTGGCGCTGACGTCATCGTCTTCTTCCTCAAGCAGGCGCGTGAAGCGCGTAATGTGAGTGGCGGCGCGTGAGGCAGCTTCTGGTTGCGTGTGCGGGCTGTCTGGACCTCCGTTTAATCGTCGGAAAATACCACCGTGCTCGTCTTGTCGTGATAAATTCAATGGTATGCTTAAAATCGATTTTTGACAACTTTCGTCGGAACCGATTGGGATCCCACCGTGGAACCTTAGCTCATGATACCACTTATTGTGATAAAACACATACAATAGAGGAGAAATGAGAGAAAATTTTTCTTTATATCACAAATAAAGAATTACAAAGCTTACATAAAATTTTAAAAAAAATTCTCAAAATACACTCTGAACTCTCTATGTTTCACTCTCAGGATCTTGGGGATGAATTACAATGGTCTGAAGGCTCCCTTTATAATGCCCAAGACGCGTGAACAATGCCATATGTCTTGAACACGTTTTGCCAACTTTCAACTTTGAAATTGCATGCTATTATTGCATGCTTTCGGTGCATGTATCTTCACTCTTTCGGCTGAGTTTGTTTATGCATGCATGTGCTGGTTTCATGAGCTGGTTTCAACAGTTTTTACATATCCTGATAATTTACAATTCCCCAATTTTTGGTGTTTAATAGTACCATAGTAAATTAACTAATTTTAATTTGTTGGGGGCATCGGATAATCAACTTGTATGTGAAAATATAATGTTTATCTTTCAACAATTTTTTTGCACTTTTTAGTACTAAAGGACCAGATGAGGTATTAAAAGTGAATTTTGTTTTAAATTAAGTTAATATTTTTATAAAATATGATCCATAGCCATGGATTTAAATCTTAACTATTCATTTTTATATATGCATGTAATACATAAAATTAAAAAAAAAAAAAACAGCATTATATCAAAATTTATTACCCCAAGTAAGTGAAAAAAAAAATCAACATTTGTTTCCAAGTTTTGAACTAAATGCTTAAGCATTAATTTTTTGAGCAGAGAAATAATTTTACCAACCTCTATGATATTCTGAGATTGAGCATCATTGGTTAAGATCATACGTACCTTGGATTCTATTAAAACCTAGGTATAACATCTTAAGTTTGATCAAGTTGCCGATTTCTTTTGGTATGGCTCCCGAGAAATTATTGAACGACAAAAATAAATATTGCAACTGAATGCAATTTGATAAAGATGGTATTTTGCCATGAAACATGTTTCTTTCCAGAATCAGGGATTCCAAATTAGGGAAATGATTGCAAATATTTGGTGGGAGTGTTGGAATTGTATTCGACATGTCAGTTTCTCATATATTTTTATATAAATATCTGTATGAACAATATTTTGTTATGAATAAAATATACAGATTATTCGATATATTTTCTTTTAAATAGTAAAGACGTACAAGACCTACGAATGATTGAGTTATAACGTAATTGTAAAAGCGTCACAATCGACGTTTGAGAAATATTATAACAATATCATTCTTGAATTGTTCCTGGCCAAAGCTTACATATTGGTCGGTAAGTAAACCCAGGTGACCGGTACATATCGTCGATATTGAATTCCAGTGGTTTATCTCAGTGAGCCACGAGTCTGAGGATACTTGTATAGACATGTAGGTGTGTTCATAACAGATGAGCATTGAACGACTCATGGAAGATTCCCAATAGATGGTACACTTGCGTCAATAGGAATCTTCTTGAGTTGAGTAGCTTAGTAGTCCTCACACTTGAGATACCATAGTGGCTATATGAGTTATCCTCCATACTTTGATGGAAGTCACGTCTTTGACCTTTTTAGGTTAAACCTCAGCTTGTTCATTGGGTGTAGATTGATGCTCATGATATCTGATGATGTATCCAAAGAGGATCTGTCAGTCCTACATACAGGATTTAGGTGTCCACCTCATGAGATTGTAATTTGTCAAATCCACGACTATGATACACTCGCAAATAAGTTCTGAGTGTTATTGAGAAATCACAGATCTATACGTCGACGAGATTATACGTTATGAGATTTGACGATTATATTTATGTCTCTGGTATTTATCCGGATACCTACGATGGAAGGACTATATGTATGCGAATATCTCAACTTGTATGATTCAACGAGTATATCTGATATCGTCATAATTTACGAGTGTGTGAATTATGGACACGGAATTTGATTCCGTGACGGACATACCTCAACTTAGAGAGTCTCATATAATCGAAAATACTCGTAGATTATTATGGCAACTTGAATCGAATAATATTAATTATTTCAGAAATCGTTTAATGGTTAAACGTAAATTACACATGCAGTTTTTTTGGTAATTTCTAAATAATGTGTATATGTATTAGATGTATAATTTCGATTAGATGCACATTAATTAATTATCAACTATATTTAGTACACATGTAATCCATGAAAGTATTTTATCATTTAGTGCAGATGTAGAAATACATTATATATTTAAATTAAATGAATTAATTGATTAAAGAGGTTAATTGATTATTTTATTAATTCAATGTATTAATTATATATATGTGTGTGTAATTATATGTCATATATGGTTATGACATGTGTTATATATTATGTGGTGACATGTGGCTTTTGTTTTGTATTAGTGGGACTAGATATTTTTGTTTTGAAAATGAAATATTTTTCCTTGGATTTTTTACTCAAAAATTCGGCCACCACTAATATAAAAGGGGGAGTTGTTCATTTTATTCTCCATAAACCAAAAGCCAAAATAGTAAACCCTTGGAAAGAGAAAAATTAAAGGAAGCAAAATCAAAGGCTTAGCTTGAGGTTATTTGAAAATTAAAGTAAGTTTCTAATCCTTTAATAAGGAAATTATTTCTCTTATTTTGTTTGAATACATGAGATGTATCTTTGATTTTTCTTTTGTTGGATATGGGTTTTAATTGTTGGAGGTTTGTTGTGAAGAAAATATGCATGTGTGATAAATCTTTAAGCTTAATAAGTGTTATTAAAGTTTAATTTTGTTAAAAAAATGCTAGTTGCCATTTGACCGGCATAATCACACGCGTATAATGTAAGCGCACGTATCGTTCAAATAGTATAAAAATATCGATCCCACGAGGACTTAAATTCCTATTGTTGTTACTAATTATTGAATCTATTTATTCACAAGGTGACTGGTGCGTAACCACACGCGTATAACGCAAGCGCACGTATAGTTCAAGTAATATAAAAATATCGATCCCACGAAGACTTAATTTCTATTGTTGTTATTAATTATTAATACTATTTATTTACATGTATCTAATTAAATGGAGAAGAGATTGATTGCTTTTGGTTGGTTGAATGTGGATTTGCTAAATGAATAAATAAAGACACAAAAGAAAATACAAAGGAAAAATAAACAGAAGACACAAAAATCTAGGGTTGTGATTCCACACATTATTATTCTAATGATGAATTGATTCTCTTATATATGTGTAATAAATTAGTTTGCTAACCAGGAACACGAAGATATGCAAAAGCCTATTCCGATGGTCAGACGCAAATACCCAAATAACCCAATTAATCATATGTCTATGTTAACCAAATTATCTGGATTCATTAAGATCAAGTTCCAATTATGGTTACCCCCGCCCGACAGGTATATTCCTATCCTGTAAGGAAATCTATTAAAGGGTTATCTATCCTCAAGGAAGATCGTGAGCTATTGAATCTAAGGCTGAAACCTAAAATCTCTTTTCCAAGTTCATTTTAAGTTTACCACATCAATCTTATTGGTGATCAGGCAACAAGTAGCATTAAGCTTAAGACTCAATAAACAAAGAATTACCCAATATATAATTAAATCAATTATTAAGCTTGTTAATATTGTGTTTCATCACTTCCCTAGAATAAAAATAAAATGCTGGGGGTTAGGGGATCCACCTTTACTATATCTAATTTAGAAATCTCCATTACTATAATATAGAATTTATCAGTGATATTACCAACCAGCCATATAGAAGGTATCCTCATTAAGTCAGATTTTAATTAAATCCGACCGACCATAAAGGCGGTATCATTATTTGTCCATAAACCAGCTATATAGGCGGTAATCTTCTGTCACATAAAGACCGGCCATATAGGCGATGTCACATTATGTCAAATAAATAAAACCAGCCATTAAGGCGGTATAACCTTTTATGTTAAATTATAATTTCCATATTATAATTAAGGGAGATTGATCTAAACTAAAATAATAAAAACTTCACCCTTCCCCAGTAGAAATCTAACTAGAAAACATAAAAGAAAAGAAAAGAGAAGAAACTACTACTATTAATGAAAATAAAAATGCATAAATTAAATTACTAAAAATAAACACACAAGATGCAATCCTTAAATTTCTTACAAAGACCTAAGGAAAGCATGAGAATTACAAATGAAATGGCTTGTTATTTATAGGATAAAGGCTTCCACCAATTTCTCCACCAATTGCTCCACCAAACACTCCACCAAACATGCCATAAAACACTCCACCAAACATGGCACTAAACAAGGCACCAAACATTGCACAAAACATAAATTTTTATATTTTTTTTATAATGACTTTAGTAATTAAACTTAACATAATTTCAGATTGTTCATCAATTTCGGTCATGAAACCTTCCGAATTCGAAATTATTTTGTTCTTCAAAGTTGTAGATCATTGAGTCTTCTTTACTCTGGAACTTGAATCAGCTCAATCAGATATCAGATAAAAATGTTATGACCAAAATACCATGCTTGTATAAAACTAGAATTTAGGACTGCACTTCGTGACGCGTACAGTAAATTTTCATTTTTGACATTTTTTCCTCCGTATTTCATCATTTTAGCTCCGAATTGATTCCATTAAGTCCCAATATTATTTTTATCTGCAAAATAAATGAAAACACATCAAAACGTTAATAAAACTCGAGAAATTATACCAAATATTAGGTTAAATGAGTGGGAAATAGTGATATAATTACCACTCATCACACTCCCAAACCTAAAATTTTGCTAGTCCTCGAGCAAAAAAACAAAATGAAATAACATAAACATATTTTAAATAAAATTAAGTTAAGCCACTTTCGTAGGGATCACGGTTGCATTTAGCATATGCAACAAGCCTTTAAACCCCTAGGTGTCCCTAGCGGACGAGTTGTAGTCTCGTGAGGGTTTACAGCAATGATACCCACAAACGTTTGATAAAAGTAAAAAGATAGTAAAACTAATGCACGCAAAAGCAAAAAGACAAGAGAATATAAAAGTTAGTGACTAAACAAGTGAAACTTCTACTCCAAGTTAGTAGTTGTTTTCTTTCTTTCTAAATTACCGAATAAATAAATTCTCCAATTATTTTTACCATTCTGTATATACACAACCAACAAAATATTAATCAAATCATTTTACCCAGAATAGTCACAAGTGGAGTTGAGAAGAGAGTAATATTTTTATCCTAAAGTTTTATCAGAATTCACACATTTTTTTAAGCAATGGAATAATTTTTCTGATTTTTTTTTAATTTTTTTATTTATATACAATATCTTCTATTTATGTAGCGAGCTTTGGGTCAGTGACTCCCAAACCAGTTGGCTTTAGGGCACTAGGTGTTAAGACACCCCTACGGACTTAATTACTCAGACTTCAGATATATTTTTTTTTTACAACATTTTCGATCCATGTAATGAGGTTTGGGCCAGTGACTCCCAAAACCAATTGGCTTTAGGGCACTAGGTGTTAAGACACCCTTACAGACTTAATAACTCGGATCTCAGACGTTGTTTTTTTCTTTTCTCATTTTTTTCTTTTTTTCCTTTTTTTTAATCCCATCGCTTTTTTAGATGCTCCTCCAATTAAACTAGAGCACTGAATATTACAAACTCGTCAATTACAGCTCATGTCCGTATGTTACCATGTATGTTGATAATACCTGCCAACTGAGCATATGAAGATTCATTTTAGTCAGTTTAATGGAGAATTCACAAATTAAATAATTCAAAAGGAAATAAACAAAAATTAACTTGTTCCAAAATAGGTTTGAGATACGTTTCAAGAATGGAAACTCCTTACATACCTATCTTTCACATGATTAATCAAATTAAAAACATAAAATATTTTTGTAAAATTTTTCAATTTATTTGTATTTGTCGAAAAAAATTTGGACTAAAAATCTAATAAAAATAACACAAAATAAACAAGACACTAATAAATTATTCCCTCCCCCAAACCTAAATGAGACATTGTCCCCAATGTCTTAAACAGTAGAAGAAGAGTTTAGAAGATCATACCTGATTAACTGAAATTCTATGAAAAATTTACCGATTAAGATCTATGTCCAATTTACGCTTTTTTCCACGATCGCTATCTGACTAGTTTAACTTGGAAAGAATGAGGTTAATATTTGGTTCAAATGCTAGGATTTGGTCAGTTAATTCTTCAGCCTTTGTTGCAGTCAGGAAAATATCTTGTACTGATTTTGTGACGAACTCATGTCTTTTGGCTTCCGCAAGAAATACAAACAGAAAGTCGAAAAATGATCAATGTTGAGTAATCCAATGGGCTTCTGATGAATGTTCAAGTGCGCCCATGATGCCACTGTGAATATTTCTTCAAATATTCTGTGCCCACCTGGTAAAGCAATAAAAGCATCAGTAGTTTTGACCATTTCAAGGAGTTGTTCAGACATACCCGAGACAATGCGTTCATCTCCATTTGTTTTTCCGATTATGTGTTCGTCCGCCAAAGTTTTTGGAATGATTCTCAAAACGTGACCACCACCCTCCTGAACAGCTTTTGAAATGCTTCCCATCAATCCAAGATTTTCACCGCCATATATTAGGTGCATATTTCGTTCTACTATGACTCTCCCCAATTCTTTTGCTGCCTCAATGAACTCTGGTTTATTACCAGAGTTGGATCCACAGAAAACACAAATTCGCTTGACTCGCTGCTGTGAAGTTGCTTCCATTTTCTCTCTCTTATTTGGATGTATATCTGGATGTGTCGAAGAGAGAAATGTATAGCTGAATTTATAGAACCTGAAAATGGGTGAGTAATAGTAACACTAGTACCTGCCAAATGACAATTATTAGATGAACGTTAAAATAAATCGTGAAAAGTCAAAAATTTTAGATCTTGTCGGTAAAAATAAAGGAAATAAAAATAGAAAAGCAAATCAAAGCAATTATTAAGACGACGAAATTGTGTAGGCAATACGCCACTCGTTTGGTATATAAACCTATCAAGATGCGCTTCAAGAATTCATTCTTTACTCACCATCACAAATGAATTAGCTATCTTCTTTGTGATTGCCAAACATCATTCATTCTGTCTTAAAATGTTCCGTTTGTGCTTTTCCCTACAAAAATAACACACAAAATTAAAAAATCTACAACATGTATACACAAAATATAAAAATAAACATCAATGTAAATTGCATGGGTTACCTCTCTGCTAGCGCTAAATTTTTCATCTTCAGCTAGACGTGACTGAAATCTATATATTATGGAGGTTTCAGCATCGTTTTGGATGTCCGATTAAAGACAATCCTGTGTACGGTTCTTTTGAAGGGTCTCTTCCAACGGTAAAGTGGCAAAAAGAATTTTGTCCCATTCAGTGCTTGTGCCATCTTTTTGATCTTTGTTGCTTCAATGGTTCCTGAAAACAAAGAAAGAAAATCAGGAGGTCTCGTATGGTGCTTGACTTGGAATGGGAGTTCCATTTTGTCAAGCTTCTGGACGATATGTTTAATTTGTACTCCCTAAAACAGTGATGTTTCTCTTGAATGCTCAAGCTCTTTAAATTGCTTCTCCATTTTCTCTGCTTATTTCTCCACCTTTTCTTCACAGATGTATTTTAGGATTTCCGCATTCAATTCTTCATTTTTCATCTGTGAAATGCATGCTCCATAAGTATCAACCTGATGATGTAAAAATGTGTCTGTTTTTAGGTCTCCATCCTCTGATATGAGTGAAATGATTGGCTCAGGTAGATCTTCTTCAAACATTTGTGCAATGGATGCTCCAAGATCTTCATTTTGAGGATACATAATTTCATCCTCATTTGTTGATGCAGTTGGTACAAACAACCCAGCTTTTTCATCCTCATCAGAGTCTGAATAATAAAAATCAAACAGAGATGTTGCTGGTTTGGACTCATGAACTGATACCTCTGGTTCTTGATACTGCTCAGCCTCTTCATCTGTTAAAATGTCATGGTGAAATGCTTGATACTCGAAGGCTTCGTCAGTTTCATCTGAAAATGTTTCGTGAGGTACGTAGCTTTGGTTTTCTGTTAATTATCTCGTTTGATCTGTCAGTCTCTGAATGGATGCTAATTGTTTCTGACTACTTTCAAGTTGATTCTGGAATGTTTCAAGCATTGTATCCAACTTTTCGTCTTGTTTCTTGAACAAATCTTTGAGCATGTCAATCATCTGATCTTCCTCTGATGGTTCTGGTCTTGATGAAGATCGTAGGTAGATGGTGGATAAGATGAAAAATATGATGGTTCTTCGTACCTTGGATGATTCCAATAATTCTGCGACTCTGACAAGTATATACATTGATCACTCGGGTGGTTACCATTGCATATCACACATCTCCCCATTTCATTCTGTTGAGCAAATGTAGTATTAATTGGTTCTGACATCCAGTGATAATTGTTGGGCTGGACAATAGGCCTCAGAAAATCTGACTGTTGCTCCTAGATTTGGGGTGTATCTTCTAGTAAAGCTCGTAATCTTTCTATCTCCCAATAAAAATCCATGTCAACCACCTGAAAAATAAAAGAAAGAAATAAAACTTACAGATAAAAATAAAGAAAATTAGATACAAGTAAATTAGATAGCTTCAAAATTAATAACTCAAGAAAAATAAGTCCCCGATAACGGCGCCAAAAACATGACCGGTGCGTAACCACACACGTATAACGTAAGCGCACGTATCGTTCAAGTAGTATAAAAATATCGATCCCATGAGGACTTAATTTCTACTGTTGTTATTAATTATTGATACTATTTATTTACATGTATCTAATTAAAGGGATAAGAGATTGATTGCTTTTGGTTGGTTGAATGTGGATTTGCTAAATGAATAAATAAAGACACAAAAGAAAATATAAAGGAAAAATAAACAAAAAACATAAAAATCTAGCGTTGTGATTCCACACAATATTATTCTAATGATGAATTGATTATATTATATATATGCAATAAATTAGTTTGCTAACCTGGAACACGAAGATATACAAAAGCCTTTTCCGATGGTTAGAAACAAATACCCAAATAACCCAATTAATCATATGTCTATGTTAACCAAATTATCTGGATTCATTAAGATCAAGTTCCAATTATGGTTACCCCCGCCCGACAGGTATATTCCTATCCTGTAAGGAAATCTATTAAAGGGTTATATATCCTCAAGGAAGATCGTGAGCTATTGAATCTAAGGCTGAAACCTAAAATCTCTTTTCCAAGTTCATTTTAAGTTTACCACATCAATCTTATTGGTGATCAGGCAACAAGAAGCATTAAGCTTAAGACTCAATAAATAAAGAATTACCCAATATATAATTAAATCAATTATTAAGCTTGTTAATATTGTGTTTCATCACTTCCATAGAATAAAAATAAAATGATGGGGGTTGGGGGATCCACCTTTACTATATCTAATTTAGAAATCTCCCTTACTATAATATAGAATTTATCAGTGATATTACCAACTAGCCATATAGGCGGTATCCTCATTAAGTCAGATTTTAATTAAGTCCGACCGATCATAAAGGCAGTATCATTATTTGTCCATAAACCAGCCATATAGGCGGTAATCATCTGTCACATAAAGACCGACCATATAAGCGGTGTCACATTATGTCAAATAAATAAAACCAGCCATTAAGGCGGTATAACCTTTTATGTTAAATTATAATTTCCATATTATAAATAAGGGAGATTGATATAAACTGAAATAAAAAAGCTTCACCCTTCCCCAGCAGAAATCTAACTAGAAAACATAAAAGAAAAGAAAAGAGAAGAAACTACTACTATTAATGAAAATAAAAATGCATAAATTAAATTACTAAAAATAAACACAGAAGATGCAATCCTTAAATTCCTTACAAAAACCTAAGGAAAGCATGAGAATTACAAATGAAATGGCTTGGTATTTATAGGAAAATCTAAAGGCTTCCACCAATTTCTCCACCAATTGCTCCACCAAACACTCCACCAAACATGCCACGAAACACTCCACGAAACACTCCACCAAACATGGCACAAAACAAGGCACCAAACATTGCACAAAACACTTCATGCTTGCATGTTTGGTGGAAGTTTGACAAATATTTATCTTTTTTTTTATAATGACTTTAGTAATTAAACATAACACAATTTCAGATTGTTCATCAATTTCGGTCATGAAACCTTCAGAATTCGAAATTATTTTGTTCTTCAAAGTTGTATATCTTTGAGTATTCTTTAATTTGGAACGTTAATCAGCTCAATCAGATATCAGATGAAAATTTTATGGCCAAAATACCAAACTTGTACAAAATTGGAATTTAGAACTACACTTCGTGACACGTACATTAAATTTTGGTTTTTGACCTTTTTTCCTCTGAATTTCATCATTTTAGCCCCGAGTTGATTCCATTAAGTCCCAATATTATTTTTATTTGCAAAATAAATAAAAACACATCAAAACATTCATAAAACTCGAGAAACTATACCAAATATTAGGTTAAATGAGTGGGAAATAGTGATATAATTACCACTCATCACAAGTATCTAATTAATGGATAAGAGAATGATTGCTTGATTGGATTTTTGAATGTGGATTTTCTAAATAAAATAAATAAATACACAAAAGAAAATACTAAGAAAAATAAACAAAATACACAAATATCTAGGGTTGTGATTCCACACAATATTATTCTAATGAATGAATTGATTCTCTTATATATGTGTAATAAATTAGTTTGCTAACTTGGAACACAAAGATATGAAAAAGCTTATTCCAACGATCAGATGCAAATACCCTAAGTAACCCAATTAATCATATTCCTATGTTAACCAAGTTACCTGAATTCATTAAGTTCAAGTTCCAATTGTGGCTACCCCCTCCCGACAGGTATATTCCTATCCTGTAAGGAAATCTATTAAAAGCTTATCTATCCTCATCAATCTTATTAGTGATCACGCAACAAGAAGCATTAGGTTTAAGATTCAATAAAAAAACTAAAAAATTACTCATAATATAATTAAATCAATTATTAAGCATGTTAATATTGTGCTTCATCACTTCCCTATAATAAAAATAAAATACTGGGGGTTAGGGGATCCACTTTTACTAATTCTAATTTAGAAATCTCTCTTATTATAATATAGAAATTATCAGTGATATTACCAACCGACCATATAGGCGGTATCCTGATTAAGTCAGATTTTTAATTAAGTCCAACCGACCATAAAGGCGGTGTTATTATTTATCCATAAACCAGCCATATAGGCGGTAATCATCTGTCACATAAAGACCGGCCATATAGACGGTGCCACATTATGTCAAATAAATAAAACCAGCCATTAAGGCGGTATAACCTTTAGACAGTATTATTAAATTATAATTTTCATATTATAATTAAAGGAGATTGATCTAAACTAAAATAATAAAAACTTCACCCTTCCCCCAACAGAAATTTTAACTACTAAACATAAAAGAAAATAAAATAAAATAAACTATTACTATTACTGAAAATAAAAATACATAATTAAAATACTAAAAATAAATACAAAGAAGATGTAATCCTTAAATTCCTTACAAAAACCTAAGGAAAGCATGAGATTTACAAATGAAATGGCTTGGTATTTATAGGCAAAGAAAAAGCTTCCACCAATTTTTCCACCAAACACTCCACAAAACACTCCACCAAACATGGCACAAAACACTCCACCAAACATGCTTGCATGATTGGTGGAAGTTTGACAATTTTTATTTATTAATTTTTTTTTATAATGACTTTAGTAATTAAACATAACACAATTTCGGATTGTTCATCAATTTTGGTCATGAACACTTCAGAATTCGAAATTCCTATGAACGTCAATCTTTGAATTTTCTTTACTCTGGAACTTGAATCACCTCAATCCGATATCGGGGTAGAAAGTTATGGTCAAAATACGAAAATTGCGCAAAGTTGAAATTGTACTTTGTTAGAGCGCCATTTCAAGTTTCTAACCTCCAAAATTCAAATGTCAAGTCGAGTTTTTGCCATTCTTTGTTCCATATTTCATCCTGAATGATTCCATTGAGTCCCGATTTTATTTTATATGCAAAATAAACTAAAACACATCAAAACGTTCATACAACTCGAGAAACTATGCAAAATATTAAGTAAAAGATGCAGTAAATAGTGATATATATTCCGCTCATCACCATTCTAGAAATTTTATTTCAGTTTATGGAAAACTATAATTGTTCTTCTGTGTTTTTGATTGTGATGAGACACATAGGATGTTGGAAAGTTTGGATTAAGGCTTGATTGAAAATCAATTTAGTCTTATTTGATTAATTTGATTAATTGAATTTTTTTAGGGGTTATGCCTAATACTAAAATTGGGGTTTTCACTTTATAGATGTAATTAAGTATATTGGATTTATACTAATCATTCTGGTAGTGTTTTGGAAACACTTAATTATGTAATTGGTACTTTTGGTCCAAAATGAGAAAAATATAAAAGTTTGCATATATGGCCAAAAGGGTATTTTAGACATTATTGTGATAGTGTACTTACGAAGCTCATTAGAGTTCTTTGACAAGTATACACCTGAAATACATCTTAATCTAATATCGTCATTATTGTGAGGATAAGAAACGATTCAAGACCAAACTAGGAGTCACATGAATGTGATTGACCTTGGAGGTCTACCTAATGAGTTTATAAAGGCCAAGATCGTCGATAGTGTGAGGCTGGAGTAAATGTCATGGGATTCACTTCCCGCTATGAAATTTTGATAGTCAAATTTCTATTTTTCATTAAGGGAGATTACATAATTATCTAAATTAGTGGGAGTGCATTAATAGATTTAAAATTCCATAATCGTATTAATGTTACTTTATTGAAATGAAAAAATGTACAGCTAGTGTTTAATTGTTGTCTTGTAGTTGGCTGCCGCAAATCCATTAGCGTAACTTTTGGATTCTAATAAATTACAAGGAGTCGAGAACTATTTTGAATGGGAAATGAACATCTTCCTTGTCTTGGAGTCAGAAAGATTGAGGTATTTACGATTAATCCAATGTCTGTCGAAATTATTCCTAATTTACTTAGTCAGTACATCAATGTACCAAATACTTGGAGCATTATAAGAACATTCAAAGAGTTATTCAAAACAAATCAAGAAATTGAGATATATCGGAGATCTAAGGAATTATTTCATCCCACATTCAAGGATGAAAGAGTGGTTAACATTTATTTTTTGAACATGATTGGTCAGATCTGATATATGAAGCAAAATGACATTATGATAGATAAAAGGCTAGGCCAAAATCTGATTTTATCTTCTTTCCCAGATACATATGTTGGTTTTGTGATGCATTCGATGCAAGCCATATATGAAGAGTTTCATAACATGTTACACTTGGCGGAACATGATTTGAATAAAAGGAATCCAAATTTGTACCTCAATGGTGGAGCAAGCTCTTCAAAGACTTTTAAGAAGTCTAAGAAGATTAAAATGGGAAATAACAAGAAAGATTCCAAGAAACAAACTGCAAGACCGCATGTAGCTCGTATTGCATGTCTACACTGTAAGAAGTCTGGACATTGGAAGAAAGATTGTCCAGAGCTGAAAGGAAAAGCAGGAACCCCATGTACGCTTTGTATTTTTCTATTATTGAAATCTCATTAGCCTTAGATGTAAATAGTGGTTGGGTGTTAGACACCGGTAGTCCTACTCATATTTGTAACTCTATGCAAGCCATGAGAATTAAAAGAAGGTTGAACAAAAGGGAGATCCAGTTTAGAGTTGGCAATGGCAAGACATTGGATGTCAAAGCCATATGAATAATTGTTCTAGATCTCCCTAATGGATGCAAATTAGATTTGCATGACTGTTATTATGTATCCTCCCTTATCAGATAAATAGTATCATTACCGATATTAGATAAAGAATGATATAAAATAAACATTAAAGATAGTGTTTTATGTTTATATGATAAAGATAACTACTTGATATGTGAATGTTCTTTATCAAACGGTCACTATATTTTGGAAACATATAGAGATGTCTTTAATATATAGGAAAATACAAGTATAAGATCTGAATTAAATAATACCAAATTATGGCATATCAGATTGGGCCACACAAGTGTTATACGTTTATCAAAATTGGTTAATGATGGTTTGATTGAAGATCTTACCTTAGATCCTTATCTGATTTGTGAGTCATGCATCCAAGAAAAAATGACAAAGGCCTCATTTCTTGGTGTTTGAAACCGTGCTAATGATTTATTGGAACTAATACACAATAATGTGTATGGTCTATTAAATCATGCCGCTTATGATGGTTCAACATTTACAGATGATAAGTTAAAATATGGATATGTCTATTTGATGAGACATAAATCGGAAATATTTGACAAGTTTAAAATATTCTGAAATGAAGTAGAAAAACAAACCGATAAATTCATCAAATGTTTTCGATCAGATTAAGGCGGTGAATTCCTAAGTGACATATTCGGACATTATTTAAGAGAGAATGAGATTCTCGCCCAATATAGCCCACCAGGAACTCCACAACACAATGGTGTGTCTGTGCGAAGAAATCATACTTTATTGGATATGGTACGTTCTTTAGTGAGCTATATAGATCTTCCATATTACCTTTGGGGTTATGCTTTATTTATTGATGCCTATATACTTAATATGGTTCGGTAGAAATCCAAGTCTTAGATATTTAAATATTTGAGATTGTCCTGCATATGTAAGAGTTGCGCAGCGGGATAAACTAGCACCAATGGGGTATAAATATAGGTTCATTGGATATCCTGAGAATTCTTTGAGATATCAATTCTACGATTCTGAGAAATGAAATATTTTTATTTTTCACTTTGTCACTTTTCTTGAAAAGAAATTTTTGAGAGAGAGTATGAATTGTAGAAAGATTGAACTTGATGAGTTTAATCCCAACATTAAGGAGATAGAACCAGAAATCTAACTAGGTGAAGGATCTATAACATATGTGCTACGTAAGTAGAATAGAATATCAAAATCTCATGAAATATTATTTTTAACGTCTGATGTGAGCCTTGATGTTCTCCGATTAGAGGAAACAGATCCGACTACGTATAAACAAGCGATATTGGATATCGATTCGGGAAAATGGTAGGAAGTCATGAAATCTGAAATGGATTCAACGAATGACAACCAAGTCTGGGACTTAGTTGAACTTCCTGAATGAGTTAAACCTATTGGTTGTAAATGGGTTTATAAAAGGAAGCGAGAGCCCGATGAAAATGTAGAAACCTTTAAGGCCCGACTGGTATCGAAATGTTATCCTCAATGTCCTAAGATTGACTATAAAGAAACTTTTTCACTAGTAGCCATGTTAAAATCCATTAGGATTCTTTTAGCCATTGTTGCATATCACGACTATAAGATATGATAGATGGATGTGAAAATCGCTTTCCCAAATGGATACCTCAATGAGGATATCTATATGGTACAATCAGAGGGTTTCGTATCCAGTGATACTTCAAACTTAATTTGTAAGTTCCAGAAGTCTAATTATAGAATTAAACAGGCATCCCAAATATGGAATCGTCATTTTGATGAGATAATTAGATTATCTGGATTCATCAAGAACGAGGAAGAATCATGTGTTTATAAGAAAGTGAGTGGGAACATGATAGTATTCCTTATTTTGTATGTAGACGACATCCTTATCATTAGGAATATTGTAGGATTGATGCAGAGTGTAAAAGTCTAGCTTTTGGAAGAACTTCTCAATGAAAGACATGGGTAAGCTTCCTATATACTGGGTATAAGGCTCTATCGGGATAGATTTAGAAAGCTTATATGGTTGTCGTAATCCACGTACATAGATAAAATGTTAGAAATGTACAATTTTTCGAACTATAAGGCAGTAAATGTACATTTTCAATACAACATACATCTTTTGAAGAAAATGACTCTCAAATTGAGGAAGAAATAGTTAGAATGTCTAACGTATCATATGTTTCTTCTATTGGAAGTATTATGTATGTACGAGACCTGACATCAGTTTCGACGTCAGTCTGACTAGGCGATATCAATCTGATCTATGTAATGATCATTGGACAGTCGTGAAATATATCCTGAAATATCTCAAAGGTACTACTGTTTAGTTTCTCATATATGAAGAAAATGAGCTACAAGATGAGGGTTATAAAGACTCCGACTTCCAAGAAGATCCAGGTGATAGAAAGACATAGTGGTCTTGAAGGTTCAAGGACTAGACAAGATAGCGGACTTATTTACTAAGGCCTTACCTCTTAAGTTATTCGAGAAACATGTGGAAGAGATGAGACCACGGTATCATCCGAATTGGCAATAAGCAAGTGGGAGTTTGTTAGAGTTGGTGCTTGGAGCACCAATCCGAATACCGTATAATATATTGTATATTTTATTATTTATTAATAAAATAACTACATTTTCATTTCAAACTTTATTAATGATAATGTCATTATGCATATTATATTGATGTATAAATATGCTAAGAATGACATCGACCTTAGAATAGTCATTTAGTAATATTGGACATAGGGTGGTCTGACATTGGGATATTATTACTATCATAAACTATTCTTAAAGTAAATATTCATAGTCATTGGTTTTGGAATACGATCAAATTATTATAACCTAAAAGACTAGCACATGTCGTATATTGGAATTGGAGTTCCAATGGTTTAGCTCGATGTACCATGAGCTTTGGAAGCTCGTATAGACATGTGGGTATTTATTGGAGCGAATCTGAATGACTCACATGTGATTCCTAATAGTTGGAAGTACACATCACCGTCAATAGGAATCTCCTCGAGTCGAGTAGCATATGTGATACTTTAACTATATGATAACATTGATTTTTTTGTGAGATCCTCCACACTTAGATGCCATGTATATTAGAAACCTTTCATGGTCTAGCCTCTAGATGTTCATTGGGTGTAGACCGATGCACTCGTTAATCAAGTGTGTATTAAGATATGATTCGTTAGCCCATATATAAGGGGTTTAGATATCCATGTAAGTAAGTCACGATTCTTAAAACTTTTTCCAAATTCGATCACCTATGGTGGATGGTATATATTAGAAATTATTTCTGATTAGTTGTAAAGAATCATGGACATGTCGACATGAGATGTACGCCTCGAAAACTTGACGGTGTATTCTATGTTTCCTAAGAACAACTCGGATATCCTACGACGAAGAGATTGATAAACATATGAGATGACCTCGACTTTTATAGTTCAGAAAGGTCATTTGTGTTCTTCGTGGATTCGAAGGTGGCTGAATTGCGTACTTATGAGCGGAAAATATATCAATATTTACCGCCCATTTTACCTAATATTTTGTTTAGTTTCTCGGGTTTGATGAACGTTTTGATGTGTTTTAGTTTATTTTGCAGATAAAATAAAATTGGGACTTAATGGAATCATTTAAGGACGAAATGTGGAATAAATAAGGGCAATAACTGGACTTGACATTTTGATTTTGGAGATTGGAAACATGAAATGGCGTTATAACGAAGTACAATTTGGAAAATTCCAACTTTACGTAATTTTCATATTTTGGCCATAACTTTTTACTCTGATATCAGATTGAGGTGATTCAAGTTCCAGATTAAATAAGACGCAAAGATCTATAAATTTGAAGTTCAAAATAATTTCGAATTCTGAAGTTTCCATGACCGAAAGTGATAAAACATTTAAAAGTATGTTATGTGTAATTATTAAAGTCATTTTCAAAATTAAAAAAATAATAAAATAAATAAATAAAAATTGTCAAACTTCCACCAAACATACTTGCATGTTTGATAGAGGATTTGGTGCCATATTTGGTGGAACAATTGGTGGAGAAATTGGTGGAAGCCTTTAGATTTGCCAATAAATATCAAGCTAAACTTTGTAAATTTTTCATGTTTCTTTGGAGGAATTTCTACATGAAAACCTAAAGGAAAGTGTCTTGTGTATTTATTTAAGTTTTCTTATATTTTCTTTTTATTTAATTAATAAAATTTTATGTGTTTTCATTTACAACATGAGCAGGTAATCTCATTCTACTGGGGTGAAAATGTGAGACTTTTAATATAATAAATTAGATTAATCTCCCTTATTTTAATTAAAATTTGGATTAATTATTTATCGCCTATATGGTCGGTTTAGGTGACAACCTTATTTACCGCCTATATGGTTGGTTTTACATTTCAGACGTAGTTTCTGCCTATATGGTCGGTTTAGGTAATAACCTCGTTACCTCCTAGATGGTCGGTTAGATTTAATTGAGACAAGTGGAATTACCGCCTTTATGGTCAAGTTAAATATAATTAATTAATCAATAAACATTGACAATAAGAGAGATTTCTAATTTTGAAATATTAAAAGTGGATCCTCTAACCCCCAGCATTTTCTTTATTGTTTTATTTACGTTTTTAATTTCCAGCTTTTACTTTATGTCATTTATTTTATTTAAGCTTTTACTAGCCTTAGATATGTGTTGTAACTAAGCTCGTTATCTGGGGTTGTGATGATTTCCAATATCAATGGTTTATAAGGGTTTATTTTATGGTTTGGGTAATATAAATGTTTATTTATTGAGTCTTAGTCTTAATGCTTCTTGTTAACTGGCCATTAATAAGATTGATTTGGTAAACTTAAAATAAACTTGGAAAAAGAATTTTAGGTTTAAACCTTAGACTCAATAACCCACGATCTTCCTTGAGGATAGATAACCCTTTAATGGATTTCCTTACGGATAGGAATATACCTGTCGGGCGGGGGTATCCATAATTGGAACTTAATCTTAATGAATTTAGGTAACTTGGTTGGCATATGAATATGATTAATTGGGTTATACTAGATATTTGTATCTGACCATCGGAAGAGGCTTTTACATATTTTCGTGTTCTAGGTTAATAAACCAATATATTGCACAAACGTAAGATAACCACTTCATTTTTAAAGATATTGGAATGATTCACAACCGTGGATAGTTTCATAATATTGAATTTTCATCAATTTACTTTCGTGCAATTTTATCTACTTGTTTTAAGTTTAAAAACATCATCCAATCAAACAACCAATCCATTAGATACTTGTAATAATTTGACTTCATAAATTAATAGCTTAGATATTAAGTCCTCGTGGGATCGATACTTTTTATACTACTTGAACAATACGTGCGCTTGTATTATATGCGTGTGATTATGATGGTCAAGTTTTTGGCGCCGTTGTCGGGGACTTATTTATCTTTCACTATTAGTTTTGGGGTTAAATACGTTACTTGTGTCTAATTTTTGTTTACTTATTATTTTTGTTTTCTTGTATTTCAGGTTCTCAGACACTACATGAGACAAACCAGAAGCTTTGAAATCCGACCGCTTGACCCAGAGATTGAAAAAACCATCAGACAGTTGAGAAAAGGGAAATGCGAGAAGGCCAAGAAGCACTTATCAACATGGAACCTGAACCTTTAGAGGTTGCACCACCAATTCACATTCGAGACAGAACCATTCCGGTGGTTGACGACTTCATTTCCTGTATTGTACTTCCTTCCTTACTAGCAAATGCGTGTGACATCAAAACATGCATCTAGATGATACAACAGTCAGTTCAATTTGGGGGAATGCAACTGAAGATCCTAATGCCCACATCAGCAACTTCCTGGAAGTTTGCAGCACTTTCAATTATAACCGAGCGGCTGAAGAAGCCATGAGACTGCAAGTTTTTCCATATTCCTTAAAAGACAGAGCTAAGGCTTGACTACATTCACTATCAGCAAGTTCCATCACAACTTGGAACACTCTAGCCACAAATTCCTTGTAAAATACTTTCCACCAGCTAGAACTACAAAGCTAAGGAATGACATCACATCCTTGTGAAACATGATTCAGAATCCCTCTACGAAGCTTAGGAAAGGTACAAGGATTTACTCAGAAAATGTCCTCACCATAAGATTGTAAAGTGGCTACAAGTCCAAACTTTCTATAATGCATTTTCAGGACTGATGAGAACCACAATTGATGCTGGTGTTGGAGGAGCTTTGATGGCAAAAGGATAAGATCAAGTCTGGGATTTAATTGAAGAAATGGCCAACAATAATTCTTTATGGCCAACAGAAATGAGCATGATCCAACGAATCACATGAATTTATGAAGTTGGAGCCAACACAGTAGTAAATGCCAAGCTGGATCAAATATGAAAATTCATGGAGAGTCTCACCATGCAAGGCAATATTGGATCCACAAGTTCACCATATGAAGGAGCACCAGAGCCAAACCAACATGAAGAAACATTGAATTAACAATTTAGGGCAAAGGAACAATCCACCACTCGGTTTCTAACAGCAAGACAAAGGCTCGGAACTTGAAAAATAACTAGGAATAGTAGAAGTGCTGGCCCAGTTAAAAAAATATGATGCTATGTTTCAAAGCCAATCTACATCTATAAAGGAATCATAGAATCAAATTAGACAAATAGCCAATGCTCAAAATTACAGACCGCTAAGTAATCTTCCCAGCAACATATAACCAAATCCAAGGAACCGAGAGAAGTAGCAATGTCAAGCCATTACTTTGAAAAGCGGTACTGAGATCAACAAAGATGTTGGAATCAAGGAATCCATTGAAGAAGTTCAAAAAGAAGAAGTTCCACAGATGGAGGAAAAAGAAGCAAAGGAAAAAGATCAAGAAAAATTTACTCCACCTCCACCTTTTCCACTGCGTCTCCAGAAAAAAAAACTGGATAAACAATTTGCTCGATTCTTGGAGGTCTTTAAAAAGCTGCACATCAACATTACATTTGCAGAAGAGTTGGAAGAAATGCCCAGCTATGTCAAATTCATGAAAGATATTCTTTCACGAAAGCAGAGATTGGGAGATTATGAAACAGTAACATTGACAGAAGAATGCAGCACCATCATTTAGAAGAAACTTCCCCCAAAGTTGAAAGATCATGCCAGTTTTACTGTCCCATGTACCACTGGAGAACATAATATCGATAAGGCTTTAAGTGATTAAGGTGCAAATGTTAATTTGATGTTTTTTTCTATTTACAGGAAACTACAAATTGGAGAAGTAATTCCCACCTCAGTCTCTCTGTAACTTGCTGATAGAACGCTCGCATTTCCGCGAGGAGTAGTTGAAGATGTGCTGGTCAAAGTCGACAAACTCATTATCCCAGCAGATTTCATTATCCTTAACATGGAGGAGGATAAAGATGTACCTATCATCCTCGGGAGACCATTCTTGGCTACAGGACGAACAATTATTGATGTATAAAAAGGAGAACTAACCATAAAGGGTACAAGACCAAGAAGTAAAATTCAATGTTTTCAAAGCCATGGAATTCCCGAATGATGAAAAGGATGAGGAATGTTTCAGACTTGATGTGACAGATAATACCGTCCAGAACTCTGATGAAAGGCAAAGTTCCACTAACAAACTTAAAGCATGCAATCTGCGCATGAAGCTTGAAGATAAAACGTATTACACATTGAAGAAGTTAAATCTTGATCCACAAGCTGCAGGAGAAAAAAGGCTCCACCAACTCAACGAATTAGAGGAATTTCGCCTACAAGCTTATGAGAATGCCAAATTATATAGAGAAAAGATGAAGAAATGGCATGATAAAAAAATAGTGCGAAAAAAACTGGAGCCAGGGCAACAGGTGTTGTTATATGATTCACGGTTGAAACTTTTCCCTGGAAAGCTGAAATCAAAATGGTCAGGTCTATTTGTGATTACTCAGGTTTTACCCTACAGATTTGTTGAGATATACAACCCCAAGTCCAACAACACATTCAAAGTTAACAGCCAGCATGTCAAACACTACTGGGGAGAATCAATTGAGCGACAAAAAGAAAGTGTCATACTTTCAGATCCATCCTAACATTCGGGCAGTCATGACTAGCTGACGATGTTAAACTTAGCGCTAGCTGGGAGGAAACCCATGCAGTTTGTGTATATATTCAGATTTGGTGTGTTTTATTTTTGTGTGTTTAATTTGTGTAGGTAAAGTAACATTTCAGGATGGAAGAAGCTCTCGCAAATCTTCACAAGCAATTTCTTTCTATCCCTCAAAACTCTCTGATGAAAGTTTACAAAGCTCGCTTGGAACGGATGAGACTACCGATGATCAAAGGTATTCCTACTGATATTCATTGGATTATTGAAGCACGGGTCCGATTGGCAGGTGAGTCCTCTGACTCTATTATTTCACATCTGCGTGGTTTAGGAAGAAACACATATGCTAAAAATAGAAGAGCCAAAAGAATAAGTGTATGCTATAAATTTTGTCGTATGACATGTAATACCCGTTGTCGTTCTTTAGGAATGATGTCTGATAACCGTGAAGATAAAATTAAATTCATTAGGGATGGCTTGAGTAAGGAGTATTTGGATGACATATCTAAGAATCTTGAGACGCATCCCAGTGGATATGTGTATCACATAATTCGCATGTTACATACACAATTTCAAAAATAAAGACAACATTTAAGTCTCGGGAATCTGACTCTAAAAGACCATGTTTGCTAATTTATAAGAAAATTGGATAGGAAGCTTGTCCCTGACATATAGACGTCAATCAACCCGTTACTTTCTGTAAATATTATTTTCTTTATCTTTATCTAATAATTGTGATTTTTTTTGTTATTTTCTTTTATTTTCTCCAACAGGATCCAGACTTTTTGACTGTCACGATATTGTACGGGCCAAATTTGGGCCCAAGGGTAAAATTGACATTTCACCTCCGGACCAACTAGACAGCCAAATACCTGAAACCTATTAAAGATCCCAACTCATAAACTGTATTGGGCCGAGGGATCCTAGAAGCCTAAGCCCATTACCAATAAAAGATGTGACCTAGAATAGCCAATAAACACTTCAGTTACAAGTTCAGGAAAACGCCTGAACTCATAACCTCCACCATTTAATCGACCGTTTCAAAGACATCCAACGGACAGAAGAGTAAATGAACGTGTCTAAAATGACTTATAAAAGGAATAGGTTTCACTTGGAGGGGGGGAGGTCTGAGCTCTCATAATTGAGCTCTCTAAACTTTTTACTCTCTAAACACCGGCCACCGCCCTCACAGCAATCAACATAACTCAAGGTAACATCAAGCCTTGCTCTTCCATTATATACAGCTCGTCTTCACTACTGACTTGAGCGTCGGAGTGCCTACGGAACCCACCACACCGGTAGGCAGTACTCCCCGCGCACTCTACCTTTGTTTTGCAGGATCGCTAGCGCCCCTAACTATAAATTCTCGATTATGGACCTCGGGTGAAATCCAACGTCCACAAAACTGTACGAGCCAAATTTGGGCCCAAGGGTAAAATCGATATTTCACCTCCGGACCAACTACACATCCAAAGACCCGAAACCTATTAAAGATCCCAACTCATAAACTGTATTGGGCCGAGGGATCCTAGAAGCCTAAGCCCATTACCAATAAAAGATGTGACCCAGAATAGCCAATAAACACTTCAGTTACCAGTTCAGGAAAACGCATGAACTCATAACCTCCACCATTTAATCAACCATTTCAAAGACATCCAATGGACAGAAGAGTAAATGAACGTGTCTAAAATGACTTATAAAAGGAAGAGGTTTCACTTGGAGGGGGGGAGGTCTCAGCTCTCATACTTGAGCTCTCTAAGCTTTTTACTCTCTAAACACCGACCACCGCCCTCACGGAAATCAACATAACTCAAGGTAATATCAAACCTTGCTCTTCCATTATATACAGCTCGTCTTTACTACTGACTTGAGCATCGAAATGCCTACGGCACCCACCACACCGGTGGGCAGTACTCCCCGCTCACTCTACCTTTATTTTGCAGGATCGCTAGCGCCCCCAATTACAAATTCTCGATTGTGGACCTCAGGCAAAATCCAGCGTCCACAATTTGACGTCCACCGTGGGGCCTTAGCGTTCTATAGCAAGCAAAA
>SKCR01013323.1:0-161794 GCA_019454045.1 Zanthoxylum bungeanum | reverse complement strand
ACTAGTAGAAGTTGCATCTTAAATTCATAAAGATAAAGAAAGTAATAATTCGTCAGCTCCAAAACAGTATGGATCCAAATCTATGGATTCATGTTTCATGCCAAGCAAAAAAAAAAAAAGAAAAGGGCCAGAGTAGTGAAACAGTTGTCATGCACACCTTTAGAGAGCAGCACAGGACAGCATCTGTGTGATGCCACAGGCTTTTGAGATTGGATTCACTTCCTTCACTGCCAGATTTGAGCAGCTCCACACCCAAGTAACACCTGCAAAACTCAAAAGTGAAAAGCGGACTCTGTTAACAAGGAATAAACATAGCAATAGTTCTCATTACACCAATGTGATATCAAGGCTACACTTCCAAGCATGTGCTGAACTTTTTATTGCAAAGAAACAAAAAATTTGCATTGTATGTGAACAGCTTTTCTTGAAAGTAAACATCATATACAAACAAATTCTGGTGTGTGTAAATTATGAGTTCAGTTATTATGACTAAACCAAGCAGCCATTGTACTATGACCCTTTTTTCTGCTAAGATTATATTTTACTCTGTACTTTATAATAATTGGAGATAAAAGTAATATCCTACAAAATCAGTTTCAGCAGCAAAAATTTTACAAACCCAAATCTAGTACATTGATGCCCAGGCCCTGCCTAAATGAGCTGGACACAGAAGATATTATCCCAAACCAGATGGATGTGCCATTATATTTTTATATTGAAAATTATTTTTTTTTTAATAATACTAATAATAAAAGAAGAAGTTGCTGACCTGTAACTGTGACAGATCCAACGAGCAAGTGTCTGAGCTTCAGGAGTACCTAATGGTGTTCGGAGCCCAACCTGCGCACTTATTTGAGAAGGAGATAGAGCTAACGCTACTCTCTGAACTGACGATATAATGCTGCGAACGTATTGCCGAGCTATGGTTGCCACATGTTCTTGCATGTGACTTTCAAATGCAAATTCAAATGCTATGGTCATCACTGATCTCATACAGCAGGAATTGGTGGGGTAATCATTACTTGCTCTATTTCCAGCTGGACCAATCTCAAGAACAGACGCAAGATCCAAGGTGCGATTTGGACTGGAGGCTTCCTGAATCATATTGTAGAGCATCAATTACAAAAGTTCAAGAAATATGTACTAAAACGAAATGGTATAATTCATGCACCAATACAGTTTACAGCCAACCTTTCCAGAGTCAAGAGGAATGATGCGAAAACCAGATGGCAGAAGAGGTGCATCATCGGCAAAAGAAGCATCTATTGGAGCAAATATAAGTTCAGCACAGGTGCCAACAGCATTCTCATCCGTACCATTGCAGAGCTATAATAATAATGCAAGAGAAAAATTACCAGGGTAGCCAACAATGAAATCATTATGAAAACAATCAAAGCAGTAATAGAACAAAAAGCCAATGGCGTTGCAGCATTTCTTACAGGAAAGTAACCTTAGGGCAGGACATTAACATAACCCTTTTCTGAATGTCATTAACACAACTCCCCTAAGCTCTGACATGATTTTTTCATTTACAAACTTAAATAACAAAATTGGCCCAAACATTCCATATTGAACCACAGTTCAAACATCAGCATAATAAAAAGTAAACACTATCCCTAAGGTTGAAGATATCACTCAATTGAAAAAAGCTAAATAATAGAAAAACCTATTGTTGAATAGATCAACTCAAAGGATATGATTACTTGCAAGACCAACATGTCTCTCGGCATTATTGCATCATCAGGAAAATGGCCAACTCCTTCCAACTTAATAACTTCCAAGAACTATCATAAGTAAACAGAAATCATGTTAGAAACATAAAAGATTAAAACGCCTGCCATTCTCTCACACTAAGCATATTGGGATGAACAACATGATATAGTAAAAGTTGCTGATATAAGTAAATGTCAAGTTTTTTACCTCCTCATGTTCAATAATGTGAGCCAGTGGGAGAATAACTTGGCTCCCAAAACTTCCAACTCGAGCCCCTGGTAAGCTACAGGGACCGACCTTAATAGCCGCAGCTGAGTAAACATCAATATTGTTATCTGCCCACTCTGACCTGTGCTCTCGCAAAAATCGGAGAAGAATAGCAGGAGGCACATTCTGTCAAAGAAACAGTGCACAACAGGAGGGGCATTAAAAAGAAACCTTTGTCAAAGCCCATAAAAGAAGCTGAACGCAAGCAAGAAAAAGTTTTGCTACCATGATTAAATTTGCTATTATGTTGGACTGTAGCAAGATATACCTGGTTGAAGTTAAGAACAGAATGTAGAATATGAAAAATAAAATAAAGATGATCTACTACAAAAATGTAAGATACAAAATGTATCTACAGACAATGAGGTAATTACTAGGATAAAAAACCAGCAGCGGAATGAACAGCCATCCATCCACCAAGTTTGTAGGTAGTGTTAATGCTGGCTCTTAGGTAATACATAAAGCGCTTAAGCCTTTATCACCATGTAGGCAAAACCAATCAAAGAATTTGCTTAGCTATATGCCTCGCACTTGGGCAATACTAATAGCTTTCCTAACAAAATGTCACCAAAAGAAACAAGAAGGAATACTACAAAAATGTAAGATACAAAATGTATCTACAGACAATAACGTGATTAGTAAGATAAGAAGACCAGCAGCGGAATGAATAGACACCCACCCACCAAGTTTGTAGGTAGTGTTAATGTTGGCTCTTGGGTATACAAAGCCCTTAAGCCTTTATCACCATGTAGGCAAAACCAGTCTAAGAACTTGCATTGCTATATGCCCACACTTGGGCAATACTAATAGCCTTCCCAACAAAATGCCACCAAAGGAAACAAGAAGGAAATTTTCAGCACACAAACGACCAACCTGTAAAAGCATAGATGCTTTAGCACATAAGACTGCATTGCTGACAGGTGGAAATCCATTAGCAAAGGAAAGATTTAAACCCATTAGCTTGTCAGGAGATGAGTTCACAAGGATAGTAACATCATCCACGCCATCATTCCCCATCACCATCCAACCCTTATCAGTAAATCCATTGACAGCTTCATTGAAACCCCTATCATCAATCATCTTCAGTTTTGAATTCCAGGTATACATCAGCAAATTCAATCAGATTTTGTCAAACAACTAAAGATACTTGCCTGCTCAACCGCTGGCTAAGTGCTCGTAGAGCTGCAGGTCGTCTTCCCCAGCCAGTGACACTAGACTGAGAAACCTCCTGAGCTATTTGCCTAAGCTGGCGCAGCGCCTGAATAGAAATGATAAAATCACAATTGAAAACTGAAACCTCCACCAACCAATGACTGCATCACTTTTAAGTAAATATATGGTATCTACTTCCAGATCTAAATGTTTATGACAAAAGCCGTTAAACAATGTTAAAAGTGAATGATAATCTTACCGCCATTGTTGTCCTTTGAGCGAGAACTGTGGATGATTCATAGAGTGGACGCAACACTTCAGGCACACTGCATGGCTATACCATTAATTAAACAGACAAAGTTAATTATTAAATTTTACATAGAAAAGAAAGTCAAAAGTTTCATAACTAACGAGGCCAATGAATATTTTTCCCAAAAAAATACATGTTACCTCCAAATCCATATGATCAACAATGTGTATGATTGAACCACCACCTTCACAAGGGCGTATCAGGTATCCACTTGGCAACATTTCTGCTCTCACAAAATGCTGCACTGGTGGCATGGTCAGGCCATTTTGTGTATTCTTAAGTGATCTCTCACAAACCTAAGAGAATTGGCAACAATAAATGACTCAAGAGATGCATGTTAAGTGGATAAAAAAAGGAAAGGAGAACAGCTGTAAAGAATGGAAGTGTGTATCTATGTGCCGTACAGCGAAAATGAAAAATATTTGGTCACAGAGCAAACCAGCAATCACAGCACTATGGAATTACATACCACAAGGCTGCCATCTTCTAAAACAGAAGTATAGCGCAACAACCAGAGGTCGCGAGCTGG
The DNA here is from genome assembly GCA_019454045.1 of Zanthoxylum bungeanum. Taxonomy (NCBI): domain Eukaryota; kingdom Viridiplantae; phylum Streptophyta; class Magnoliopsida; order Sapindales; family Rutaceae; genus Zanthoxylum; species Zanthoxylum bungeanum. Next base: position 157,823 of record SKCR01013323.1, on the reverse strand, counting down.
TGCCAATGTAGTCAGCGCATACAGCTAAATTTTAAACAAAACAAGGACATCAGCAAACAACTGCACAATAGAATGCACAAAAAAGACATGATAAATGCATAATAGTTACCTGCATGTAAAGCAGCTCAATGGTTCCACCATTAGCTGTTGGCAGCACATTCAGCACATCCACAGCTCGGCAATCACGGAACCACGAAGGCCGATCTTTAAGGATTTCTGCAACCTGGAATGAACAGTCTTTTATTAACCCAATAATCTAACTAAGAGAATATCAAACGAGAAGAACCATATGCACTTACCCCAGTAGGCTCTAAGCCCACCAGGCCGCAGGCGCGTGCTGCCACTCCAGAGCAACTATGACAAATAGCAACGATTCCAACGGAATCCGGACCAGGCTGTTCGTGGGAAAAAAATAAACAAGGAAGAAACAGTTTAAAATCTAGTGTCCTTTACAGCTGTGGTCCCTACTAAACCCATTCCACAGTCAAATAAGAAATAAAGAAGTAAACTAGTAAAATGAAAGGGATGGAATTGTCAAGGATATAACATGGCAACATGCATCAAGCTTTTTAATCTTTTTTTATTGGGATTATAAGTTCAGTTTTCTTCTTAGTCATTCTTTGCCTTTCTTTGTTAGTTATTAGAAAAGAACACTTGATGAACCATTTTCTTTAAAAAAAAAATAAATAAAGAAAAAGAAAAAGGTCAAAAGATACCTTCATTCCAGGCATTTGGACCCACTCAACAGCAGTTCCAGTGGCCTTTGAAAGAAACTCTGCTAAAGTCTCTTCTGCAATGGACAAAAGTCTGAAAGAATACAAGCATGAATTTGATGAATTTATAACCCACTAGCAAACACATACAACAAAAATGGTCACATTACACAATGATAGAAAACAACCCAACACCAATATCCCACTAACCCTGCAGGACTGGCATCCCTTGGAGGATGCTGAGGTGTCAAATAGTGTTGACCGCTCGTCACCACTGATTCACAGCTTGTATCTTTGGTTGCAAGTGTAGTCTGTAAGAAATCAACTCTCATCATTCAGTCCACATAATCCATAAATTTAATCTAATTATTAAACAAAAAAATAAAGTGCATTTGGGTTGAGTAGGTTCCTGGAAATTGTCTGAAAACAATTGCAATCAACTTTAATCCAAATTCCAAGTTATGATTCTTTTTCCTACTCGGAAACCAAATTGACTATTATTGTAAGTAAGAAATATTGCACAGCGAAAAGAAAAAAAATCTCACACTCCGGGTATGTTGGCGAAAGCATCCATTGTCATACACCAGCTGTGACACCTGCTTCTGCAATCTATCATTCTCCTCCATCAAAAGCTTGTTCATCGCCGTGAGCTTTCTATTCACGGCTTGCAGGCGGGAAGCTTCTTTCCTCTGCTTCTCTCTGCATCTGAAGTAACAAAAGCAGAATCACCCAACATATTGTTAGACAAAATAGCAAGAGTTAAAATCTTTTCGATACAAGTTATCCATCATATGAAATATGAGATTCCACTTCCAAGTAAAAAAATCATTTCAAAAACAGAATTCAGCATTCATTTTCCAGTCCTTTCCCCACATTATTCACCAACAAAAATGCTGTAGAATATTCCTTACAACTAAAAACTCACATTCAATTTGTCTGTTTTTCAATATGCAGATACTTATTAATAAATGCACAATTAAGCTAAAGAATTGGATTAGACTTAATTGACTACACAACATCAAATTTGAATGAAGCATACCTTCTGTTCTGGAACCAAACTTTGATTTGCTTTGGCTCGATGTTAGAGAGAATTGGACACTCCCTAATCAGCTGTTGCCTGCGAATTGAACTAGGTTTGGGGCATTCATGATAGAGCCTCTCAAGAGCCTCAACCTGCTCAGGTGTATATCTTACATACTTGCCATTGTCCAAGTTCCCAGGCTTACCATCCTTGCAGGACATTGCCATCTTCAATTTCACCACCAAAAATTACAAATTAACACAAACAATACGTAGCTCCTCTTCAGATATCACAGTTTCAAGCACTTTCTTGAAATCTAAGCACTAAAAACCAAAATTCCAACCTCAAACTCGAACTCACATTACCCATGAAATGTTAAACACAAACACAATTCACAAGCTTCGAGAGCTCTTATTCAATCCTTGAAACACAAGCTCAAGTACTTGATACGCTGAAACCAAAAACGCCAAATACAAACTAAACTACAGCACTTGCACTTCCATCTACCACTTCAAAGCTTAAAAGAACCTAAAAACACAAATGGGATTTCCCTAAAATGCATATATTCCATAAATTAAGTCTAAATTTTCAATTTTTTTTTATTATTGTTTAATGCTAACTGTGAGATTTATAACCGACAAGAGACAAGAATTCCTGATTTGGTACGTAGTTATTCTTGTTTTTGTCACTAAGAGACAGCCCCAAACACAATGAAGCATAAATCTTTCGAGATCAGAGCTTTTAATACCCAACGATCTGTTTCATAAAAAACAAACCCCCTACGAAACGTTTCGCACTAAAGTGTTTTAAAGTCCCGGTCACCGATTCCACTCAGCCGATTCTCCGATTCCCATAAAGGAATCTCTCCAAAACATCAAACGTTTCGAGGCACACGTTTCACGTTATTTGATGGTTTTTCTCTCACTTTCTCCCACCCCCGCCCAACACGAACGAGCTACCGAGTCCACTCAGCTACCTGACTCACCAACTTCCAACAAAAAAAGAAATACCTCTACGCCAGATCTCCCAGCTATAGCGAAGAAACGGATCGAAACGTTTCAACAACCTTCAAACTCACGAAACGTCCCAAACCTCGAACATTTTTTCTCCGCCATCTAAAGCTTACACAGGAAGGACATCAAAATACAACTCCTGGGTTCTCTTTGTTACCCGCTTTTATTTCTGAAAAAAAAAAACAACTATAGTAGTAGTTATATAAGAAGAGGTAAAGGGAAGCACTTTTGCTTTTGTCGTGGTTGTTGTTGAAGTAGATTTGTTGTGTTTGGTTTTGCAATTCATTCACTTTGGTTTTGTTAAAGCTTCTTGTTGTTTCATTGGTTCTTCACTGTCAGGGAAAATGTCCTGTGCTGCGTGCTGCTTAGTTTGTTTGTTTGTTTTTTTTCCTAAATTGATGAAGGTATCCAAAAGACGAAAATAACCTTTGGTGGTAAAATTTGAAATGTTCATCATGTTTCCTGAATTACCCCTTAATGGATTCCGCATTATTTCTTCAATAAGAGTACTAAGAAGAGGGATTGAATAAAAAGTTCTTGAATGTTTGTTCATCCATTGAATTATTTTCATGCTATATTTTATTTTATCTAATTATTTGAGATACATATGAGGTAAAAAAATTATTAAATTGAATATTGAAATTTTATCAATTTCAAAAAAAATATTTGCAAAATAATATTTATTATGTCCATGATATAATTATCATGTAATTTATTTTTTTAATAATAAATAGTGAATTTTAATATTTAATAGGTGGAATTTTTCATCTATATCCATTTTTTTATGAAAATTTAATGATTTATGTCGATTGTCGTGATTTTTACTATCAATAGTGAAGATGATTAATATCGTTTCGTACTCGTATGAAATTGATAGTCAATATGAATATGGGCACTAAACATAATGAATTTTCCTTTTTTAATAAATTATATAACGGTTATTTGTGATTATGGAATTTAGAGTTTCATTAGTGGCAAAATCGTCAATAAACAATTCTCACAAGATCCACGTCATAAAGGTCATCACAAAGAAGCGACGAATGGAACAAGAGAATGGCAGTGGAGAGTAATTAAGATCGAAGTAGTAGGGGCATTGATGGGAAAAAAATAAAGTGAAAGATAATCCGAACTCCGAAGAAGCTGATAAAAATAACAAAGCCATGAGAGAAGGTCTGCGTGGGCCACAGGACACCATGATGAGGTTTTTGCATGCCTCTTCATTTTTAAGCTGGAAAACGTGTTTTTTTTTTTTTTTTTTTTTTTGGAAAATAAAATAAAAAAGAATAATATATTTGTATAATTAATGAGGCTGCAATGCGTATGCACCATCATCGAATCAATGTCAGACCCAAGACTACAAAGAGAGCAATTCTTAAAAAAAAAAAAAAAAAAAAAAAAAAAAGAGTAACTGGTTGCAACCTCAAAAAAAATTTAAAAATTATTTTTATTAAATAAATTATAAAATATTAATAAAAATAAAATTAGATAAAAAATTTATTGTAAGTTTATAAAATTTATTTTTATAAAATATAGAAAAAAATAAAATAATATAAAATTTTATTTATATAAAATATTGATAAAAATAAAATAATATAAAAATTTATTGCATATTAATTGATGAAAGTTGCAAGTTTAATGGTAGAAGTTGCATATTCAATTGTCATGGTTACATGTGCGAATTTCGAGGAAGATGCAATTGCATGTTATTGCTAAAATTTCATGTCCAATGGTTTCATTTTGCATGTTTATTGCTAACGGTTTCATCTTCGAAATATTGCATATTTATTGGTGAAAGTTGCAAGTTTAATGGTAGAAGTTGCATATTCAATGGTCATAGTTACATGTGCGAATTTCGAGACACAATACAATTGCATGTTATTGCTAAAATTTCAAGTCCAATGGTTTCATTTTGCATGTTTATTGCTAACGGTTTCATCTTTGAAATATTGCATATTTATTGGTGAAAGTTGCAAGTTTAATGGTATACGTTGCATATTCAATGGTCATAGTTACAGGTGTGAATTTCGAGGCAGATGCAATTGCATGTTATTGCTAAAATTTCAAGTCCAATGATCTCATGTTGCATGTTTATTGCTAACAGTTTCATCTTCGAAATATTGCATATTTATTGGTGAAAGTTGCAAGTTTAATGGTATACGTTGCATATTCAATGGTCATAGTTACATGTGCGAATTTCGAGGCAGATGCAATTGCATGTTATTGCTAAAATTTCAAGTCAAATGGTTTTTTTTTTCATGTTTATTACTAACGGTTTCATCTTCGAAATATTGCATATTTATTGGTGAAAGTTGCAAGTTTAATGGTAGAAGTTGCATATTCAATGGTCATAGTTACATGTGCGAATTTCGAGACAGATGCAATTGCATGTTATTGCTAAAATTTCAAGTCCATTGTCTCATGTTGCATGTTTATTGCTAACGGTTTCATCTTCGAAATATTGCATATTTATTGGTAAAAGTTGCAAGTTTAATGGTATACGTTGCATATTCAATGGTCATAGTACATGTGCGAATTTCGAGGCAGATGCAATTGCATGTTATTGCTAAAATTTCAAGTCAAATGGTTTTTTTTTTCATGTTTATTACTAACGGTTTCATCTTCGAAATATTGCATATTTATTGGTGAAAGTTGCAAGTTTAATGGTAGAAGTTGCATATTCAATGGTCATAGTTACATGTGCGAATTTCGAGACAGATGCAATTGCATGTTATTGCTAAAATTTCAAGTCCAATTGTCTCATGTTGCATGTTTATTGCTAACGGTTTCATCTTCGAAATATTGCATATTTATTGGTAAAAGTTGCAAGTTTAATGGTATACGTTGCATATTCAATAGTCATAGTTACATGTGCGAATTTCGAGGCAGATGCAATTGCATGTTATTGCTAAAATTTCAAGTCCAATGGCCTCATGTTGCATGTTTATTATTAAAGGTTTCATCTTCGAAATATTGCATATTTATTGGTGAAAGTGGCAAGTTTAATGGTATACGTTGCATATTCAATGGTCATAGTTACATATGCGATTTTCGAGGCAGATGTCATTGCATGTTATTGCTAAAATTTCAAGCCCAATGGTCTCATGTTGCATGTTTATGCTAACGGTTTCATCTTCGAAATATTGCATATTTATTGGTGAAAGTTGCAAGTTTAATGGTATACGTTGCATATTCAATTGTCATAGTTACAGGTGCGAATTTCGAGGCAGATGCAATTGCATGTTATTGCTAAAATTTCAAGTCCAATGGCCTCATATTGCATGTTTATTGTTAAAGGTTTCATCTTCGAAATATTGCATATTTATTGGTGAAAGTGGCAAGTTTAATGGTATACGTTGCATATTCAATGGTCATAGTTACATGTGCGATTTTCGAGGCAGATGCAATTGCATGTTATTGCTAAAATTTCAAGTCCAATGGTCTCAAGTTGCATGTTTATTGCTAACGGTTTCATCTTCGAAATATTGCATATTTATTGGTGAAAGTTGCAAGTTTAATGGTATACGTTGCATATTCAATGGTCATATTTATGCGCCCTAGCACAAATATTGAGTGGTTTTTTCTTTAATTATTGAAAGTTGCGTTTGTAATGGTCATTATTTAATTTTTTGTTTTCAAGCTTAAAATATTTGTTGCATCTTTTAAGGTTGAAAGTTGCATCTTAATGGTTAAATTGCATATTGATGGTGTGAAGTTGCATGTATTGGTTATATCTAACAATTACAAATTATTCAATATCATGTTTATTACTTCGATTCGATCTCGATTTCGTTTTAATGATTATAAGTTAATACAAAAAGATGAAACATAACAAATAATGAACACATATATTAATATTGATATTTATTTATATTTTTTGTTAATTACATATGTTAATTTAGCATGTATACAAGTTTTATACTTATTATTTTCGCTTACAATTTTTATTCATTACGACTAGGGGTGGCATTTTTGGTAAGGATTTCGTTTATTTATTCGATTCAATTCGCTTTAAAGCGAATGTGAGTTTCAAACAATGTATTCGTTTAATCAATGGGTCGATTCGGTTGAAAGTGTTTATTACAGTTATGGAATACAATTTAACATCATGAATACGTTATTCGTTACTGAATCGTTTTATTTTTCTTTGACCAATTATTTTTCAGTTACGATTCGAGTAATTATGGCTAATCGTTCGTATAAAAAATAATATTTTCGATATTTTGGGGAGATATTTTTAATAAATATATTAATTACATGTGTTATGGTTTAATTTTCATTAATATATGTTAATGAGCATGCATATGAGTTGGAAAAAATCGATTCCATATTAAATTAATCAATTTTCTACTTATTTATTTATGTAAATATTAAATTCGGTTATAATTAATAGTAATTCGGATATTGACTAAAGTTAATGAACATGGAGGAGAATTTGTTATAATTTTTTTTATACAATAATTTTTATTTCATATCCCTCGTATGAAGTTATTTAGTATGAAAATTAATTTTTATTAGTTTTTTGTGTATGATTCTTTTTATTATTTTCTTTTATCAGTTATTGGTATTTTTCAATTAAGATTCCAGTAATTATGGCTAATTACCTTTGAAAAAATAATATTTCGGATATTAACTAAAGTTAATGAGCATGGAGGAAAATTTATAAATTTTTTTGTATAAATAATTATTATTTCATATGAAAGGTAATTAGTATGAAAATGATTTTTTATTAATTACAGAATATGAGAATTTTTTTAAATTATATTTGTTGCCTTAAATTTTTTAATTTACTTAATTTAATGACCATTTACTCCTACATTTGTGAGATGGGCTTAAGATGGACTGCCCAAAAAGGAAATTAGGCCCAAATCCATAGCATGGGCCTCCTATTCTTTTCAACTTACTTCATTAATGGAAAATGAAATTTGCAGTGAAGAGTTATTTGAAGTCCATGTTCGTGGATGTGCTTCATGAAGGAGTTATTCTTCACCAACCACCCCAAGCAAGCAAATTCATTCTACCTGAGGGACCTACGTGCAGCTTGTTCACTGCCTTGTTTCACCAGTTTGTTCAGTGTTTCTGGTTGCAAGAGCAAGTTCGGTGGTTCCATCAGCAGTAAGTAAATTCCATCAGCAGCTTTCATCAACTTGTTCATTGGTTATGGTTTCAACAGGAAGCTCGGTGGTTCTGATTTCATCAGTAAGTAAATCCATCAGCACATTTCATCAACTTGTTATGTCTTTTTGGTTTATGAACAATGAAATTGAAAATTTGATTCCATCATCTTGTTGGGTGGTTGATTAACTTAGAAATTAATCAAATGGCTTTTTGTTTCGTTAAGTCAGATTATTTACTTGGTATTTCATTTTTGATTCAGCTGTACTAATGACTTCAACATCAGCTACTGGAAGTATTGCAGCTTGGGGGTTCGACCTCAATGAAGAAGATTCCAGCCAATATTTCGGGGATATATCAGCCACTCCGACTAATGCTACAGACATTAGCAAGTTTCAACCTTCAAAGAACACATGTACAAATGACTTCACTGCATCAATAAGTGTTGGTTCAGAATTTGATTCAGTCGAAAATACAGAGGCATGATATAAAAAGCATTCTAAGTTTGTTGGATTCTCCACTAGGAAAGATGAGATTCGTAGAGATAATAAAAGTGGCAAAATAGTATTTCGTTCTTGGGTTTGCTCTTGCCAGGGTTATAGGTCAAAAAAATATTTAGAGCGAACTAATCGAGTGAGGGAACCGAATGGCATTACTCGTTACAGTTGTCCAGCGGAACTCCATATCAAATTTAATCATTACAGACAATGGGCTGCTTTAGTTTCTGAGATGGGGTTGGAGAAAAATGAATGGGTTCAAAAGATGTACCAGAAACGTGGCAAATGGGCTGAGGCTTATCTGAAAGGAATTTTTTTGGTGGAATGCGAACGACGCAAAGGTGTGAGAGTTTAAATTTATACTTGTCTCGTTTCCTTCAGGTGAAGTTGAAATTATATGATTTTATTCGACAAATATATCGTGCATTGTACTGCGTACGACATAAAGAAACAAAAGATGAGTTTGATTCGACCCATAGTAGTCCAGTTTTAACAACACATCTACATAGCATCGAAAAACATTCTTCTGAGGTTTATACGAAGAATGTATTTTTGAGGTTTATTATTTCATTATTTACTTTTCGCTTATTATTGCTTTATTTATTTACGCATTGCTATCTCGTGAGCATGAGCTAATCACGTTGAGCTAAATGTTCTTCATTTGAGGGAAAAGCCAAAATGCTACATTTACCACGATATTTTGTCGCGCCGGGTCGCACCCTTTTTCTTCTAATTTAGTTATTCACCTTTTTGTTTGTTATTTATCGCTTCATATTCATCATATTAGTTATCTCTATTTATTTTGCCGCATCGCTTCACGTTTACTTCCATGTATGTTTGCCTCTTTTAGTTATTTCTTTTACATTACGTACTTAATTATCCACTTTTATTATTAATACTTTTACAGTTATTGTTAATTACATTATTGCGCTTCATTGTTCAATACGTTTATGTAATTATGCATTTGCCTTCATTTTTATTTGCGTTTATGGGTGTGCATAGGGGTGGGCATCGGATCGGATCGGATCCGATCCGATTGGTAAATCCGAACGAATCCTGTTGGTCCGGTTCGACGAATTTCGGATCGGATTGAAAATTTTTTTTTTTTTTTTTGCAAAACGCCGTCGTTATATATAAAAAAAAAAAAAAAATCGATCGGATCGGATTTTATCCGATCCGCTCGATTTTTTTGACTCAAACCCACCGAATTCGGATCGGATCGGACCAATCCGATCCGAAATAGGATGATTTCGGATCGAATTGGTCCGATTCGATTCGATTCGAATTCGGATCGAACCAATCCGATCCGATCCGATCCGCGGATCAAGTTCGATTGTTTGATTCGATCCGATCGAATCAAACAATCGTGGGCATTTCGGATCGGATCGGATTCGGATTCGGTCCGATCCGATCCGAATCCGATAATGCCCACCCCTAGGTGTGCAAATTCGTGTTTTATTTAAATTATCTGCATGTGTTGCATAAGACTTGGTTATATTATTGCAAAAATCCTTCCATTACAATTGGCATAAGTAAGGGACCATTCCGAACCCAACGGTTTGAGGTCTTCCCTTGCGAGGGGTGAGTGCAGCCTTAAATCATTTCCCAGTTCACACTGGGTGGCGACTCCATTTATCTCATTCTCCGGTTTTGTCCCCCGCGGGCTACTATGTACTCCCGACCGGGCCGCGAGCCCGGACAGCGTCGCACACCTCCGTGGCCGTGTCCACATCATGTTTATTGTTTAAGATTTTATATAGAAATAGTACATATTTATTGGTGAAAGTTGCAAGTCTAATGGTAGAAATTGCATATTCAATGATCATAATTACATATGCGGTTTTCGAGGTAGATTCAATTGCATGTTATTGCTAAAATTTCAAGTCCAAAGGTTTCATGTTGCATGTTTATTGTTAAAGGTTTCATATTAGAAATATTACATATTTATTGGTGAAAGTTGCAAGTCTAATGGTAGAAGTTGCATATTCAATGATCATAGTTACATGTGCGGTTTTCGAGGCAGATTCAATTGCATGTTATTGCTAAAATTTCAAGTTCAATGGTTTCATGTTGCATGTTTATTGTTAAAGGTTTCATATTACAAATATTACATATTTATTAGTGAAAGTTGCAAGTCTAATGGTAGAAGTTGCATATTCAATGATTATAGTTATATGTGCGGTTTTCGAGGCAGATTCAATTGCATGTTATTGCTAAAATTTTCAAGTCTAATGGTTTCAGTTGCATGTTCATTGTTGAAGATTCCATATTCGAAATTTTAGATATTTATTGTTAAAAGTTTGATATTGGTTGCACATTGAATGGTGTTTGTTGCATGTTTCATGGTCATTATTTAATTTTTATATTTCAAGCATAAAAAATTTACAGCATGTTTTATGGTTAAAAGTTGCATCTTAATGGTGAAATTGCATATTAATGGTGTCAGTTGCATGTATTGGTTATATCTAACTATTAATTTTTATTCAATAACATGTATAATGCTTCGATTTCAATCTCGATTTTGTGTTTAATGGTTATAAGTGAATGCAAAAAGATGAAACATAACAAATTGAATGACCACAAGTTTATAATGTTGATATCTACTTATAATTTTCGTTAATTACATATGTCAATGACCATCTACATGAGTTTTACACTTATTGTTTCCGCTTGTATTTGTTATTCTCTACGGCAGTTAATGAACATGAGGAGAGATTTCTTAATGTTGATATTTACTTAGAATTAGGTACGTCAACGGTTGGATATCTGATCATTTTGGACGAAATCGAAATCAAATACAATATCTCAAACCGAAAAATTTAATAGATGGTATCCATATCCGAAACCGATTGAAAAATTCAGATATCCGCAACCGACCGAAATAATAAAAAAATGTTTAAAAAAAAAAAGAATATGACACAATTTGAAAAATTAATCAATTATTTACTCTTTTAATATATATCTAAAATAGTAAATTTGGTTATAATTCATAATTTTTAGGATAACTACTAAAGTTAATGAGCATGAAGTACAATTTTTAAATTTTGTTCATAATTTTTTTTTATTTAATATGAAAGCTAATGAGCATGAAAATGACTTTTTTTATTAATTACGTAAGATGAGCATTTTTTTGAATGAGCACAAGTTAATAATCTTGATATCTACTTATAATTTTCGTTAATTACATATGTTAATGAACATGTAGATGAGTTTTATACTTTTTTGTTTTCGCTTACAAGTTTTATTCATTACGACAATTAATGAGCATGAAGATAATTTTTTTTAGTTAATATTTATTAAAAATGTTGGAGATTACTAAATTTATACATCTGCATAGCATCGAAAAACATTCTTCCGAGGTTTATACAAAGAATGTACTTCAATGGGTTCGGGAAGAGATAACTTGTGAGGCAGTGTTAATTATGATCAATTGTGACAAGTCTATTGGTTTGAATATCTATACAATTACTTAGTTTCAGCACCCGCGCGGGTCGGGTCAAAATAGGTCGGGTCAAAAAAACTGCGGGGGCAGGTCGGGTCATAAATGTTTGATTAATTTATTTTTTCACCCATTACGTTATGCTAGGGCGATACATTTTTCATTACTTTTGTTTCACTGTTTTTGTTATGTGTTAGTGTGTTTGATAGTTTTATTCAATGTTTTTGTAGTTTGTAATTAGTACAATAAAAGTTCAATGAATAAAACTACAAAATACTAATACATTTCTCAAATCAAATTCAATCATTCAAATTCAGTCATTCAGTGAACAAAAGTTCAAACTACAAAGTCTAAATAATATTACTTCAACTTTCAAAGCAAACAGCCAAACTTACAAATTTCCAACTTCCAAACTTCCAACTTACAAAATCAGAGAAGAAACTGGGAGAGAAATTAAATTGGGAGAGGAGATTTGCAGTGGCAGAAGACAGAAAGGGAAGAGGGGCGCATGCGAGAAAATAAAGGCAGCAGAAACATAAGGGTTTATGGGTTTGTGACTCACATCAAAGTGTGCCCTAAATAACACTAAAAATGCAACATACAACTAACGCAAATGTCAATCATTTCTCCGAAAACGACCTTTCTTTTTAGTGTTATTTGTCATTCTAGCTGTCAAATTCGGAGGTTTCACTTTTGGTGTTTGCAATAAATTTAGCTGTTGTTGTGTGTTATATTCTCATTCAACGGAGAGTCAATAAGTTGCAACGCAATTGTAATCCTTGTTTCTTGCCAGTCATGCTGTTCCAAGTGATATAAAACATGTTAATGAAACTAGTAAGTATATATACCAACAAAGAAACTCCACTCAGTAAATATATATCATCCAAAATAATCCCATCATACAAATCAAGCCCAACTAAACATAAGCAGTAACAGTAAATATATAATCTAAACTTGTAAGTATACATACCACCCAAGAAACTCAACTCAGTAAATATATACCATCCAAAATGATCCCATCATAAAAATCAAGCCCAACTAAACAAAAGCAGTAGCAGTAAATACATAATCTAAACTTATAAGTATATATAACCACCCAAGAAACTAACTCAGTAAATATATATCATCCAAAACAATCTCATCATACAAACTATATACTACCAAACGAAAGATACATCAGTTTGATTTGGTTGGAGCACATATTCAATAACAGAGCAAGATATAAATAGTTTTAGCATTATTGCATCCACTACATCACTTCAACTATAATAGTAAGAACTACAAGACCCTAGTGTACTTCAACATAAAAAAAAAACCACTGAGGGATGATAAAAGTGATCATACCGTTCTAACACATTCTCAACTGAGCTTTTCTCGGCTGAGTTTGTTGCAGTTGCAAAGTGAGACTGAACTTTAACAGAATCATTAGCCACAGGAAAAATAAATGAAGATAACAATGGATCAGCTGCTGCTTGGGTGATGAAACTACACAAGAAGAGCCCATAGAAAGAGACTAAATTTCCCCCTCGCAGCTCTTTCCTCGACGGAGTAAGTGTTCAAAACGATCCACCTTTACGTGAATTCCTCTTGCTCTGCATGTAACTACTCGTTAAGGAATTCACAACATTTTGTCAAATCTACACCAGGATTACATTTTGAGGGGAAACCTTAAAAAGTGTAGGAATGCCTACATCAAATGCAAAATAGAGAAATGTATAGCTAGCAAAATGTCTCGTATATTGTGGGATCATGAAAACACTTTAAAGTTGAAGAAATATTTTAAAAGATCAATAAAAACGAAAATCAATCTCAATTACCATGAAAAGTGATTTAAAACTTCAACAATAACCTCAAGTCTCAACTCAGTTCACCTCTTTAGCAACAATGAATGTTATATCCAAAGCACTAGGATGTTGAATGATTCAATAAATTATATCACAATCAACAAATAATTTAAGAAAACAGCAAAATAAGAATCAAGAAATTTCGAACACAAATAGATCTTTGGGAAAAATGATAACTTAAATATATTTCCATGACTGGACAAACCTTCAAGCAGAAAGCCCCAATCATCAGATCCAATATGTGTGTAGACATTGCATTTTTGCATGTGAAACCCGATGATGAGTCTCAGTTGGAGGCACTACTTTTTTAGTCGAGGAAGTTGCGGGAAACGATCGTCTGAAGGGAATCAGCATTTTGTTAGTTTTTTTATCGCTGGATTAGCTTCGAGTTCGCTTGTTGGACCTCCGTGTTAAAACACATGTCACAAATTAAAAATAATTAAAACATTTAAAACACATGTCACAAATTTTAATTAAAACCAATTGAAATTAAATTAAAGTTAAAACGAAACCAATTATTAAATTAAAATGGAAAATTTAATAACTAATTTAAAATTAAACCAAATTTAAACGAATTAAGGTGAAATTAAATTTAATTAAAGCTAATTGAATTAATTAAACTAAATAATTAATTGAAATGAAATTAAAATAACTAAATTGAATTGAAATCTTAATTAAGTTAAATTCACAAATCAAATCCAATTAAATTAATTCCAATTCAAATTAAATAAAACAATAAATTTAAATCAAATAAATTAAATCTAATACACACCCAAATTAAATAATCATTAATTAAATTAAAACATTAACTAATAAAATATTAATTAAATTAAATAAATAAATAAAATATTTACCAAACTTAAAATAAGTATATGCCTAATATAAACTAATCAAATATAATCATTCCTAAGTAAATAATATATTTACCAATCTAAAATATTTGACTTCCTAATCAACACCAATCTAATCTTGTAACTTCCTAATTTAAAATTTTTGTCCTCCTCAATCTTGTGTATACCATTCTTGAAAAGCCTAAATTAGAAGCCAAGATCCATTCCTTGTGAGACAAGGACAAACCCTAATCCTCCTCTATATAAACAACACTAACCAAAGCCATTGCCTCCTTCACACACAGCACAGCCCACTAGCTTCAATCAACTTGCGCGCACAAAGCACATAGCCAACTAACCATCAACAGCTCCTCCTTCACGCAAATAACCCCTTCAACAACAGCCCCTAAACACACCCTAACTCCACGCATAACAACCATCAATACAACAGCTTAACTTCGCACACCAACTGACCTTCAACAAACTGCCTCCCTTCACCGTAAATTACCGACTGCCCAGCCCTCGTTGCACACCGAAAAACACCTCCCAAATAACCATCAAAACAACAGCTACATACACCAAAAACTGCTCAAAACAGTGACCAGAAACTGCTACCGAAACCCTTCCAAAATGGCAACCCTTTACCCTCCAAAAACGCATAAAACAGTCCCCAAACAGTGAACAAACACACCTGAACAGTGACCAGAAAACCGTGAGGAAATAGCAGTAAAACGGAGTGAAAATAACGACCAAAACAGCAAAATGGCGAGCTAAGACGTTAATCCAGTGAACCGGAAGAGTTGCGGAGTGATAGCTCTTCCGACGGCCGTGAAACGCGAGTCCGAAAGTCGACATAAAAGGTTAGACCTGAGGGTACTTTTCCTATCATTCTCATCTATCTTTTTAATTGTTTTATTCGTTTCTATCGCATGAGAGTCGTTTATAAATGCATGTTGTGGCCCTTGAGTAGATAAATATGCATGGATTACAAAATATTGTATGTTGTGGCTTTGGAATAAAATGAAAGACGTGTCAACTCTCACGGTATATCGGATGGAAACCCGGACATAAATTTCATAGCCGATTCCGAATGGACGGTAGTATGATCTATACTCGGGATACAACTCCACGTACCGCTTGAGTAAACGGCACCTTCTTTTGTTTTATGTTGCTTTGATTTATTTATTTTTTGTCATTTGAATTCTGCATGATACTTGTTTATGCATAATGCAATCGAGCGCATGGGCTTAGTAAGTCGGATTAAAGGTCCCCTATTTGGAGGGGTTAAAATCCTTTACCACGATGCTTTGCCGCGCCGGTTGATGTGTGTTCGGTTGGATGCAAGATATGTTCAATCGGGCATACTAAGTTTGATATTATTGTTTTTTTATTCTTTGTATGCATGATTCAATCGAGCGCATGGGCCTAGTAAGTGCGATGAAAGGTCCCCTATTTGGAGGGGTTAAAGTCCTTACCACGATGCTTTGCCGCGCCGGTTGATGTGTGTTCGGTTGAATGCAGATATATTCAATTGGACATACTAAATTTCATATAGTTATCTTTATCTTTGTACTCATTATAACGAAAGGCGCATGGGCCTTATTGTGTTGGATTAAAAGGTTCTCCATTCGGGAAGAAAAGCCTAAAAGGCTACCTTTACCACGATATTTGCCGTGTTTTTCATCTATTGATTGCATCGTCTATCCCCGTCTTGGCTCGACCTATGTCATTGGTGTACCCATATTCTCAGCCCTTGCACCTTCCTTTATCACGTAAAATATAGCCCACAAACACGTTCACTGCCCCTTTAGCCAATTCACAGCCGCACTCACCATTGCCTTCAACAGCACCATACAAGCTTCACGCACCTGCTCATAAACCCTCAAAACCACCGCTACTATCTCCACACCAACACGTAGCCATCACGCCCTTGCCATCTAACCTTCACGCTAATTACTTAGCCACTCAATTCATGTGCCACCTCATAAGCCATTAGGACCATTTTCACCTTAAAAAAAAGAAAAACCACGCATAACAGCCCTAACTTGACGCTAAAACCCACGCCCTTCTACTTGTCACGAAGCCCTCACTCTCGCCTAGCCACGCATACTGCCCAATAGCCAAAACCCACTCACAACCTGCACCTTGACAACGCCACACGTCCCTTAATAAAGCCCAAATCAGCAACCCCTCTCCACTGACCGACAACACAAAGGCCACAGCCTCACAGATCCCACGCAAATCAAACACGTAAACAGTCCATGCCTAACCCTCTGCACAGCCTCCACGCCTCACAAATAGCCACCCTTCACGCACACTTGCCCCCCACGTTGACAGTCCTCACACACTCAAACAATTCACACAATTCGCCTGCCATTGAGCCGCTTACCATAAGCACAACTCCTCATGTCATAAAGCCATCTTGCACTCACGCACCCCACTCACAACTCTCACATAAAGCCATTATACCATTCATGCATGTATTATGAAATCCCATATAGTCATCCTTATCTTTGTACGCATCATAATGAAAAGCATGTTTATTTCATTGGTTGCATCATTTACCTTAGTCTTGGCTTAACGTATTACATTCATATATCTATGTTATGATAGCATTTGAGTATTATTTCTTGTGGTATATCGGATGGAAACCCAGACAAAATTTCGTAGCCGATTCCGAATGGACGGTAGTGCGGTCTGTACTTGGGATACAATTCCACGTACCACTTGGAAAAGTGCTCACATGTGTGCTTGTGTGGTTAGTGTGTGCTTGTGCTCGTGAATACAATATGCCAATGAAGTTGTATGTTCGTTGCTACTTTGATGTACTTTCAAGCATGCAATCTCAGATGTGAAATATATGTAAATTTAGGTGTAAGTTTTATTTTTGTGCATATGGATTTAGAAGCATGATACTCTTGGAATAAGTGTTACTCAAGCTTGATTAATTATTATACACAAATCCTTTCATTACAAGTGACATAAGTAAGGGACCATTCTGAACCCAACAGTTTGAGGTTTTCCCTTGCGAGGGGTGAGTGCGGCCTTAAATCTCATTTTCCCGGTTCACACCGGGTGGCGACTCCATTATTCTCCGGTTTAGTCCCCCATGGCTACTCCGTACTCCCGACTAGGCCGCGAGCCTAGAACAACATGCGTCGCCCAGTTCTTGTGTTCCCACAGTTTGGCGACTCCACTGGGGATAGAGAATCGGCCCCGAATACTGTCTTGTAATGTTTGGATTTATGTTTTAATTGACCGTGTCTATAGTGGATAAAATGGGGGTTTAATCCAAGGCATTTTGAGGCTAGGTAATGGTTTGGTGTCTTCCTTCACTCACTACCTTTCTAGAAGGAAAAGCTGTGAAAGCACCTATATAGCCATCTACCCGTAGCCTATTGTGATGGACTAATTTGGAGGACTCGTTGTTTATTCCTGACACCAAGCGATAAGAGCCTAAGAGGCTTGGGTATTTAAGTGAGCCTTGCTCCACCTTCCCTCTGGGGAATCTACAACGGGAAATCCATTTGACAGTCAGTCACACACCATAGCTCATTGGCACGTACCTTAGTGTATAAAAAAAGGGTGCGCTCACTTGGTTGCTCGAACCCTTGATTGGGGAGACCTAGTTGTGGGCCATCCTTCGCTGATGAGAGCCTTTGTCTACACTCCTTCAAACCCACCCATAGACCGGGATTGTATGGTTAAAAGTAACAATTATTTCCTTGAGTATGAGCTTGTGGACCATCCTCATTTGGATGCAGTTGGACCATTGTCAGAAATGCGGACTTGCTGGGCCATTTAAACTGGGGCGAGTTCGTACCTTATGACCACTAGGCCCAAAGCTTCTGAAATGTTGATGGGCCATTCTGTAGAAATCATTGTTTTATGTTTGGATTATCTTTCTTTTACGCTTGTGTTTGGGAACATCGTCGTTTGGATCCATTTGGACCATTTGTCATGGGATATGGGCTTGTTGGGCCATTTAAACTGGAACAAGAACGTATTTTATGACGATTGGGCCAAAGGCTTCTGAGTGATTGATGGGCCACTTTGTGTTTGTGTTCGGAACATTACCATTTGGATTTAGTTGGGCTCCTTGCCATGAGATGTGAACTCGTTGGGCCATTTAAACTGGGACGAGTTCACTCCTGTGACAGTTAGCCCAAAAGCTTCTAAAATGATAACGGGCCGATTTGTTTGAATGATTTAGTATGTTATATATGTTACATGCATGACATGCACTCATGCATACACGCATCATGCTAACCCCCTTTGTGTTAAAAGCCATCATAGATACCTGTTGGGTTGGGGGAAGACTTGTCAGAAGACCATCAGTCAATATGAATGAGTCAGCCAATGAGGGATCCCAGATCAATTGGAGACCAAAATAAAAGGAATTATTGAGATATTACAAGCTCTGACTAATGTTGTGACCAGTTTGACCACACTCTGTATAGCCGATAACAGAGAGATGAACAATCAGAATGGAAAGACCATCGGGGAACCTTCGGAGACCAAACTCCCTCATTTCGATATCGCCTCTATCAGAAACAGACGATTCTCCAATCTTGGTAGACCTTTGTCAAAGGTGTTTAAGAAACTGAAGATGCAAGGACTTCTAAAACCCTTAAAACCTAGACCACTTCCTAACCCTGTGCCACCGTACCTCAACCTAAATCAGTATTGTTACTTCCACCAAGAAAGGGGCCATGAAACTAATAGATGCATCCACCTTAGGCATGAAATCCAAAACCTCATTGATGCCCATAAAATACCCAACCCGGAAAAAGAACAAGCCAACATACACAGAAAACCTCCACCTACCCACATTATTGACTCCGGCCTACCCGACAATCTTGTCTTCCCAACCCACAACTACCAAACTTCTTGCACGGGGATACGAGGCAACAGTGGTAAAAGTGAAATAAAGTAAAGGGAGGATCTTTGGGAAAACTTCTCAGACAACAGACAGTGATGAGACGGGGGTTGCAAAAGGGAAAAGTGAATGGGAAGAAGAACTACTGTACCTGGAGAAATTGATGGTTAAAGAAAATAAGAAAGCAAGGGAAAATAAAGTTGCAATTTATGGAGATGTTTGTCTCCCAGATCTTATTCAGTTGTGATCCAGCATTTATTAATAGAGACATTGATTTTGTCTATTTGTTCGAACCTTTTCTTAATGATAATAAAGATGTTCATTTCGTTAACTTGCCTGAGTATTGGTCTTCTTTATTTATTCTTCCTAAGTTTGTTGTGAGGAAAGTGGAGACGATTCTTCGTTCTTTCCTTTGGAAGGGTAGTGCGCTCACCTCTTCTGGGGCGAGAATGGCTTGGAGCAAAGTTTGTTTACCTCTTCAGGAGGGGGGGCTGGGGATAAAGAGTTTGGATTCTTGGAATAGAGCGGCTATTGTTAAACATATTTGGTTTCTTTGTTCTGGCCAGGTTTCCTCATGGTCGAGTTGGGTTCACTCTTATTTGTTGCGGGGGAGAAGTTTTTGGGAGGTCCATTGTCCTTCAGATTGCTCTTGGAGTTGGCGTAAGATCTTGGAGCTTCGTTCTTGGTCCCGTCGGCGGATGAGAGTGAGGATTGGGAATGGTGAGAAGACGTTATTGTGGTTTGATTATGGCATCATGTTGGCCCGATTGTGGACACGTTGGGCGAGAGAGTGATTTATGATTCTGGCTTGGATAGAATGGCTACAGTTGCATCCATTATCTCCGATTCTACTTGGCAATGGCCCCCATCTAGATCTGCTGCTCTTATTGATTTGGCTCAGTCTCATCTTCCGTCTCCTTCTAGTTTGAGGGAGGATGTGCTGGTTTGGGAGGAGGATACAAACGAAAGATTCTCTGTGGATAGTGCCTGGAATGCTATGAGGTCAAGGAGACCCCAGATGCATTGGTCTCGAGTTGTTTGATTCCGGAAGGCAATTCCCCGTCATTCATTTCTTCTTTGGATGTCTATTCAGGGTGGCCTTTGTACTCAGGACAGTCTGATGAGATTTGGCATCTCTGCTTGCTCGCAGTGTATTCTTTGTGGTTGTTCGAGTGAGGACATTGATCATCTTTTCTTCCAGTGCCTCTATTCTTCAAGGGTCTGGTCGTCTGTGCTGGCCATGTGTGGGTTAGATTGGAGTCGCCGAGATTGGTGTCAGACTGTTGAGTGGGTATGTCAGTTCTCCGGAGCCTCTTTATGTCATCTTCTGGTTTGTCTGTCTTTTGCAGCGTCAGTCTACCATATTTGGAGGGAGAGGAACGCTCGCACTCATGATATGCCTCTTCGGCCTGTTTCTGCTCTTCTTTATGATATTGTTTTTGATGTTCGGAATCGTGTTAGCTCCTTACGAAAGGTGAATCCATCTTATGATAATAAATGGCTTCACCTTTCGTGGCACTTACCCGATGACATCTTTTGTTGATTCTTTTGTAGCCTTTTGGCTTTGTAGCCTTTTGGCTTTTTTCTAGGAGGGCCTGTCCTCTCTAGTGCCTGGGGTATGCCCCTTTGCTCTTTGTATAGCTTTCTTTGGTTATAATACTTACCTTATCCAAAAAAAATCAAGAACGAGGAAGAACCGTGTGTTTATAAGAAAGTGAGTGGGAGCATGATACTTTTCTTAGGCTTGTATGTAGATGACATTCTTATTATTGGAAATGATATAGGATTGATGCAAAGTGTGAAAGCTTACCTTTGCAAGAACTTCTCCATGAAATATATGGGTGAAAATTCCTAAATACTAGGTATAAGGATCTATCGGGATAAAGTTAGGAAGCTTATAGGGTTGTCGCAATCGACATACATATATAAAATGTTAGAAAGGTAATGTTTTAACAACTGCAAGATAGCAAATATATCTTTCTGATACGACATACATCTTTCCAAGAAAATGGCACCTCAGATTGAGGAAGAGAGAGTTAGATTTTCTAACTTGCCATATGCTTCTTGTATTGGAAGCATGATGTATGATATACTATGTACAAGACCTGACATCAGTTTCGACGTCAGTGTGACTAGCCGATATCAATCTAATCCAGGTAATGATCATTGGACAGTCGTGAAACATATCCTGAAATATCTTAAGGGTACTAGGGATAAGTTTCTGATATATTGAGAATATGAGCTACAAGTTAAGGGTTATACAAACTCTGACTTCTAGGGAGATCCGGATGATATAAAATATACATCAGGATACATATTTACCCTTAACGGTGGTGCGATTAGTTAGTGATGTTCAATGCAAGGCTTAACAATTGATTCCACCATTAAGGCTGGATTTATAGCGACATCAGAAGCTGCTAAAGAAGTTGTATGGATTAGAAACTTTATCACAGAACTTAGTGTTGTGCCTAGTATTGCAGATTTGATCCCATTGTACTTTGATAATAGCGGAGCCATTGCGCAGGCTAAGGCGACAATGGCGCCTTCCAAGTCTAAGCACGTGGAAAGGAAAAAGTGCGTAATTAGTGAGATTATTGAACGAAAAGACATAGTGGTCTTTAAAGTTCAAGGATTAGACAACATAAAAGACCAGCTTACTAAGGCCTTACCTCCTAATTTATTCGATAAACATGGGGAGGAGATGGGATTGTGGTACCATCCAGATTGACATTAAGCAAATGGGAGTTTTTTGGAGTTGGTGTTTGGAGTGCCAATCTGAATAATGTATTGTATATTTTATTATTTATTAATAAAATAACTATATTTTCATTTCATACCTTATTAATGGTATTGTCATTATACATATTAGATTGATAGATAAATATGCTAAGAATGACATCGACCTTAGAATAGTAATGTAGTAATATTGGACACTAGGTGGTCTGACATTGGGATAAGTATTACTATTGCAAACTATTTTTAAAGTAAATATTCATAGTCGTTGGTTTTGGAATACGGTCGAATTCGTATAACCTTGAAGACTAGCACATGTCGTATATTGGAATTGGAGTTTTAATGGTTTAACCCGATGTACCATGAGCTTTAGAAGCTCGTATAAACGTGTGGGTATTGGTTGGATCGAATACTGAATGACTTACATGTCATTCCTAATAGTTGGAAGTACACACCACCGTCAATATGAATCTTCTTGAGTCGAGTATCATATGTGATCCTTTGAATATAGGATAACATTGATTTTGTGTGAGATCCTCCATACTTTGATGTCATGTATGTTAGAAACCTTTCATGGTTTGGCCTCTAAATGTTCGTTGGGTGTGGACCGATGCACTCATTAATCAAGTGCGTATCAAGATAGGATCCATCGACCCGTATGTGTACCATAAAGAGTTTAGGTATCCATGTGAATAAGTCACGATTCTTAAGACTTTGGCCAAAGTCGATCACATAGGGTCGATCACATTAGTTGTAAAAAATCATGGACATGTCGACATGAGACGTGGGTCTCAGAAACTTGATGGTGTATTCTATATTTCCTAAGCACAACTCAGATAGCCTGCAATGAAGAGATTGATAAACATATGTGATGACCTCAACTTGTATTGTTCAGAAAGGTCGTTCGTGTTCTTTACGAATTCGGAGGTGGCCCAATTGCTTGCATATTAGCTAGGCTTATATGACGAACGTGTCTGAACTTAAAGAGTCTCAATATGTAGTGTACTCATTGAGCACTTGGGTAGCCGATTAATTCTGATAAAAGATAATATTCGATATTATAATTATCAGCTAAGATAATCAAGTGTTATTGGATAACATTGATTATTTATTTTGACCTAATTGGATTAATTCAATATTTACCCAAGGGCTTTGTCGTAATTTCAAAATTATCTCTACCATTTGAGGATATTATGGTAATTGTAAGTATGTAATTATAGGTGTTTTTGGCTTGATTTAATTCGATTAAATCAAAATGGAAGACATGTAATTAATCCATTAATTAAGCTTTGTCTTGATTTAATTGGATTAAATCAAAGTGGTAGACAAAGGTGATTAGTCACACCTAATTATACATATTTGCACAAATTAGATTAAGCCCACAAAAAAGTTGATTAGAACTTTTATTAATTAAAAATTGCATAAGTTTTGCTATAAATAGCAAGCTTAAGGAAGGTTTTAATTAAGCTTGAGAAAGCTAAATACAAGAAATTCTTGGAGAAATTAGCCTAAGTTAGAGAAATGTTTAGAGAAGCTTTGTGAGATCTCTACAATATTTCATCTAGGAGAAATCAAGGTTGGATCTTAGAGTGAAGCTTGCTAGCATTGGAATCAAGATTGGATCTTCGAGTCGAGTTTCCAAACCTTGGAAGTTCTCCAACCATTTCAACAAGGAGAATGAGATTGGATCTTTGTATCAAGCTTACTAGGTAATATTCGATCTTTTCCTAAGCTATGTACTTTACTAGTGAGTTTTCATTATTGAGACATATAGTGATGAATTTTGTATCAGATGTATGATTACATGGTTTAAAGTTGAAATAAGGCCAATAAATTGTGTTAGAATGCTTTGGAAGTATAAACACAATATGCTTGTTAATCAGGTCAAAGATGTTCATGTTGGACATAGAATAATTAATAAGAGTTTGGAACTCTAGATTAAAGCTTAGAGCTATGGCTACCACTCTAGAATCAGTTAACCACCTTTAAGTGAACTAGAATTATTCATGAGACATTTCATAGTGGGATTCTAAATTGGTTTATGTTTTGATTCAAACAAATACATATATGTGTTTAGAATACATGTATGTTAGTTGTATAACATGTGTTGTGGTTGGTTTTGATGTTAAAATTGGTTTGAAGGAGTATTGAAATGATATGATAAAATTGGAAGTGTTTAGGGTTGGTTTGAAGTTGAAAAATACTCACTGCCCAAGGGAGCATCGCGACACTGACCTCCCAGTGTCGCGACTCTGAGCATCAGACCTAGAAGCGTCGCGACTCATACTATTCCACGTCGCGATGCCAAGACGTTCAGCTCTCGCAGTTTCTCTCTCACTTTGGACGTCTCGACACCGAAGACTCCACGTCGCGACTCCAAGGGCTGATGAACACTAAAACTTTATTTTCTCCGTTTTGGAGTTTCTAGACTTCAAATTGGTACCCTTTTTTTTTTCGTACGGACTCGTATCAGAATTTAGTTTTCATTAAAATATTTTAAAATACACATATCCCTAATCCTTGTGTTAGACCTACTTCTACTGCGCGGAGCATTAATCCGACCCTAGGGGTTCCAAAATTGCCCCAACACTTGGGTGATCCAGCGTCTTGAGCATGAATTTCAAAGCTGAAGTAGTTGACCTGTCTGGCGCTAACCTACAAAACTACAAACTTTTTTAGTGTCAGTTATAAAACTCAGCAAGTAACCACGCTCATACTACAAATAAAATAAACAAGTTAAACACATCAGAAGTTTTTCAGAATTACAAAGTTATTACGAGTTCAGAATTATCAAATTTTTATTATTATTTTTTATACTTTACACATGACAATCCTCGTATTCACATATTTATATATGTGCCAATCTAATAATCAAACATTCAAAGCAGGCAAATTAGAATATCACAGTGTACATCATTTAACGTTGAATCCATTTCAATCACATGAAACATGCAGTCATATATTTATACTTTATCACGAATAACATCTTTGAATCAAATCAGTAAGCCAAACAAACTTTCTCTGATTCGATACAAACTTTTCTTCAATTATGATAGCCTTACGATAGCTTAACATTCGTGATTCATATGCATTCACACATATCATAAAATACAATTTCAGAATTCTTACACATATACGTACATACTAAAAACAACTTAGCAAATACACTTCGCAGCATCTTATACTCACACCGATTTTCAAGTCAATCACTCACTCCACGTAAACATATATTCACAGTTCATACATATCATGAAATCTATCATACACACACATACACTCAGACATATATACAATTATCATGTAACTGGCAACGAAGCATACACAATAGTCAAAACATCAAAGAACACTCAACAAAAACAACACATACATATGAGTTGTCTTACACATACAATGCTCGTACGAGACTCATTACCTATTTTAGAATAGGCAGGAGATGAATGTCATCCGAATGGATTCCTAACCAGCTCGACTACTACACCTCAAAATCATCAACCAATTAAATATACACACATGCACATATATCACATAACACAACTCATAGCACGATTTCTCATACGCAAGTATATACATGACAAACACTCCAAGTCATCATCCAATACTCATATATATATATATATATATATACATGATAAGACCAAGGCTGCATCCCCTGATGGACACAGACGGACCACCACCGTACATGTTCAAGAAGGTCTAATCATGAGGTCTCGAGCTAAGAAGATCCAGAAAGTAATGCATTGATTCATACATAAGATTATATCTGACTATTCCGAAACCTCTACTACATTGAGTATCGGTTTGAAGCTAGATGAACCCATGATAGTGAACCTTATTCAGGCCATGGAGCAATGAGATACTTAGGCCTATTTTATTATAGTTATTTGATAATTATTATTATTTTATTTAGGGCTTTACATTTGTTTTAATTCAGCCATTTATTTATGTTTGAGCGTATACATTATATTATTATTTTATGTTTGAGAATTAGGTTAAGCGTGCAGGGGTTTGCACGTGGGGATAACTTAGGTTAATTTTAGGATGCACGCCTGTTGGCGTGTGGGTAGTTTCATCTTTTTTCTTTTTTTTGGGTTAGGGTTTTAGTTAAAGCCTCCTTATAAAAGGCTAACATGTGGTTCTGTTTTGATCAACTCTTCTTGAATAAAATTATATCAATTTCGTGAACTTTGAGAACCCTCAATTTTTCTCACTAGTTTTGGTTTATCAAAGGTCTGCTAATCATTTGTGGCACACCATTAGCACTCTAGGTTTCTGTTGCTTGTTCTTCAGAGGTTTATAGTTTTTATCCGAAATGTCTTGGCTTTCTTGGGAATGGTTTCAGTCTTGTGTGGGTTTGCTTGGCTTGTTCTAGGCAGGTTCTCATCAGTTTGTATCAGGAGCAAAGGTTCCAAGGTCAGTTCACAAATCTGTTCTGTTTTTGTTAGTTATATTGTCGCGTGTGTTCTTATTTTTCTATTCTACGTTTGTTTTCTTTACTGCGATTTTCTTACATTCCACGTCTTTTTTTATTGTTTTTTTCCTGTATTTTCTGTGTTGTTTTGTGTTATGTCTACATTTGTGCATCTATTTGGTTCTCGGTATTTGTGCATTTTTTTCCTGGATTGATTTTTCCTGGTTGTGTTTGTGTGATTTGCATGACCTAGGGTTGTAAAGCCTTAAACTATTTGTGGTAGTAGGTAAACTTGGTGAAATTTTGGAACTAATCAAAATCAGGTCAATGCACAACACCAAATGTTTTAGAAGGTCTGAGGGACGCGAGAAAAAATACAAAGTTTTAAAATTTTACCTACGTATAATTTTTTCCTAGCATTCGTATTGTTGAGACGAGGTGATTGAGGTAATTGACCTGTGCATTTTTTAAAGTTTCAAATTTTGAGTGAAATCGCTTACCTTGCGATCATGTTTGCCACAATCTATAGTGTGCTTGTTTTCCTTTTCCATTCGCATTTACCTAGCTTTCTTTATTAGTTCTCGTAAATTATTGTCACCGTCTTATTTTCCCTTCTATTTGTGTCTACCTATCTGTTGTACTTGGGATTGAGCTGAATAGTGTTATTTAGGACAAAATTAAGGTAGGTTCAAATCCTTTAAGAATTCATCCGAGGGCAAAAGAGGTTAAAGGCAGGTTTGGGTGAGCTTAGCTTCAGGTAAAAGCCATTTGAGTGACAAACACGAGGGAATTGTGAGGATTTTATTTTTTTACTTTGCTTTAATTTTTTATTTCTAACATTTGTTGTAGTTGCAGAGAATAAAAAAAAAGAAGAGGAAAAATATATAATTAAAATATTAAGCATGTCCAGAGAAGGCGCATCACCGAGTCAAAGTGCCAATTCTCCATTGGAGCCCGAATTGAGGGATGTGACGAATACTGTGACAACGCTTCAGCAAGATTTTGCGCGGGTAATAGAGTTGATGAGAGATGTTCGGGATGAGGTGCAAGTAATGAGACAAAATACTCCATAGGGAAATAGGCCACCACGGCCGAGTAGAGCTAATGAGGCAGAGCTCGTGCCTCCTAGGCCTAGTGGGCGACGTATTGTACCCATGGATGAAATGGAGGTCGAGAATGAATTTGATTATAATGATAAGTTTGATAGAGTATCAGAGGTGGATATGGGTGGATTTCGCCTTAGACGAGGTAGAAATGAAAGGTTATTCAGGAGAAGTCATGAGAATGAGGAAGATGGTGACTTGGGTAAAATCAAGATGGCTATTCCTTCCTTCCAAGGAAAGAGTGATCTCGAAGCTTATCTAGAGTGGGAACGTAAGCTAGAGCTTCTTTTTGACTGTCATAACTATTCAGAGCTTAAGAAGGTGAAGTTGGCGGTTATTGAATTTACCGTTATACATTTGTTTGGTGGGACCAAATGATGACAAACATTAGGAGGAATTGGGAGCGCCCAATCACTACATGGGCAGAACTGAAAACAGTTATGAGGAAGCGGTTTTTACCGAGCGACTACTACCGAGATCTGTATCATAAACTTCATAATCTTACACAATGGTTTCGGAGAGTCGAAGACTACAACAAAGAGATGGAAATTGCCATGATTCGCACAAATATCGAGGAAGATCGAGAGGCCACTATGGAACGATTTCTAAGTGGGCTGAATAGGGAGATTGCAAATGTAGTGGAATTGCAACATTATATGTATTTAGAGGACATGGTACATATGGCAATGAAAGTGGAGCGCCAACTGAAGCGAAAAACTGCATTAAGGAGCAATTCGGGTCCAAACAGTACATGGAAGCCAAAATGGGGAGATAATGACAGGGATGACACCACATCTAGGTTTAGATCAGAGACCCCGAAACCAAGGGAAGACTTCACCACCAAACCTAAACCAAAAATTGATACTCCACCAAATAAGAGTAATGACCTTAAATGTTTCAAATGTCTAGGTAGTGGTCATATAGCTTCACAGTGCCCTGATAGAAGGACCATGTATATGAGGGGTGTTGGTGAGGTAATTTCAGACGGTGAGGATGTTGCGGAGGAGATGCTTGAGTTAGAGGTCGCCACTGATGAAGAAGAGGTTGAGTATGCAGCCAAGGGGGAGTCTCTTGTGACCTGACATGCTTTAAGTACCCAGACCAAGGTTGAGGATGATATGGCTCAACAGTGGGAGAACATATTCCATACTAGATGCCTAGTCCAGAACAAGGTATGCAGCATGATTATCGATGTGGGAAGTTGTACTAATGTGGCTAGCATAATACTTGTTGAGAAGCTGGGTTTGACTTTGCTTAGACATCCTAAGCCTTATCGTTTATAGTGGTTGAATAACAATGGTGAGGTTAAAGTTAATAAGCAGGTCTTGGTTAGTTTTACTGACATGAGTCCAACCACACCAGAGACATTACAGGATGCAGCTAACAACTAGGAGGAGCCCATGCAGTTGCTAACAGGTCCAATCACACGCCAAAGAGCAAAGAAGATCAGAGAGGCCTTTGCGGGACTAGCTCAGAGCTATGTGACCAGTTGCAGTAACCAAGTCAAGTGCACACCAGAGACACATATGGGCATACCAGAGAGGTCCCTAAGCTATTTCATTTGACCCAGATCAGTTCAGACTGAAGCATAGCAGAGCAGCTTCAGCACCAGTACCCTTTTGACTCGATTTCACCCATTTTGGGACTTTGTTGAATTCGGCCAAATGGGGGTATTTTTGTCATTTGGTCTCATGGGCTTAGGGTTCTGAGGTCTGATTTCCTATCCTTTGTGTTGTTTAATCTTGTATTCATCTTTGTTCTTTGTTGATTTAATTTCGGCATCAAGGTTTTACTTCCACCTTGATTCGGCCATTGTTGGATCTTTGTTGTTTCTTTTTGTTTCTTGCAGATTTGTGATCCTTGTTGCATGAATAACAATATGTCCTTTAGTAGTTTGTGCTAATTTTGAGTATTTCTTTGAGTTAAGCTTTGGCTACTTAGATCAAAATTAGGGCTTTTGTTTTCTTTGCCTGAATCAAGTGTTTAGTTGTTAATTCTATGTTACTAGGACGTTTTTAACATTGTTATTAAGTTATTAGTTTAAAAAAAAAAAAAATGCACCAGGTCAGATTCGGCCAAGGAAGAACCATCACCACCCTTGCTTTGTTCTTGCCATATGCATGTCACTTAGCTTGTTTTCAATAGGTATTGTTCATATCTACTTTGAGAAAATCAGATTGCACTTCATTACTCCTAGCATTTGCGTGAACTAGCTGCTTGTTGCAATCTTTGTGAAGTTGTTGTAATCTTGTGAAGTGTGAGGAAAACAAGTGTTTTGAGTGTTGTGTGAGGCATTTGAGTGAATGAGTGTTGAAACAAAATGAAATGCTTATGGATTGATGAGGCCGTGACTTACTCTTGAAGTTTACTTATGCTTGTGTGTTAACTTTGTGAGACAAGTCTGGTTGCATTGTTATACATATTGCCGTGAGTAAGATGCTTGATGTGCTTATGTTGAAGCATGAATTAACAAGTGTGTTTGCTGATTTGCGTGAGCCATCATTAGCATGACATTGAAAATGGAAGCACTAATGAGCTTGACATGGAAATTTGAGTAGCCATCATTGCATTTGAGAGGTGCTTGAAGAGGCAAGCTGCTGCATCACCAAGTTAGTTGGAAAAAGTGTTTAGTTGATTTGTAACTTACCATTGCCGAATTGACATGCTTACTTGACCCACTTGTACCTATTTACGTAAGCAGCTGAGTCACCTACTTGTTTTGAAAAAAAAGAGAAAAAAAAAAAGAAAGAAAAAGAATTGGTCGCATTGTGCTTAGTTTGATTAGACCATTTGCAAGTTGATTGGATTGCTTTACATGAGTTACATTGATATTTGATTTGGTTTGTATTGGTTTGAGCTTGAAAGACTATATATGTGTTATAGCCGAATTGGAATCCTTTGTGCTTCATTGTGTTTCATTGGAGTGTAAACACTTGTGAGTGTGTGTGAGAAGAAAAGAAAGGTGAGCTCAAACACTATAGCGAGTGACCACAAGATTGCTTCAGTGACACGTTGATTGCTTGCTTGCTTATTTATTACATTTAGCTAACTCGTCATTCTTTCTTATTCTGAGCACTTTAGCTATAGGTTTCTTTCGATTGAGTCTCCGTGATTACTTATCTTATTTGCTTTATTCCACCTGCTCTATATATACATTGTGTTTCTGCTAGCTTGTGGACTACACCTTAGTTGACCATTCTGGGAATTGAGTTGATTTTTAATTGAATTGAGGAAGAACTCAATAGTGGTAAAAGGCAGTGATTGTGAGCACAGTATCGGGTAAAAGCCAATAGAGTGCAAACACGAGTGGAGTGATATCATTCGGTGTAAACACGTGAGATTGTGAGGATTTACATATTTGTTTTGCTTTTTATTATTTCTAATCTATTTGTTTAGTGTTGAGATGGCAGGTCCTTGTTTAACCATTGATGATAAGATCGAGGTTTTGGATACTTTCAAAAGTGATATCCAAGATATTATGAGTGATTATAGAAGATCTTATGAGAAATGGAAAAAGACTTGGAAGGTAACTAAATATGCAGTGAATGAAGCTCAACAACCAAAAGCTATTGAAGTTGTGTGTAATGAAGTGAGAAGCACTTGTGATGTTGAGTGCATAGCGAATGAAAACACTTTTGAGGCCTTGAATGTTGTGAATTGTGTTATAAGTGACATGGTGAGTGAAAATGCTTGTGAGACCGTGAGCATTGAGGGAGCAAACACTTGTGAGGTAGTGTGCTTTGAGGTTGAAAAACATAGTGAAGCTGAGCAGGTGTGTGAGGAGGTCTTTGCAAGTATGGTTGAGATAGTGGCCACGAGTGATGATGAAGCTGTGAGAGCTGGTGAAAAGAAAGTAGATGTGGTAGTGAAGTTTTTCCATAACATTTTCTCTATTGTTTATGCTTTTTCATCGCAGGTACAAGTGGTCAAATATGATTCTTTTATATTTCAATATCATCGTCCAATTGATTTTGTCATAACTATCTATGATCCGGGTTCGGATTCGAGGACGAATCCATTTCAAGAGAGGGAAAATGACATGATCCAAGGGACAACATTTGACATGAATGCAATCACCCAAGGAACATTAGAGCCTTTGCAATTGCCAACAGACCCAATCACATGCCAAAGAGCTAAGAAGATCACAGACGCAATAGCGGGGCCAGAGTTTGCATATAATAGATGCATTCATCCTTCTAGTTTTTACTTGCCTTATGAGATTGATTATGATTCTAATTCTTTAACTCCTATGGATTTATTATCTTTGATTGTTATTAAGCTTGGGAGTATGAATGATAAGGGAAAGGCAGAGTTGGTGAGAATAATAGGTTTCCAACGCATTGTGTTTGACCTCGGCAATTGGGTGTGGCTTTATATGCAAGAGGAAAAGATACAAGCATAACGAAGATCCAAGTTGCAACCAAGAGGGGAATGGTCTATTTCAAGTCTTGGAACGGATTAACGACAATGCATATAAGCTGGATTTGCAAGGTAAGTACAACGTATCTGCTACTTTTAATGTTTCTGACTTAACTCATTTTGATGCAAGTTCATTTTTGAGGTCGAATCCTTTTCAACAAGGAGGGAATGACATGAGTCCAACCACACCAGAGACATTACAGGATGCAGCTAACAACTAGGAGGAGCCCATGCAGTTGCTAACAAGTCCAATCACACGCCAAAGAGCAAAGAAGGTCAGAGAGGCCTTTGCGGGACTAGCTCAGAGCTATGTGACCAGTTGCAGCGACCAAGTCAAGTGCACACCAGAGACATATATGGGCATAACCAAAGAGGTCCCTAAGCTATTTCATTTGACCCAGATCAGTTCAGACTGAAGCATAGCAGAGCAGCTTCAGCACCAGTACCCTTTTGACTCGATTTCACCCATTTTGGGACTTTGTTGAATTCGGCCAAATGGGGGCATTTTTGTCATTTGTGCTCGACATTTTGACTTTATTATGATGTAATTAGCATGGTTGAATATGCCATTAGGCTTAATTATACTTATATATGTACTTAGCCGGAAGCACGTCAATTTACTATAGCATGTAAGCACCTCAATTAGCTTAAGTGAGATTAGCTTCTAATATTGTTTTAAGTTTATATAGGTGCAAAAGGACCTTAATGGTCTTGGTTGAGGTGCTTGACTTAGGGCTTTTGGTAATTTTAGCTCTAGGGTCATTTTAGTCTTTTTACTTTCTTGTAACCCTTATTATATGACTCTTCTTTGTATTTTGGAGACAACCAACGTAATATACAGAATTTTGAAAGAGAGAACAGCTTGAGCTTTCCATGGCTATGGCCAAAACCTTGTTGAGGGAGGGATTCCCCTTTTCAAGTTCAAATTGACTTATCTAAGCTTGGCAACTTAGTGGCGTCTCCATTGCTAGCAAAATACAATCTGATTTCATGCTTGTGGTTATCATGGACGTGAGTGTCATGGTGGTTAGGGGCTGATCTTGGTTGGGTTTTGTTCCTACAAAATCAGTATTCAAAGTTCTTGGGGTTTTGAGAAAGATGCTTGGGGTTTGCTTGGTTTCAAACCCAAGTGAGTTCTTGTCATTTACAATTGGTAAATACAAAGATGAGGTGTTATGTGATGTACTCCCCGTGCAAGCTGGGCATTTGTTACTAGGGCATCCTTGACAGTTTGACAGAAGAGTGATGCATGATGGGTTTCAAAACATATATTATTTTGAGCAAGATGGAATAAAAGTTATACTTGTTCTGTTGACACCACATGAAGTTTTTGAAGACCAAATGAAGCTATAGGCTTCTACAGAGAAAACACCCACGGGCGAGATCGAGAATGTGAGTTGAGAGGGTGAGGTTGACAGTTCCAGGGGATTAGGCGAGAGATATACTGAGCGTGCACAAAATAAATAGAGTGTGGGTAGAATGAAAAATAGTTTCTTTGCTAAAGAAGGGGATTTGAGGAGAAAATATGCCAAGAATAAAGTTATGATCCTCCTTTTGTATACAGAAACTCTTCTGAGTTCTGATGAAACTAACCATAACATTGTCTTGCCTAGTGTGTTTACTTATTTATTGCAGGATTATGATGATGTGTTTGCAGAAGAGATACCTCATGGCTTACCACCACTTCAAGGTATTAAACATCAGATCGACTTCATCCCAAGGGCGGTCATTCTTAATCGACCAGCCTACAACAGTAACCTTGAGGAAACTAAGGAGCTCCAAAGGCAAGTGGAGGAGTTGATGAGCAAAGGGTACATTCGGGAAAGCATGAGTCCGTGCGCAGTTTCAGTCTAGTTAGTACCAAAGAAAGATGGCACATGGAGAATGTACGTGGATTATCGAGCAGTCAATAATATCACTGTAAAGTATCGCCACCCTATCCTTAAATTAGATGATATATTAGATGAATTATATAGGTCTTGTATTTTTTTATAAAATTGACCTTAAAAGTGGGAATCGTCAGATTATGATGTGGGAATGGGATGAATGGAAGGCTTCTTTTAAAATAAAATATGGACTATATGAGTGGCTTGTGATGCCATTTGGGCTTATAAATGCCCCATCACTTTTATGTGTCTGATGAATCATGTTTTGCGTGCTTTTTTAGGAAAATTTGTAGTCGTATATTTTGATGATATTTTAGTGTACATCAATAATTTAGATGAGCATGTAGAACATGTGCGATCTGTGTTTGATGTTTTGAGGAAGGAATTGTTGTATGATAATATATAAAAAAAAATGTGATTTTTGCATGTAAAAAGTGATATTTCTGGGGTATGTCATTAGTGTTCAAGGCATTGAGCTCGATGTAGACAAGGTTAAGGTCATTCGTGAGTGGCCTACACCTAAGAGCATCACTGAGGTTAGGAGATTCCATGGACTAGCCAGTTTCTATAAGAGGTATGTAAAAGCCTTTAGCACTATTGCCGCACCACTTACTGAAGTCATAAAGAAAAATGTTGGTTTTCATTGGGGGGAGGAACAAGAAAGTTCCTTTAAACTCCTTAAAAATCGTTTTGTTATACCCCTGTTTTAGCCTTACCTAACTTTAACCAAACTTTCGAGATTGAGTGTGATGCTTCAGGTGTTGGCATTGGAGCAGTTCTTATGCAGGAACGACATTCTATAGCTTTCTTCAGTGAAAAGCTAAATGGCACGGCGCTACGCTACCAACCTACGACAAAGAGTTTTATGCTCTAGCCAGAGCACTAGAAACTTGGCATCATTACCTCTGGCTAAAGGAGTTCGTGATTCACACTGACCATGAATCTTTATGGCATATCAAAGGTCAAGGAAAGCTTAACAAATGGCATTCCAATGGACGGAGTTCGTGGAGACCTTTCCATATGTCATTCGATATAAGCAAGGTAAGGAGAATGTGGTTGCTAATGCATTGTCATGCTGGTATGCTTTACTTACATCCTTGAGTTCTAAGTTTCTTGGTTTTAAATTTATCAAGGACTTGTATGCAAATGATCATGACTTTGTTGAGTTTACAACACATGTGAGAAGGGCGCTTGCGATAAATTTTATAGGCAGGATGATTTTTTATTTGAAGAGAATAAATTGTGTGTGCCTAGTTGTTCTATGCGTGAATAATTGGTACGTGAAGCACATAGTGGAGGTCTTATGGGTCATTTTGGTGTTAAAAAAACTTTGGATATCTTGCATGAGCATTTTGATTG
Organism: Zanthoxylum bungeanum; assembly: GCA_019454045.1. NCBI lineage: Eukaryota > Viridiplantae > Streptophyta > Magnoliopsida > Sapindales > Rutaceae > Zanthoxylum > Zanthoxylum bungeanum. The sequence goes on along the minus strand of SKCR01013323.1, from coordinate 122,567 downwards.
GCCTAAAATGAAGAATTATGTCATGCGCATTTGTAATGGGTGCATTACTTGTAGGAGGGAAAAGTCTAAAGTTCAACCACATGGGCTTTATACACCGTTACCTGTTCCCCGGGCATTGTGGGTATATGTTTCCTTGGATTTTGTGGAATCGCCTAGATCTAGGAATGGACGAGACTCTATTTTTGTTGTAGTTGACCGTTTTAGCAAGATGGCACACTTTATTCCATGTCACAAATCAGATGATGCCATACACGTTGTTGACCTATTTTTCCGTGAGGTTGTTCGTTTACATGTGGTGCCTCAGAGTATCGTATCGGACATGGATGCAAAGTTTTTAAGTCATTTTTGGAAAATTTTATGGGGTAGGTTGGGAACTAAACTATTATTTTCCACCACTTGTCACCCACAGACTGACGGTCAGACTGAAGTTGTTAACATGACATTTCCCAACTATTACGTACTGTTATTTCTATAAATTTAAAGTCATGGGAAGAATGTTTACCTTTCATTGAGTTGCATATAATCATAGTATTCATTCCACTACTTCTTATTCTCCTTTTGAAATGTGTATGGATTTAACCCACTAACACCTCTGGATTTATTGGCCTTTCCTGTTGATGAGAGGGTTAGCCTGGACGGTAAGCGCAAGGTCGATTTGGTCCGGTCCATACATGAGAAAGGACGAAAACATATTGAGAAGAAAATGAACAATATGCCTCACATGCCAACTAGGGTAGACGCCATATCTCATTCAAACCAGATGATTGGGTTTGGGTGCACATGCACAAGGAATGATTCCCAAAGCAACGACAGTCCAAACTCCAACCCAGAGGCGATGGCCCATTTCAGATTCTTGAAAAAATAAATGAAAATGCCTACAAATTGGATTTGCTAGGTGAGTATAATGTTTCTGCATCATTTAATATTTTTGACCTTTCTTTGTTTGATGCAGATTTGAGGTTGAATCCTTTCGAGGAGAGGGGGAATGATGAGGCCCAGGATGCAACCCATGATGGACACAGACGGACCACCACCATACATGTTCCAGAAGGTCCAATCACGAGGTCTCGAGCTAAGAAGATCCAGGAAGCAATGTATGGATTCATACAGAAGATTATATATGACTATTCCCACGCCTTTACTACATTGAGTATGGGCTTTAAGTTGGATGAACCCATGATGGTGAACCTTATTCAGGCCGTGGAGCAACGAGATACTTAGGCCTATTTAATTATAATTATTTGATAATTATTATTATTTTATTTAGGGCTTGACATTTTTTAATTCGGCACTTTATTTATGTTTGAGCATATTACTTTAGATTATTATTTTATGCTTGGGAATTAGGTTAAGCGTGCAAGGGTTTGCACATTGGGATAACTTAGGTTGGTTTTAGGATACACGCCTGTTGGCGTGTGGGTAGTTTCATCTTTTGTCTTTTTTGGGGTTAGGGTTTTTGGTTGAAGCCTCCTTATAAAAGGCTAACTTTTGGTTCGGTTTTGATCAAATCTTCTTGTATATCAATTTTGTGAACTTTGATAAACCCTGAAAGGTCTACTAATCCTTTGTGGCGCCCCATTAGCACTCTAGGTTTCTGTTGCTTGTTCTTCAGAGGTTTAGAGTTTTTATCCGAACTGTCTTTACTTTCTTGGGAACGGTTTTAGTCTTGTGTAGGTTTGCTTAGCTTGTTCAAGGAAGGTTCTCATCAGTTGGTATCATGAGCAAAGGTTCCAAGGTCTGTTCACATATCAGTTCTGTTTTTGTTAGTTATATTATCGCGTGTGTTCTTATTTTTCTATTCTGCGTTTTTTTTCTTTCTTGCAATTTTCGTACCTTCCGCGTCTTTTTTGTTGTTTTTTTCCTGTGTTTTCTATGTTGTTTTATGTTCTGTCTATATTTGTGCGTGCGTTTTGTTCTCTGCATTTGTGCATTTTTTTCCTGGATGCGTTTGTGGGATTTGCATGACCTATGATTCTAAAGCCTTATACTATTTGTGACAGTAGGTAAACTTGGTGAAATTTTGGAAAAAATCAAAATCTGGTCAATTCCACAATACCAGACGTTTTAGAAGGTCCGATGGACGCGAGGAAAAAAAAGTACAATTGTTAAAATCTTACCTACGTATAATTTTTTTCCTAGATATCATATTTTCCGCAATCGATAGTGTGTTTGTTTTCCTCTTCCATTTACATTTACCTAGCTTTCTTTATTAATTCTCGTAAATCATTGCCACCATTTTGTTTTCCCTTCTGCTTGTGTCTACCTATCTGTTGTACTTAGGAATGAGTTGAACATTGTTATTTGAGATAAAATTAAGATAGGTTCCAATCCTTTGAGAACTCATCTGAGGGCAAGAGAGGTAAAAGGAAAGTGTGGGTGAGCTTAGAACTAAGTTAGTTAGTTAAATGACCTATTAGGCATTCTTTAGAAATGATGCCACTTTTGTTGACTTTTTCTTTTTGATCTTTTTGCCACTTGCATAAAGATCTTGGAGGGGATATTTGTAATATTTAGTAAATGACTACTTACGGCTTTAGCTTTATGTAGCCATTGGGTAGTTTTAGGACCTTTGGGTCTTTTTACCTTTTGAAGGGCATTTTAGTAAATTTATCTTATCCTATATATTGTAAACTTTGTCTTCTTCAATAATAACTTGTAAATTTCGAATTTCTTCAAAGAAAAATGGCTATGGCCGAATTTCAAGCTTAAGAGAGGGATTCCCCTTTGTTTCAGCTTTGACTTATCTAAGGCGTGGCAACCTTGGTGGCGTCTCCGTGCTAGTAGAACACTGCAAGGAATCATCTTAAGGGTTCTCAAAGACAAGTTTGTTGTGGTTCTTCTTTGTGGCCTTGGAAGGGTTTTGTTCCTACAAAATCGAATTCGCGGTGCTTGGGGTTCTATCTGTTGCGAGGGGTTTGCTTGGCCTTAAACATCTAAGTGAGTTCCGCTTCATTTGGTATCAGAGCTTAGGGTTCCAAGGTCTGATTTTTCTATTTGTTTAGCTAACACTGACTCTTTGCTTCCTTTGTCCATTTCATCTCTTTTGCAGGAATTCAATGATGTGCTGACAGAGGACATTCCTATTGGGCTCCCACCCATTAGAGGTATTGAGCACCAGATAGATTTCATCCCTGGCGCAATCATTCATAATAGACCAGCCTACCGAAGTAATCCTGAGGAAACAAAAGAACTTCAGAGGCAATTGCGAGAGTTGATGGAAAAATGGTATGTTAGAGAAAGTATGAGTCCCAGTGCGGTACCAGTTCTTCTAGTTCCTAAGAAAGATGGGACGTGGCATATGTGCGTTGATTGTCGAGCGATCAACAATATAACGGTAAAGTATCGTCACCATATTCCTATACTAGATGACATGTTAGATGAGTTGCATGGTTCCAAAATTTTTAGTAAGATTGATTTAAAGAGTGGATACCATCAAATTCGCATGAGAGATGGAGATTAGTGGAAAACTGCATTTAAGACCAAGTATGGCTTGTATGAATGGCTAGTTATGCCATTTGGTCTTACAAACGCACCTAGCACATTTATGAGATTGATGAATCATGTTATACGTGCATTTATAGGTAGGTTTGTTGTAGTTTATTTTGATGAACTCTTAGTTACAGTAAAACAATAGATGAACATGTTACGCATTTGAAACATGTTCTTGATGTGTTAAGGCAGGAGAACTGTATGCTAACATTGATAAGTGCACTTTTTGTATGGATAGAATGGTTTTCCTTTGTTTTATTGTAAGTGCAGATGGCATCGAAGTTGATGTGGAAAAGGTAAAGGCAATTCAGGATTGTCCTACACTGACAACTGTGACCGAAGTCAGAAGCTTCCATGGATTAGCAAGCTTCTACCGTAGATTTGTTAGAGACTTTAGCAGTATTGTAGCACCACTGACTGAAGCAGTGAAGAAAATTATTGGCTTCAAATGGGAAGAAGAACATGAGCGTTCATTCCAAGGTCTTAAAATGAAGTTGTGCAGTGCACCAGTTTTGGCACTACCCAACTTTGAGAAGACATTTGAGGTTGAGTGTGACGCATCCGGATTAAGCATTAGAGCGATTCTTATGCAAGAAAAACGGCCAATTGCCTACCTTAGTGAGAAGCTTAACGGAGATGTTTTGAGATACCCCACATACGATAAAGAGTTGTATGCGCTAGTGAGAGCCCTTGAGACTTGCCAGCATTATCTATGGCCTCGAGAGTTTGTGATCCATACAGATCATGAGTTATTGAAGCATTTGAAAGGTCAAGGTAAGCTAAACAAAGGGCACGCACGATGGTTAGAGTTTATTGAGACATTTCCATATGTAATCCGCTACAAACAAGGTAAGGAAAACATTGTCGCTGATGCACAATCGCGAAGGTATGCTTTACTTACTTCATTGAATGCAATGATGCTTGGGTTTGAATTTATTAAAGAACTTTATGAAGATGATACTGACTTCAGTACTATCTATGCTGCATATGAAAAGTCTACCTTTAGTAAATTCTACCAACATGATGGGTTTCTGTTTAAGGAACATAGATTATGCATTCCTGTTTGTAGTATGCGTGAATTGTTAGTTAGGGAAGCGCATGAGGGAGGTTTAATGGGGCACTTTGGCATTGCCAAGACCTTAGGAGTATTGAGTGAACATTTCTATTGGTCTAAAATGAGGAGAGATATTGAGCGTTTGTATGATAAATGCTTAACTTGTAAAAAGGCTAAATCTAAGGTTATGCCTCACGGTTTGTATATACCATTACCTGTACCTAGCGAGCCATGTGTAGATGTATCGATGGACTTTACATTGGGTTTACCTAGAAACTAAGTGGGGTAGAGATTCCATTTTTGTAGTGGTTGATAGGTTCAGTAAGAGGCACACATTATAGCATGTCATAAGACTGATGATGCCACTAACATTGCTGATTGTTCTTTAGAGAAGTAGTACGACTCCATGGAATTCCACGGAGTATAGTTTCAGATCGTGATGTTAAATTCCTTAGTCACTTTTGGAAAGTTTTATGGGGTAAGTTGGGATCTAAACTTTTGTATTCTACTACTTGTCACCCCCAAACTGATGGACAAACCGAGGTGGTTAATAAGACTTTGACTCAATTATTGCGTACTATTATCACTAAGAACTTAAAAACTTGGAGGAGGATTGTTTGCCTTTTATTGAATTTGCATATAACCGTAGCATTCATTCTTCTACATCTTATTCACCATTTCAAATTGTTTATGGTTTTCAGCCACTAACTCCATTAGATCTGTTACCATTACCTGTTGATGAGCATGCATGGTTAGATGGCAAAAGAAAAGCTGATTTGGTGAAACACATACATGAGAAAGAAAGAGAGCACATACAGAGAAAGAATAAGCAATATGTTTCTCATGCCAATAAAGGAAGAAAACGTGTGGTATTTCAGCCTGGTGATTGGGTTTGGGTACACATGCGCAAGGAGTGATTTCCCGAACAACGTAAATCCAAGTTACAACCAAGAGGAGATGGTCCATTTCAAGTCTTGGAGCAGATCAACAAAAATGCGTACAAACTAGATTTACAAGGTGAGTATAATGTGTCTGCTACATTTAATGTTTCTGGCTTAATTCTTTTTTATGCATGTACATATTCGAGGTCGAATCCTTTTCAAGAGGGAGGGAATGACATGAATCTAGCCACTCAAGGAACATTAGATGTCACGGCCAGTACATGGTAGAGCATTTGCAAGTTCCAACAAGGCCAATCACACCCCAGAAAGCTATGAAGATCAGAGACGCAATGGCGGGACTAGCACATAGTGCCATGGCCGAGTGTGACAGACAACCCCCCAGGGCATATTGGCGTCGCATGAGGGCTTCAATGGAGTGGGTCCAAAGTTATTTCACGTGGCCCAAGTCATTCTAGAAGACGCGCAATAGCCGATTTTGAAGATATGACCATTTTGAAGAATTTTGCCATTTTATGCCTTATATGTAATTCGACCAAATGGGCTTGTATTTTGACATTTTGCTTGACATGTTGACTCTAGTTAGGCTATTTGTAACTTAGCTAACTAGATCATTTGGGTCAAATTGGATTAGAACTAAGTTAGTTAGTTAAATGACCTATTAGGCATTCTTTAGAAATGATGCCACTTTTGTTGACTTTTTCTTTTTGATCTTTTTGCCACTTGCATAAAGATCTTGGAGGGGATATTTGTAATATTTAGTAAATGGCTACTTAGGGCTTTAGCTTTATGTAGCCATTGGGTAGTTTTAGGACCTTTTGTCTTTTTAACTTTTGAAGGGCATTTTAGTAAATTTGCCTTATCCTATATATTGTAAACTTTGTCTTCTTCAATAATAACTTGCAAATTTCTAATTTCTTCAAAGAAAAATGGCTATGGCCGAATTTCAAGCTTAAGTGAGGGATTCCCCTTTGTTTCAGCTGTGACTTATCTAAGGCGTGGCAACCTTGGTGGCGTCACCGTGCTAGCAGAACACTGCAAGGAATCATCTTAAGGGTTCTCAAAGACAAGTTCTTTGTGGGTCTTCTTTGTGGCATTGGAAGGGTTTTGTTCCTGCAAAATCGAATTCGCGGTGCTTGGGGTTCTATCCGTTGCGAGGGGTTTACTTGGCCTTAAACATCCAATTAAGTTTCGCGTCACCTAGTGTTCGATGTACTGTACCCATGGATGAGATGGAGGCTAAGAATGAATTTGATTATGATGAGGAGTTTGATTGAGTATCAGAGGTGGATATGGGTGGATTTCGCCCTAGACGAGGAAGGAATAAAGGCTGTTAAGAAGAAGTCATGAGAATGAGGAAGACGGTGACTTAGGTAAAATCAAGATGGTTATTCCTTCTTTCCAAGGCGAGAGTTATCCCGAAGCTTATCTAGAGTAGGAACGTAAGCTAGAGCTTCCTTTTGACTATCATAGACACTAAGCTCATCAAACATTTCACTTCATATTACAGCATTACAAAAATCCATACATGTGGTGGTTGATTATCTTAACCATACGTAATCTTGAACTCCGTACTCAAAACCACCTCTTAACTATCCTCTTTTTATCCTAACATTTCAATCATATATATATAACACGAATTCACCAATTCAAGTTCTCATCGCATGGGTTACTTACCTGGTTTCGCGAGCGCTCTGGTCCTAGTCAAATCTGCCAAAACAAATGGTGAAATGCCGCCAGAATCTCAACTTACGGAATCCTCAACTTAACTTTGAAAAAATTATGGATCTTTCTGGGACAATAATATTAAGTCTGATTTCAATGATTTCAATTTCGGTAATCTTAAAACATTATTACAAACTAATCCAAGTCATCACTTAACTTAAATCCTCGGTTTACGTGTTTTTAGAAAATATTCCTAAAAAATATCCGCAAATGCTTTTGAAGGGTCCTGAACCCTCCGAACCTGCCCGGATTTATCTAAATATTATCGTATCATCATAAATATCTCATATCTATCATTACGATAAAAAACACATCAATACACGGAAAATCCACTATAATCGGAAACTTACATAATCTATCGGATCGATCCAATTCATTTCGTTCTCACTCAGATTCTACCAAATACACATATTAAGTATACTCATACTCAGAAAATTCAATTAATATCATTTCGATACTCTACAAAGCTACTAGATACATCTGAATATTTAACGATAAACTTGAAATTAACGAGTTTTTACCGGGAGGTCTTACAAAGATTTTGAGGGCATATACGGACTCCAAACGATCTCCCGAATGCGTTGGAATCGATGACATTTTGATCAAAGCTACTATTCATCGTGGGTAACTATTCACCACCGCTTTCTTCCTTATTTTATATGCAATCATACATGGAACGGAAAATCCATCACCACCAACTTGGCAGGTGGCCTGGTCCGTGAAATAAAGTAATGAGCTGGGATCGAGAAACCCATCACCGTGCGTCTCTCTCTCTTTCTCACCGTCGGCGTTGATTTGGGACCGCTGCCGGCCACCTTCAGATGGGGGTTGGCTGGGCGCACCCCCATTGGCAGTCGGCAGGTCGGTGGTGGCCGGCTGGCCAGCCGATGAGCCTCACAAAACCAGACGGCGTTTTTGGAGGAATGGGGTCAAGTGAGGGAGTTTGAGAAGTTATGCCATTTTTGGCAATTTCTGGAACTATGGGTATTTATAGAATAGTTTTCTGAAAATTATATTCCGACCCCCGCAAAATTGTTATTAGGTCCCTACCATGGGTTTTTCAGAAATTTATATTTTGGAAGCCCTTCTGATATAAAATTCAAAAAGTGTTCAACACGAAAATTGTTTGTCTCGAAACAACGAGTCCAATGGTTCAAGAATCAGCTCAATCATTGTTCGGTTGCTATTTGTATAGCCGAAACAACACACCTTTATGCGTATAACAATTTAAACAGGAATCGCGTAATCGGTTCTTGAAACCACGCATTTTCCAACATGACGAAACTTCACTTTAAAACATTCTGACTTATTTTCCATCACATAAGGTCTTATTTTCGAATATTATCTCGTTCAAAAAAAGCATATTTAATTCGGAATTCTTCCAAAAATATTCCGAAAAATATTCGGGATATTACACTAATCACTTTTGTCTACCACTTTGATTAATCCAATTAAATCAAGACAAAAGTTTATCCAATTGATTAGTTCAATTTCTACCACTTTGATTTAATCCAATTAAATCAAACCAAATACACATATTATTACATATTTATAATTGCCCAAATATCCTCCAATGGTAGAGATATTTATGAATTACAACAAAACTCTTGTGTGATTTTGGATTAATCCAATTAATTCAATTGGGTGAAACTAAATAATTGATGTTATCCAATAACACTAAATTATTTTAATTGATAATTATAATGTCAAGTATTTTTTATTATCAAACATTATCGGCTAACCAAGTGTTCAACAAGTACACTTCATATTGTGTGACTCTCTAAGTCTAGGCACATTCGTCATATCAGCCTAGCTCATATGTACGCAATTGGGCCACCTCTTTATTCGTGAAGAACACGAATGATCTTTCTAAACTATACAAGTCGATCATCACATATGTTTAACAATTCATCAGTCATAGGCTATCCGAGTTGTGCTTAGGAAATATAGATTACACAATCAAATTTTTAAGGCGCACATCTTATATTGTCGATATGTCCACGATTCCTTACAACTAATAAGAACACCATTTCTGATATATGCGATCCACCCTAGGTGATCGGCTTTGACCAAGGTCTTAAGAATCGTGACTTATAATCTGGATACCTTAACCATTTATAGTACACATACGAGCCGACAAATTTTATCTTGATTAGCATTTGATTAACGAGTGCATCAATCCATACCCAACAGACATCTAGCGGTCGGACCATAAAAGGTCTCTGACGTATATATGGCATCAAAGTGTGGAGGATCACACACAAATTCAATATTATCATATAGTCAAAGGATCACATATGTTAATCGACTCGAGGAGATTCCTATTGACGGTAGTGTGTACTTTCAACTATTAGGAATCACTTATGAGTCATTCAGAATTCGTTTTAATGGATACCCACATGTCTATATGAGCTTTCCTTACTCATGGTACATCGGGTTAAACCATTGGAACTTTAATTTCGATATACGACATATGCTAGTCTTCTAGGTTATAGGAATTCGACTGTATTCCAAAACCAATGACTATGAATATTTACTTTAAGAATAGTTTATAATAGTAATACATCCCAATGTCGGATCACCTAGTGTCCATTATTACTACATGATATTATAAGGTCGATGTCGTTCTCAAAAAATTTATATATCAATCTAATATGTTTATTGACATTAACATTAAAAATGTTGAAATGAAAATGTAGTTATTTTTTTAATAAAAAATAAAATATAATGTACAATACATTATTCGGATTAACGCTCTAAATACCAACTCCAACAAACTCTCGCTTGCTTAGTGTCAATCCGGATTGTACTGACGTCTCATCTCCTCCACATGTTTATCGAATAACTTAGGAGGTAAGGCTTCTTGTTCTTGAACCTTCAAGACCACTATGTCTTTTCGTTCAATGATTTCTCTAATCACGCGATATTTCCTTTTCCCCGTGTTTAGACTTGAAATGCACTCCCGGCTCCTTAGCCTGTGCAATGGCTCCGCTATTATCCCAATATAGTGGGATCAAATCCGTAATACTTGGCACACCAAGTTTTGTGATAATTTTTTTAATCCAAACAGCTTCTTTTTCAGCTTCTGAAGCAGCTATAAATTCTGCCTCAGTGGTGGAATCTGTTAGGGTTGGTGCTTGGAGCGCCAATCCGGATTGTATTTATGTATGATTCATGAATACGAGCAATATATTTTTCCATAATATTACTTAATTATGGTAGCACCTCTTGTCTTTTATTATATATATTCGATCTAATTAATTAGATTGAAACTAAATCGTGTTAGTGATATATACATATTAGACAAAGACCGATAATATATATATAGTGCGCAATTACAACGTAGCTTGTAATTGACATTGAGAAGCGTCATTACTAGAATATATTATCAAATTAAGTTCCTGGTCAATATTTACTGACATGGGTCAGTTAGTAAAATCTGTTGAGACTAGTACATGTCGTATATCGGACTTGGTTCGATGGTTGATCCCAATGAACCATGAGTCTCGGGAGACTTGTATAGACGTGTAGGTGTTTATTTGATAAACACTGAACGACTCACCGAAGATTACCTAATAAATAGTACACCAACGTCAATATGAATCTTCTTGGGTTGAGTAGCATAATGTTTCTTTGACTTGAGATACCACTGTGGATATATGAGTTATCATCCACACTTAGATGGCAGTCACGTCACCGATCTATTTAAATCAGACCTCCGTATGTTCCTTGGGTGTGGACTCATGCTCATGTTATCATGTGTGTATCAAGATAGGATCCGTCTGTCATGTATACATGGCATATGTGTCTATTATATGATTAGCAACTGTTAAATCCATAGATGTGGTATACTTCGGAAGTAAGTTCCAAGTGTTATTTAGAAGATTGCTAATAGATACGTCGACACGATTATACCTATAGAGATTTGATGTTTATATCTATATCTCTGGGATAATCTGGATACCCATGACGGAGGGATTATACGTATGCAATGACCTCGACCTGTATGATTCAGCGAGTTTATCTGTGGTCGTCATAATTTAAGGTTGTGTGAATTATGGACATGAAATTGGATTTCGTGAGAGATTTGCCTGAATCTAGAGAGTCTCACTAATGAAATATACTCGTAGAGCACTAGGGAAACTTTTATGAATAATACTTATTATTTATAACTCGTTTAACGGTTAAACGAAAAAATACATGCAATCAAGACCTAATTGTCATTTCCGAATTAATGTGTATTTGTATTTAATATTTATATTATTAAATACACTTTAATTAAATATCAAATTATGATATTTGACATATATCATTAATATATGTATTTGAGATATTTAATGTAAATATAATACATATATTTAAGATATTTATATTTATTATTTAATTATTTAATTATTAAATAATTAAATTAATTAATATAACAAATATCTTAAAGTCATGATTTACTTTATTAAAGCTTTTAAATGGCTTGATATTAGAGGTCCATTTGTTGTTTACTTTATAAAAGATAAAGGTTATCATTTATTAAAGTTAAACTTGTTCCAATGGAATTAATACAAAATTGAAATGCTTATTGTTTATTTTTTTCTCTTTAGCTATCGGACAGGGAACAAAAAATATATAAGTTTTGATTTCATTTTGTTTTCCATATACACAAGTTACTAAATTACAAAGTGAGTTGAGAGAGTTTTGAAGGAAAAACAAAGCAAAAGGTGATTTTTGTAAGTTTTTTTCAACATCCTTCAAGATAGAAATTGTTTCTATTATTCTTATCTTCAATTGTGTTGCTAAGATTGAATCTCTACTCTTTTAGTTTATAATTTAAATGGTTGTAGACTTGTTCGAAAGATTAGCATGTATATTAATTAAAGATTGAATGAAATTGTTCATTTAGTATTTTTTAAGCCATTTGATGGTGAAGTTGACATTCTAGAGTTGCTAAGCCATTCATAAATAACCTAGAATTGTTCTTGAGTTGTTTCATGATGGTGAGACTTGATTAGTGTGGTATTGGATTGATTAAAGTATTGAATTTTATCAATTTAGTGTAAATTATGCAATTGGTGTAATTTGTGAAATTAAGGTTCTAAACCTAATCCAATTTTGGGGCTTTTCATATATGTGATTTAATTTGATGTATATATGATGTATATTAATTTTGAGATTGATTGGATTTGATCTTGACATGTTTTGAACTAAAAAGGACCAAATTACAAATCTTGAAAAATCTTGGGGCTGTTCGGCAATTTCAGAAAAATTTGGAATTTTTGTTGCAAATTGTATTTTCATGTATTAGACATGTATAAATCATTTTGGGATTGATTTGGAATCACTTAAATATGTAGGCTAGGTATGAGATAGACTCCATCAAAACAGCTTTTTTAACTGGTATCACGAATGAGTGAGGATCTGGGTAGGTCGGGGCCTTATTTATTGGATTCTTTGACTAGGACAATTATTCACTTTTTGACGTCATTTATCTTATTTGCTTACGGGCCTGGGTTTGGGGAATCTAAAATCTCTACATCTTTATGGCATCTCACATCTATCAGAAGCCTTCACGAAAATCTTGGTTTCTTGCTTCTTCTGCCTTATGGCTGTTCTTGGTTATTCAGGGAACTCGCTATCTATTCGAGGTACTCGAGAGTTATTAGATCAACTTAGGAAGAATTTCTGAGGAAGAGAGGAATCGCACTTGAAGGAAAGAAACTTTGCTTAAATCTACTTGGCTTTTTATTCAGTTTTAGTCTTGTTATACTCTTCTTTACTACAAGCTCTGGCATTATCCCTTATTATCTAACTATGTGTCTCTGATTCTTACTACTATAGATTTGGTATTTTCTTATCTATTTGTTTCTATTCCTCTATCTCTATTTGATTCTGATTGAATATATATATATATATATATATCTTCATTTTGTCTCTTACTTCTCTTTCTAACTTTTCCTTTCTCTTCCTATTTTCCTGGGTGGGTACTCACGAGACTTTACCATCTATAGGAAGTAATTGAAGACTATTAGTTCGGCTTGAAGGAATGTTCTGAGGAGGGATATTATCCTTACATCTTCTAGGCACTCTATTACTTGTTCAGGCTTTTCTATTCTCTTTCTATTGTCCAAGGTAGATATCCTCAAAATTTCACTGCCTTATTCAATCTCTTTACTATTCTTTATCTTTGGCTACTTATACTCTTATGCATCCTTCTTTACTTTCTTATAGCTTTCCTTTCTCACTCCATTGATAACTTTCTTAAAATCCTACTGTCTGGTTTCATAGCTCGTTTATTCTTCTGGTATTAGATCGGTATAACTTCAAGAAGATTTCTTAACTTATATCTAGTGTATAATTATTCTCATAAGGAATGTTATTCGAATGATCTAGGAAAGCTTACTAACCTGTCTATGGAACTTTTAAGACGTACTCGAGGATTGGATACTGGAGAGGTAGTGTCTCGCATAGGAGTATCCAGACATACTGTGTATACCAGAACCCATCACTTTGCCCACTGCAGTCACTGACTCCCTACACCATGCTCTGATACCATATTTGTAACATCCCCGATCTGGGAGATGCTACCGGCAGGGGATTGACCGTACTAACCCTATAAGCCTATGATTTTCTAACCATAAACATATATTAATACTCTATCATTAATCAAAATATTAAACATGGGACCAACTCCCAAACTCATCAATATAAGATATAAAATTAATGCTTATAACTGTAAATTTAATAATAGTTGTTTACAATGACCATCACTTTACTCAAGATTTATACAAGACTTCTGACTGACTTTGACTGGACTCTCACTCCTTCTAACTTGGACTGGTGGACTCCAAACCCTAGTGACTGCAACAGTATCCGTCCTCCCGAGCTCATCCTCCGAGAATACCTACAAGAACAGAAAATTGGGAGTGGGGTTAGATCGTTGTACGATCTAAGAGAGTGGACGAAAACTGTAAAACTGTTTAAAAAACATTTGGTTCAAAAACCAAAATTCCCAAAATATCTTTATATGAAGACTTTTCTTTGGAAACTTCACTTGAAATCTCTTTTACAAACTTCTCTTTCTGAAATCTTCTTTCTAAAAACCATTTTCAAAATCTAATTTCTGATAACTGCTTTCTGAAAATCAATATCTAAAAACTCTATTTTCAAAATTTTGGTAATCTGGAAACTGGTATGTATCTGAAAAACCTTGACGTATGAAGGCGTTACATATCTATGTCCCCCCATATGCCTATCTGGAGTCAGGAATGCAAAACCATGACTTTATGGCGTTACATATCGCCGTCCCCCAAAGCATGCCACTCATGTCCCTGAAACTGGTGGTCTTGAGGCATTGCGTATCGCCGTCCCCCAAGCCACAAACTAGAACTGGGGGCACGGATCTATGCTACCCTACAAGCTCTGAAACTAGGGTCTAGGGGCATTACACCCCCTAGTCCTGAACTAGGATCTGGGGGCGTTACGTATCCCATCCCACCAGTCCTCTATATGTACAAATGTCTTTGTCCGTCAATTCCAAACTGTATCAAGTTACATACTGGGTGGGTTTTTCCCTTATGCCCCGGAAAACATAAAACTCATGCTTGAAAACATTTATATCTCAAAACTCATGCTGTAAAACATTCTTTCTGAAACATCACTGTATAAAAGCATCTGAAGTAAAATTCGATCTAACGCCCTATAAGCGGAAAAAGTAAATATGTTATCAAAACTGTTAAATGAAATCAGTTTGAGAAAAGAGGTCCACTCACTGTTTTTGGAATCTGGCTGGTACTGGATCCTTTATCGAAGAAAATTGCGATTCCTGTGGATAATCTCAATCCACTTGATTTCTTTATACTCCACAATCCTCTATTGTTGTTTATCTTCTTTCTTGCTTTATTTTCTTTTTCTTCTCTCTTTCTTCTTCTTTTTCTCTTTCTTTCGTCTTTTCCTCCTTCTTCTTCTTATTCTTCTTCATCTTCTTCCTTTCTCCTTCTTCCACGTTTTTGCTTCTTCTTTTCTATTTTTTTTTGGATTCATGAATAGTGTATCTCTTTTATATTTGGCAATTAAAAAAAGAAATATGTGGAATTTTCAAGAAACTTGTAGAAATTACTAGAATGCCCTCGGGTACTATTCAACTAAAATTTTGATATGCATTTTTGGCCTATGTCTGGTTTGAATTTGGAAAAATATTAAACACGAAAGTTGTAGATCTCGATCTTAAATTTTCGACGATATAAAATTCATAAAATCAGAGTTCTTATGAGAAAGTTACAGCCCAAATACTATGGGCAGCTCATAGTGGAACCTCATAGAATCCTGCATCGAAGTTTTGAAGAATTTATTGTTCATCCATAAAGTCATTATGCGAATGTATATATGCTCAGACATAATTATATTACGTAACACTCGTCCCGTGGTGTAACAGTACTATAGGCAATGAGTCAACAGTAGTAGAGACCTCCGGTCGTTACAGTATAATGGTTATATAATCGATAGTACTTGCGCCTTACAGTAATTGTACAAGTACCTGCTGGCGAAGGAGTATAATAAGGTAAAGGATAAAAACCCGGGGAGGTGTAGGGTAAGCCTGATTTATTGGATGAGGTGGAGGATGTTGGGGTTGGTGCTCAGAGCGCCAATTCCCGGTTGTATTTCTTTATGAATACTTCCGTAAAACATTATTATTATGAATAATATATGCAGTTTCTATAATATAATGTATCTTTTAATATGGTAAAGACGTAATGACCTTAGAATGAATAGTCATGGTGCTGTTACAAAAGCGTCGCAACTGACATTGAGTAGTATCATGACGTTTTTATTCTCAGACTGTTCCTGGTCAAGGTTTACACTACTAGGTCAGTATAGTAAACCCGATGAGACCGATACATGTCGTATACAGGAATATATGATTCCAATGGTTTCTCAATGAACCATAAGTCTTGGAGACTAGTATAGACGTGTAGGTGTTTATAGCGGATAAACACTGAACAACTCACCGAAGATTCTTAATGGATGGTACACCAACGTCAATAAGAATCTTATTGGGTTGAGTAGCACTTGTGATTCTTCGACTTGAGAAACCACTGTGGGCGCATGAGACATCTTCCACACTTAGATGACAGTCACGTCACCGATCTATTTAGATCAGACCTCCGCATGTTCGTTGGGTGTGGATAGATCCTCAGGGTGTCTTGTGTGTATCGAGATAGGATCCGTCAGTTCTGTGTATCAGAGCATAGATAGTCCATATAATTAGCAATCAGATAAAAACCATGGGCCCGTGGTACAATTTAGAAGTTAGTTCTAAATGTTCTTTTTGAGATTGCTAATAGAATAGTCGACTGGATAATCCCTATAGAGATTTGACGTTTACATCTATATCTCTGGGATATATCCGGATACCTGTGACAGAGGAATTATACATTTTCCATGACCTCGACCTGTATTATTCAGCGAGTTTATCCGTGTTCGTCATAATTTACGGGTGGATAAATTATGGACACCAAATTGGATTTCGTGACGGATATGCCTGAATCTAGAGAGTCTCACTAATTAAAAATACTCGTAGAGCACTATGGCAACATTTATAAATAATACTGATTATTTATTAAGTCGTTTAAAGGTTAAACGAAAAATACATGTGTAGGGACCCGATAGTCATTTCCTTAATTTTTGTGTATTTGCATTTAATGTTAGATTAATTCAAATACACATTAATTAATTGTCAAATTGAGATATTTCACTAATATCATAAATATATATATGTATTTAATATTTAATGTAAATATAATACATATATTTAATATATTTGTATTTAATTAATTAATTAATTAATTGCTAAATGATTAAATTAATTAAAGTATAAATATCTTAAAGTTATGATATTTATTTTAATGGCTTGAGTTGCAATTGTTGACTAACTTTAATTCATTTAATGGTTTCATGATTAAAGTTAGCAAGTTGTAAAGTTAAAATTAATTGAAACAAAAGGAAATATCTTGATATTTTTTTATTCAAAATTCGGCCAAAGGCCTATGATGGATGGCTATATATTTATTTCTTTTATTTTAGGGTTTAATAACCTAATACACTTTATCAAAAACTCCATTGAAGAAAGAAAAAAGAAGCTTGAGAGAAAGAAAGGCAAAAATCAAGAAAAGCTTGGAATTTAGTAAGTATTTCCAACCTTCCATTAGAGAGAAAAATGTTCCTCTTGTTGTGAACTTCATCTAGTGATGTTTCTGAGTTTTTCTATTCTTTATTCTTTGTATTTTTGGTGGATGAAAGTTTGATAAAAGGGTTGAGCATGTATAAAGTTGATAGAATGTTACTAATGATGTAGTAAGCATTCTTTTCATGGTTTTAGAAACTTGTTGCCATTCTAGAGTTATTGACCCACTCTTAAATGACATAGAATTGTTCTATAGTTGTTTCATTGTGATGAGGCTTGATTGGTGTTGAAGAAACATGATTGAAGTATTGGATTTTGTTAATTTAGTCTAATTTGTCCAATTTGTAGAAATTGAAAAATTGGGGTTTGAGACCACTTCCAAATTTGGGGCTTTTCATTTATATGGTGTATTTGGATGTGTATATGATACATATTAAATCTTATGTTGATTGGATTTCATTTGCATGTGTTTTGAACAATGGAAGTGCAAAATGCACTTATCCCCCCTAGTGAGGCTCACGGCCTTGGTGGCTAAAATTGGAATTTTGTTGCAAATTGTATTTTGACATTTGGGATATGTTAAATTCATATTAGTAATGATTTAGAATCATTCAAAATTGTTTTGAACAATTTCGGACTAAAATGAACAAAATACAAAGTATAAGGGTAATTTGGTAAATTCACATAAATTTGATTTAGAGTGTTTTATTTCATAATTTGATTATTGGATAATAAAATAAATAAGTTTATTTTATTAATCCGAGAAAAAGTTTTGAAATCGAAAAATTTTGATTTTCCACTGTTCCGCTGCGTTACCGGTATCCGCAATAAAACCCATTCAAAATGGTATCAGAGCGAGTCTGATTCTAGGCCCCCTAATATGATTATCCCTTTAATTCAATGTTTAATCATGTTTTCTTGACTTTATACATGCATGTTAAAATCTAATTTGATTAGATTTAGGGTGTATGACATTTAGCGGAAAATCCCTAATTAATAAGGTTTAAATGTAATTATGTATTTGATGCATGTTATGTGGTCCGTCTTGTCAATACGGTTTATAAATATTTCTCCGTGACTATATCTGAGACCGTGCCTCTGCTGTGAGGGTGTAGCCGATAGAGATTTATTTATACCGGATGTATATCAGATACTAGATAAATTCAAGCGAAAGCGGAATCCTGAACGTGCCCTAGCTGTCAGGGTTACGCAATTAACTTGAGTTTATCGTTGACGAGTTTAACCTTGGTACGTCTCCTTGTGGGCCTGCCTTAGCAGCGACAACGAGAAACAACCATGAGCGGAAACCCAGGAGGCACTAGTGAGTGATTGACAAATGTGTTGTCTACCTGATGAATATACGTAGGCGAGACCGTGCCTCTGCTGTGAGCTGAAATATATTCACGGGATCCACCTTTCACCATTAGTATTTAATTTAATTATTAAATCTTTGTATTCTGTTTGAGGATTACAGTATTGCATGATTTAGTGGGAGGAGCATTTTTAGATTAAAAATCCATGATCTAGTTTATGCTTTAGATATTATATGAAACTGCTTAAATTTTTGCTAACCGTTTTTCGTGATCTATATGATAGATTTGTGATGGCGGCACCATCCACAAATCAGTTTGCGTGTATGCTTGATGCGAACAAACTAAAAGGCGCTGATAACTTCACAGATTGGGATCTGGATTTGAGGATTGTCCTCGATTCCGAGAGGTTGGGATATGTTCTTGAGGGTCAACCGCCCCTTGATGTGGCAGAGGACGCTACACCGGAAGAATGCGAAGTCTTCCAAGCTTGGAAGGATGATGATTTAAGGGTTAAATCATACATCTTAAGTTCGCTTTCACCGGGACTCAAGAAACAGTATTATGGCATGTCAGATGCTTATACTATGATGACACGATTAAGACAATCGTTTGAGAACCAAGAACAAGTTGTTGTTCATAAGGTCGCAATGGAACTGTTCCATACACGATTGGATGAGGGGCAAACTGTTAGCCCACATGTTCTTTAGATGATCGATTTGATCGATCAATTGAGGCAACATAATCTCATTCTGAATGACATTCTCGGTAGGAGTGTCATTCTTGGTTCTCTCCCAGCTTCTTATCGCCAGTTCATGATGTACTTCAACATGAACGAGATTATCTGTACCTACCAAAAGCTACATAGGATGTTGCTCACGGCGGAAGAGGACCTCAAGAAGGGAGTACCGACTCGCCCTCCTAGACCTACTTCACTTTCTGCTTCTTCCCAGACTTGGTCAAAGGGAAAGAAGAAGAAAGGGAATTAGAAGAAGGGTATCGGTCCTCAACCACAGAAAAAGATAGCAAAGCCCAAGAGGGCTTCTGAAGATAAGTGCCATCACTGCAGCAAAGTCGGGCACTTGAAAAGGAACTGTCCTGACTACATAGCCCAGCTGAGGAGGGAGAGAGCATCTACATCTGGTATATTATTTTTCCAGTTATTGATTTATCTTTGGCTTGTGAAGCTGTTACATCCAACTGGATTTTAGATTATGCTTGTCCCATTCACATTTGCAATTTGTTGCAGGTACTAAAGGAAAGTAGAAGACTGAAGCCTGGAGAGATGCAGTTGCGATTCGGGAGTGGAGTGGAGACTCTCTGGATGCAGTTGCAGTGGGAGTATGCGAGATCTTATTGCCGAATGGGACACTTTTGTTAAATGACTGTCATTTTATACCAGGATGTGTAGCTAATATTATATCACTTTTTGTATTGGATACAGAAGGCTTTCGTATTATATTAAAAACTGTTCTTTGTATTTATATGATAAAAGTAATATTCAGATCCTTTGTTGTCCAAACCAGCATGGTCATTATACATTGCAAACTTCAAAAGATATTTTAAATACTGGAGTTAATAAACGTAGTTTACCTGTAATTAATAATACTGAACTTTGGCATATGCGGCTGGGTCACATAGGCGTTAAACACCTTACCCAATTGGTTAGGAATGGTTTGATACCAGATCTTACCATTGAATCATATCCAACTTGTGAATCCTGTATTCAGGGTAAGATGACCATAGCCCCATTTTCTGGTGTTGGACACCGCGCCACTAACTTATTGGAACTCCTACATTCTGATGTATGTGGTCCACTAAGTAAGACTGCTCACAGTGGTTATTCGCACTTGTTACCTTTACCGATGATCTGTCACGGTACGGTTATGTCTATTTGATGCGACATAAATCGGAAACCTTTGAAAAGTTCAAAGAGTTCTGAAATGAAGTAGAAAAAAACTGGTCAATATATTAAATGCCTTCGATCCGATCGAGGCGGCGAATATATGAGTGCTGAGTTCATGGATTATATGAAGGAGAATGGGATTCTCGCTCAATATACTCCTCCGGGTACTCCACAGCACAATTGAATGTCTGAGAGGAGAAATCAGACTTTATTGGATATGGTCCGATCGATGTTGAGTTTCACAGATTTGCCATATTACTTATTGGGCTACTCTCTTTTAACAGCTGCACATCTTTTGAATAAGATTCCTTCAAAAGTTGTTCCTACGACACCGTATGAGATATGGTTCGGTAGGAGACCAAATCTTAGTTACATTAAGGTTTGGGGTTGTCCTGCTTATGTCAGGGTGACTTAGTAAGATAAGCTTTCGCCTCGAGGGCAAAAGTTTAGGTTTGTCGGATATCCCTCAAATACGAGGGGATATCTGTTCTATGATACCGAGCATCGAAATGTCTTTGTATCTCGCTTCGCAAAATTTCTAGAAGTAGAATTTTTGTCAGAAGGTGGTAATCATAGACAGGTTGAGCTTGGTGAAGTCCAACCTGAAAACAACGAACCAACGGAGGAACGTGAAGTTCAAGTAGATGAAGGACCTTCAACACACACACTCTGTAGGTCAGAAAAGGTATCTAGACCTCCTGAACGCTTGTACTTGATACAAGAGAAGAGTCTAGATGTTCTCTTAGTTGAAGAGACTGATCCTTTCACTTATAGAGAATCGATGTTGGACATCGACTCCGTGAAATGGCAAAGTGCCATGAAATCTGAGTTAGACTCAATGCATGGGAATCAAGTTTGGGACTTGGTTCCGCTTCCCGAAGGAATTGTTCCTATCGGTTGTAAATGGGTTTACAAAAGGAAGCGCGGGTCTGACGGTAAGGTTGAAACTTACAAGGCTCGACTGGTAGCAAAAGGTTACAAGCAGCGACCTGGTGTCGACTACGATGAAACTTTTTTGCCAGTAGCAATGTTTAAGTCTATTCGGATTTTGTTTTCTATAGCTGCGTATCATGACTACGAGATTTGGCAAATGGATGTCAAAATAGCTTTTCTAAATGGATTTCTTGATGAAGAAATCTATATGGAACAGCCGGAAGGTTTTGCATCCAGCGAAAACTCGGGTATGGTATGTAAGCTTAAGAAGTCCATTTATGGACTCAAACAAGCGTCACGAAGTTGGAATCTTCGATTCGACGAGATTATTAGATCGTCTGGTTTTCTCAAGAATTCGGAAGAATCCTGTGTGTATCAGAAAGCCAGTGGGAGCATGGTCGTATTTTTAGTCCTATATGTTGATGACATCCTAATCATTGGGAATGATTTAGGTATGTTACAAAGCGTCAAAGCGTACCTCTGTAAGAATTTCTCCATGAAGGACCTGAGAGAAGCTTCCTATGTTTTAGGGATAAAATTCTATAGAGATAGACAAAGGAGGCTGATTGGGTTATCCCAATCAACGTACATAGATAAGATCTTAGAACGGTATAATTTTGGTAATTGTAAGACAGCAAACATACTGTTCAGACATGGGATTCATCTTTCTAAGAAGTTGATTCCTCAAACAGAAGTTGAGAAGGTTAGAATGTCTAGACAACCTTATGTTTCGTGTTTGGGTAGCATAATGTATGCCATGTTGTGTACAAGGCCTGATATCAGTTTCGCTTTTAGCGTAACTAGCAGATATCAGTCCAATCCAGGTAATGACCATTGGATGGTCATTAAACATATCCTCAAATATCTTAAAGGCACTAAGGATAAGTTAATAATTTATGGAGGAAACGAACTGCAAGTTAACGGGTATACGGATTCCGATTTCCAATCGGATCCCGATGATAGAAAGTCTACATCTGGATTCGTATTTACCCTTAACGGATGTGCAGTTTGTTGGAAGAGCTCCAAACAGGGATCAACAACAGATTCCACCACTGAGGCAGAATATATTGCAGCTTCTGAAGCTGCAAAAGAGGCTGTGTGGATAAATAACTTTATCACATAATTGGGAGTTGTCCCAAGTATCGAGAATGCGATTCCATTATACTGTGATAATACTGGAGCCATTGCGCAAGTAAAGAAACCGAGGGCGCATCAGAAGTCGAAGTATGTGGAACGCAAGTACCACATCATTCGAGAGATTGTGTCGCGAGGGAATATTATCGTGTGCAAGGTACCGAGTGAAGATAATGTAGCAGACCCGCTGACGAAGGCCATACCTCTGAAGTTGTTTGATAAACACGTGGAGTCGATGGGTATTAGATACAATCATTATTGGCACTAGAGCAAGTGTGAGTTTTTGTTGGGGTTAGTGCTCAGAGCGCCAATTCCCTGTTGTATTTCTTTATGAATACTTATGTAAAACATAATTATTATTAATAATATATGCAGTTTCTATAATATAATGTATCTTTTAATATGGTAAAGACGTAATGACCTTAGAATGACTAGTCATGGTGCTGTTGCAAAAGCGTCGCAACTGACATTGATTAGTATTATGAAGTTGTCATTCTCAGACTGTTCCTGGTCAAGGTTTACACTACTTGGTCAGTATAGTAAACCCGATGAGACCGGTACATGTCGTATACATAAATATATGATTCCAATGGATTCTCAATGAACCATAATTCTTGGAGACTAGTATAGACGTGTAGGTGTTTGTTGGGTTTCTACGGTCTAACCGGGATCGATTTAAGAAAAGAGAAACCATGTGCGAATACAACAAAGAAGTTGCGGAATAATTACATTGATCGGTTGATCGATGCGAAGAATAAAATCTTCAAGCTTTTCCCTCATAGGGCTCACGGCAGTGGGCTGTTTTGTCCTTCAAAAAATTCGGTCATGGTGGTCTCAAGCTCCAAGCTTTGTGATGTATATTCCATGCCCACGGGTGGGTTTCCCTATCACCTTCGCGAGACTCCAGAAGTGTACTAGCACTCGATAATTTTTGCCACAAAAATTACCATCTTCTTCCTTGTATGCTCGGCAAAACCAGTGAAAGAATTAGAAGAATGCCCCTTGGGCGTGAGAGGGAGAGAAGAAGAAGTGAGAGAGTGTGTTATTTTTGGTTGTTGGATAAATGTGTATCTAATACACAAAATAAAGTCAAACACCAAATATTTGGATAAATGGTAAATGGCTTTAATTTATCCAACAACTCACATCAATCACTCAAATCAAAAGTGACTAGTTGTCACATCACTCAAAGTGACAAGTGATTTGACGCTTGATGTGACCTGTGGGCCGCACTTAAATTCGTAATGTGAGTGCGCCCGCAAACACTCCGGGCTCGGGTTAACTAATTCCAAATTAACGAATTTTTCGTTGCGACGTAATTAAATAATTATGCCCAGCAAAATCACTATTCACGTCGCTAACGAATTAATTCTAAATTAACTCGTTCGCCCGAATTAAAATCTAATTTTAATTCCGCGTCGAAATCCAATTTCGTATAATATATCGAATATATTATTTTATCGATTAATTCCAAATTAATCGTTCTCTCTCTTTAATAATATTTTATCCCAGATAAAATATCTCCGTAATTAATCTCATATTAATTTTCTCTCTCATCTAATTAATCCCAGATTAATAAAGTGCGAGTCATACGTCATCGGTGAATCTTTGGGAAGCGACCCATGAGATCCCCAGATATGTTGGCAGTAAATCCAGTCGTCGGACTATCCGAACACGTAAGTACCTAGTACTACGTTTATACCGATTTACAAGACAAGGTTGGCTTCTAGCAAAGCGCCATGCCTACCCAATTCTCCAGAAATATCCTTACAGGAAAAAGTGATCTATATCAGGCATAGTATACGTAGTATAGCGTATTGCGATCCAGCATCGGATGTCATGTGCAAGGCTTGCGGCTGGAATTGTGTCTGCCCCGTACGAAGCACATATCGGATCTCTGGTAACTAGTTTCTATAATCAGATAAACATGACCTAGTCATAATATCCCGATAGCTGCATCATATAAGAGCACCAGTTCCGTATCCTACGTGATCATCATCTCCACTATGACTGGAGTGATACTTCCATCTCGACATCACACCCAATACACTACGATTCTCAATATACCCAGAAGATGCGTACACAGAACCTGTTAAAGCCCTGGACAACCAAAACCAAAGTATATTGATTGTCGCAAGTATTAGCGGTGCAATTCTCAAGTTAAGACCAAATACACCTACCCTGATTCGGACTTCCATAGACACATAGTCATACTACCAATGGAATTCCGAGGGGTCTATCCAGAGCGAAGCTGTTTCCCGTACCATCGGTAAACACAACCTCCTATTACACTTGCATGAGTATCATATACCCAAATATATGAGAACTATGTCGTTATGCCCTCACAACGCACATAAGTGTAATACTAGTCTTTTACGCATTATCGATGTCCAATCTCGATAATACTCTGACTAGGGATATTTAATGATTAAACATTCGTGGATTGATATTGTCTCATATCATCTCAATCCGGAACTAATCATATGGACCTTTAATCATTTATACATCTTGGTAATCTAATTACATATGATGAAAGAGCAATTTCCTTTGTCACATAGTTAATTTGTACTACAACACCATGATCTGTACAAATAGTGACGCTATGGGTCATAATTGTCCAACAATCTCCCACTTGGCCTATAGTCAGTCACTCAAGTGTCTTACACCCGAACTATGTACGGTTCGCTCAAACTTCTGCTGAGAAAATACTTTCGTCAGCGGATTTGCATGATTATCATCTGATGCGATTTATACGATCATCACATCGCCACGATGTATGATCCGAACGAATCAGATGAATAATTGAAGTATATATCTGGATCGTTGATGAGACCATTAATTCTTTAGCCTGTGTTGTAGCCTAGCTCAGCTGCTAACAGAACTACATCTAATCTAATTAGATTTATTATCGACCCAAATGGCTTCTATTACTGCCTCAGCTACATCAATAATCCACTTTTGTTGTTTATTCGGTAACAGTATCTTGCTTGGAAGATTTCCAGCTCACTGTACTGTTATTCAAACTTTATAGTACATTTGTTACGACTTATAGTCGTTTTTATCGGTTAGGAAACTTGCAGCAGTGAACCCAGTCACTTCAAGTTCTCTTTCTCCATAGTTTAAGAAAGCATCCTCAGTTCATCCAAGATACTGAAGGATGTTCTTAACATCAATCCAGTGACTATCACTTGGATTGGCCTGATTGTGAATCCATATGCTCAAAGCACATGAGACACCAGGTCGCGTACATTTTTTCAATGTACGAGTTCTCGGAGAGTATTAACAACCTTTAGATCTATCCCAGTAGATCTTTATTCCTAGAATAAAGGTTGTTTCTCCCAAGAATTCTACGGAGAATTTTATGAAAGCCAAGCTTTCACCGATTGTATTTTACGGGAATATCATTTCCAAGAAATGATGTATCATCATTATATACAGGACAGTCACTTTCAGTGCATTCCCACTAATCTTCTTAGATACACAAGAATCATTTTCGTTTTGAATTAACCATACACCATTATGATTACATCAAAACGATAATTCCAAGAACGCTATGTTTGCTTCAATCCATCCATGGATCGAATAACTTGCAAACCTTGTTTGCTCGTTTTGGTACGACAAAACAGTCAGGATGTTGTAAACATCCTCCAAAAGGTTTCCGTTAAGGAAAGCGTTTTTGGCATTCAGCTGTTACGTTTCATAAATGAAACATGCAGCATCAGCAAGCATTATCCAAATGGATTTAACAATGGCAACGGTTAAAAGGTTTCATCGTAATCGACACAATGTTGATAACGATACCTTTTCGCTATAAGCCTAGCTCAGTACGTTGGTTTGTTGTCTTCCATGTATGTCTTCCTTGAAGACTTATATAGTACCAATAGGCACAATGCCTTGTGGTACAACAACTAGTGTCTAAACATAGTTGGTATACATGGAATTCATTTCGGATATCATGGCACTTTGCCATAATAGGGAGTCGATACCTTGTATCACTTCCTCATACGTAGTCAGATCGTTTTCCTCAATAAGATTGACATCTTTATGAGGTGAGATCAGAAACCCATACCCCGGGTTGTTTTCTGACTCTCTCCGACTTACGCGGTTCTTGTGTATTCGAAGATTATTGGAATAGTTTCATCCTTGATGAACTATTTGTGTTCCATTAGGAATCGGTGTCTGGAATAGTATTACTCCGATTTTCATCGAGTTTTACTTTCCTCCCACTTACCACTGCATATAGGTATTCCTCTTAGGAAAACCGCATGGTGAGCAACAATTACATTGTTATCTTGTGAGATGTTTAAGTAATATACTTTGGTTTCCCTAGGATAACCCACAACTTAGGCACTTATCCGATTTGGGTTTTAGTTTGGTATCATCCAAACATATGCCTAGCATTCCCAAATCTTCAGGAATGAGAAACCCAGTTTCTTTCATGTTCATATCTAATATGAAATTTGTCTAACAGATTTTTATGGAACCTTATTCTAAATAAGTTCTGCACTGTTTATGGCTTATCCGTTGAAGGAAATGGTAGCTCAGAGCGACTCATGATTAACCTTATCATGTCCAACAAGATTCGGTTTCTCTGCTCGGAAACACCGTCAAACTGACGTGTTCCGGGAGGAGTCCTCATTGAAAGAATACTATACTTTTTCAAGTATTTGAGAAACTTATTGCTTAAGTATTTTCATCATGGTGTTTAATACTTTAGCCGATCTGTTTGTCTACTTCGTGTCGAAACTCTAAAAGTTTCCGATTTGTGTTTCAATAGAAACACATAACCATAACGCGATGCCACATCCGTAAAGGTCACGAAACATTCATATCCACATCTAGCCTAGCTAGACATGGGTCCACTTACGTCACTATGATTGAGGGCTAACAGATCGGTGGCACTTTACACTTTTACCAGGTAAAGGTGGTATAGGCACTTTGCCCAATAAACTAGATTCGTAGACATTATTTGAATGGAATCAAATTTGTCCTAGTACCCACTCTTCGAAAGTGTGGATATACGAGTCTTGTTAATTGTGTCCCAGACAACAATGCCATTTATAACTCTCAACTGATTAATTCAGTTCAAGCTTATTTGTTTGTCATGTTATATGTGTGAGATTGATTTATATTCAAAATATAAATGCTATTATTCACATCTAATGTGTTTATCTCAATATCATCTTTATATAATAAAACACTTTAGTGTTCTAGAATATAAAGGTATACCCGCAACGGGTTAAACCCTGCTATAGAGATAATGTATCTAGTCAAACTAGTTACATTTTAACAGTTTCCTAATTTAACTATACACCCGAAGGGTAGTTCCTAAACTTAGGTATCTACGGTTAAAACAACGACTTTCGTCATGTTTTTCAATTCGCAGATTAATCTCAACTGAAGTCAGTATCCTGCTTTTCAGCAGATTCTGCACACCAGTACATATTTATGTACCATATCCAGTATCTAAAATCCAATTTTAATACTAGCAGTGAACATATTTTATGACAAACATATTTGAAGTCAGAGCTTTGCCTTTTTTCAATTCCTTCATGTCTGCCTTGTCCATACGGCAGTCACGCTTCTGTGATCCCCATTTGCCACAATTTAGGTAGACATTTTGGGATATGTCTTTTATCTTCCCAGAAGATTATAATGATTTTGCCTTTGCCCTTTTCGGTACCCCAAAAGCCTTTGGCCAAGCCTTGGCCTTCCGGAATGTCGAAATAAGATGCGCGCCTTGCGCTTCTTGCGTTATTGCAAACTTTGGCTTTGACTCCTTAAGTATATCCATTAACTCTCCAAGAGTTTACTATTGCAATTTAGTACTTCTAAGATCTAAATATAGATCTATGAAGATCCTTCAACTTCATTATCATACTATAAGGATCTAATCCTTAGTTCTGATTAAGAAATTAAGGAGTCTATTTGGCAAGCTTATTGGATTAAGCACTAAAGTTATCATCACATGATTATTCCAAATATCATGTTCTACTATTTGCTTAACTTCGGGCTTAGGCCTAAGATGTTATTTTATCAAATAAAGTAACTTCTTAGTTTTCAGGACTATCTTGAAATTATTCCCAATTTGAAAAATTAAAGTCGTTTAAAAACATTTTTCACCCAGGATTATGTTTTAAACACTAATCTTTCAATTTATCTTGATTGCTATAGTCCAACTATCCAATCAACGATTTAGGTACTATTCATTAAAATGATTACTATAGTCCAACTATATAATCAACTATAATTTAATAGGTTAAATTCAATTATATTGATTACTATAATCCAATTATAAAATCAACTATTAATTGAATAGTTTGAATACAGTCCAACTGTTCAAGTTAAAACAACATTAAATATTAGTCCAACTAATAAATAATTTATTAGACGAAATATTTGAAATGAGCGCTTATGGCAAGTAACTAAATGAATATTGTAAATTTAATACTTACCTCCCACTATTTTTCGGCGAGCCTCTAACCCTCTATTGAGTACTCGGGAAACCTTGTTTCCTAGTGGGTTAGGATCCCGTTAAATAACACACAATCTTGACTTTGGCCAACAAATTGTATGATAATTAACTAGGTAAATCTCTAAGATCAATTGGATCCCATCCAATTCCTAGATCCAGTAGGTGGACATCCAAGTCCGAAACATATATCTTATATTAGCCAATATATCCAATATATTGCCTAACATTTTTCCTCTGAATCAATTAAGCCTTGGCTTTGGCACAACAAACTTAGTGATCCCAGTTAAGCGGAACCCATCGACCATGGAAAGCTTCGTAATTAATGTCGATGGACAAGAAATGATCTTGACTTTGGCCAAAAAATCACAACTTGGACAAGACACCAATATGGAACAAAGCCTTCATGATTCAAACACATCCTCGACGGACAAAGGTCTTGACTTTGGCCAACAAACCAATGCCAGTCTTGGATCTTGAGTAAGAATCACTCAATGGAAGGAAAAACGCTTAATATGTGTTGAGGGTTTTTCGCGTGTAATTGGCAACCAATTAATTATCTTTGTTAAGGTCTCATCATCATACACCCTTAAACATGCATTCTAAACACATAATAAGGCGCGTAAATAAATATAATAATGATATATGGATGGATACTTAAACATTGTTCCTAGAACAAATCTCTCTATTTCCTCTCTCCCGCTAGCACAAGTATTACTTCTACCCAATTACATAACACTTCTAAAGAAACCTCATTTACATTGAGGGGAATAAGTGAGAAGAGAAATACACAGAGTAAAGAGGTAATAGGCTGGACACGCAGGTCCAATTTAATAACTTCTAAATTTATTACAACAATTTCCAAAATTGCCCCACCCATCTAATATCCATCCGATAAACATTATTCATACATCGCAACCATGTATTCACACAAGCATGTTATCAATCAATCTAATCCAATTAATTAATCTGATAATTAATGACCATCCAATGTTCAAACAACGATTTGATTTTGCGCGAGTCCGACTCGTTTTGCGAATAAGTACTCAAAGTACGAATTCTTGAATTAATTAAACTACAACATTAAATCCAATTTAATTTTTATTTAATACTAATTCATTTATTTAATTCCAAATTAAATAATACAATTTAATGTACCTTTACGACTTAGATTCCAAATCTAATCGTAACGGGTCTCAAAGCCCGATTACATCCAATGTCAATTCAATTTAAAGTCCAATGTGCTTTCAATTAATTTCTTAAGGCATGGACTTTTGGTCAATATAGGTCGAACCCAAATACCAAAGCTCATTTAAGGAATCACCCTTATTTGCCAAGAAACCAATTTAGGCCCATTAGGCCCAATTAAAATTAAAGGTCCATTAAGTCATATTTGGACTTTATGGATATGGTTTTGGGCCCAATTGGATCCAACCAATTTGCCTAAACCAATCTTGGTACAACCAAGCCCATTAAGCCAAATTACAACTTTTCAAGACCAATTCCAAATTTGGCCCAACATAATTAAATTCCAAAATTCCAATTTCACAATTTAATTACTCAAAGTGTAAAGCCATAATTAATTAACCAAATTAACATTTCCAAAATACCAATTTGCATAATTAATCATGCTTATCATCATCAACACATGTCCAACACATTTGAATAAAAAATCAAACGCATTTCATGCTTCTTAACTTACGGCAATGGTAGGGATTTTTTGTCCAATTCCAATTTCAATCCAATTGAATTTAAATTAACATTCCCAAAGTCTTTCAAACTCATCCAATGAATCAAAAAATAAAAATTACCATGAGATTAAGGTTCTTAGAATTCGGCCAAGCCAACCCAATTTGGGGAAAATTGTTCCAAATCAATTTTCATGAAATTGATCACATCCAACTTCAATTAAACATCATTCAAGCATACTCAATCAAATAATTTTATCAAATCATGCTCAAATTCAATTTACCCAATTTTAACCCTAAGTTCAAGTTTCATGCTCAATCTCGCTCTGATACCATTGTTGGGTTTCTACGGTCTAACCGGGATCGATTTAAGCAAAGAAACCATGTACGAATACAATAAAGAAGTTGCGGAATACTTACATTGATCGGTTGAGCGATGCGAAGAACAAAATCTTCAAGCTTTTCCCTCATAGGGCGGCAGTGGGCCTGTTTTGTTCCTTCAAAAATTCTGTCATGGTGGTCTCAAGCTCCAAGCTTTGTGATGTATATTCCATGCCCACGGGTGGGTTTCCCTATCACCTTCACGAGACTCCAGAAGTGTGCTAGCACTCGATAATTTTTGCCACAAAAATTACCATCTTCTTCCTTGTATGCTCGGCAAAACCAGTAAAAGAATGAGAAGAATGCCCCTTGGGCGTGAGAGGGAGAGAAGAAGAAGTGAGAGAGTGTGTTATTTTTGGTTGTTGGATAAATGTGTATCTAATACACAAAATAAAGTCAAACACCAAATATTTAGATAAATGGTAAATGGCTTTAATTTATCCAACAACTCACATCAATCACTCAAATCAAAAGTGACTAGTTGTCACATCACTCAAAGTGACAAGTGATTTGATGCTTGATGTGACATGTGGGCCGCACTTAAATTCGCAATGCGAGTGCGCCCGCAAACACTCCCGGGCTCGGGTTCGCTAATTCCAAATTAACGAATTTTTCGCTGCGACAAAATTAAATAATTATGCCTAGCAAAATCACTATTCACGTCGCTAACGAATTAATTCTAAATTAACTCGTTCGCCCGAATTAAAATCTAATTTTAATTCCGCGTCGAAATCCAATTTCGTATAATATATCGAATATATTATTTTATCGATTAATTCCAAATTAATCGTTCTATCTCTTTAATAATATTTTATCCCAGATAAAATATCTCTGTAATTAATCCCAGATTAATTTTCTCTCTCATCTAATTAATCATAGATTAATAAAGTGCGAGTCATACGTCATCGGTGAATCTTCGGGAAGCGACCCATGGGATCCCCGGATATGTTGGCTTCTAGCAAAGCTTATGCGTCCCACATCGGTTGCGGGGTGCCTCCTGGGCTGGTTTATAAGGCCAGGGCCAACCCTCTCCCTCTGAGCTAGCTTTTGGGGCAGAGTTAGGGCTTGGGTTCTTATCAGTTGGTATAAGAGCCACACTCTGTGTGAATGGCCGGTTGTCTCTTGGGGTTCGGCAAAACGCCGACTGAGGCAGTCGGGTCTCAAGGGGGTGGGGATGATGAGTCCCACATCGGTTGCGGGGTGCCTCCTGGGCTGGTTTATAAGGCCAGGGCCAACCCTCTCCCTCTGAGCTAGCTTTTGGGGCAGAGTTAGGGCTTGGGTTCTTATCAAAAGCGCCATGCCTACCCAATTCTCCAGAAATATCCTTACAGGAATAAATTATCTATATCATGCGTAGTATACGTAGTATTGCGTATTTCGATCCAGCATCGGATGTCACGTGCAAGGTCTGAGGCTGTAATTGTGTCTGCCCCGTACGAAGCACATATCGGATCTCTGGTAACTAGTCTCTATAATCGGATAAACATGACCTAGTCATAATATCCCGATAGCTGCATCATATAAGAGCATCAGTTCCGTATCCTACGTGATCATCGTCTCCACTATGACTGGAGTGATACTTCCATCTCGACATCACACCCAATACACTAAGATTCTCAATATACCCAAAAGAGGCGTACACAGAACCTGTTAAAGCCCTGGACGACCAAAACTAAAGTATATTGATTGTCGCAAGTATTAGCGGTGCAAGTCTCAGGTTAAGACCAAATACACCTACCCTGATTCGGACTTCCATAGACACATAGTCATACTACCAATGGAATTCCAATGGGTCTATCCAGAGCGAAGTTGTTTCCCGTACCATCGGTAAACACAACCTCATATTACACTTGCATGAGTATCCTATACCCAAATATATAATAACTATGTCGTTATGCCCTCACAACGCGCACAAGTGTAATACTAGTCTTTTACGCATTATCGATGTCGAATCTCGATAATACTCTGACTAGGGATATTTAATGATTAAACCTTGTGGATTGATACTGTCTCATATCATCTCAATCCGGAACTAATCATATGGACCTTTCACATTTTATACATCTTGGTAATCTAATTACAAATGATAAAATAGCAATTCCTTTGTCACATAGTTAATTTGTACAACAACACCATGATCTGTACAAATAGTGACGCTATGGGTCATAATTATCCAACAGTGTTTATAGCGGATAAACACTGAACGACTCACCGAATATTCTTAATGGATGGTACACCAACGTCAATAAGAATCTAATCGGGTGAGTAGCACTTGTGATTCTTCGACTTGAGATACCACTGTGGGCGCATGAGACATCTTCCACACTTAGATGGCAGTCACGTCACCGATCTATTTAGATCAGACCTCCGTCTGTTCGTTGGGTGTGGATAGATCCTCATGGTGTCCAGTGTGTATCGAGATAGGATCCGTCAGTTCTATGTATCAGAGCATAGGTAGTCCATATGATTAGCAATCAGATAAAAACCATGGGCCCGTGGTACAATTTAGAAGTTAGTTCTAAATGTTCTTTTTGAGATTGCTAATAGAATAGTCGACTGGATAATCCCTATAAAGATTTGACGTTTACATCTATATCTCTGGGATTTATCCGGATACCTGTGACAGAGGAATTATACATTTGCCATGACCTCGACCTGTATGATTCAGCGAGTTTATCCGTGTTCGTCATAATTTACGGGTGGATAAATTATGGACACCAAATTGGATTTCGTGACGGATATGCCTGAATCTAGAGAGTCTCACTATTGAAACATACTCGTAGAGCACTAGGGCAATATTTATAAATAGTACTGATTATTTATTAAGTCGTTTAAAGGTTAAACGAAAAATACATGTGTAGGGACCCGATAGTCATTTCCTTAATTTTTGTGTATTTGCATTTAATGTTAGATTAATTCAAATACACATTAATTAATTGTCAAATTGAGATATTTGACTAATATCATAAATATATATATGTATTTAATATTTAATGTAAATATAATACATATATTTAATATATTTGTATTTAATTAATTAATTAATTAATTGTTAAATGATTAAATAAATTAAAGTATAAATATCTTAAAGTTATGATATTTATTTTAATGGCTTGAGTTGCAATTGTTGACTAACTTTAATTCATTTAATGGTTTCATGATTAAAGTTAGCAAGTTGTAAAGATAAAATTAATTGAAATATAAGGAAAATATCTTGATATTTTTTGTATACAAAATTCGGCCAAAGGCCTAATGATAGAATATATATTGTTTCTTTTATTTTAGGGTTTAATAACCTAATACACTTTATCAAAAACTCCATTGAAGAAAGAAAAAAGAAGCTTGAGAGAAATAAAGGCAAAAATCAAGAAAAGCTTGGAATTTAGTAAGTATTTCCAACCTTCCATTAGAGAGAAAAATGTTCCTCTTGTTGTGGGCTTGATCTAGTGATGTTCTTGAGTTTTTCTATTCTTTATTCTTTTTATTTTTGGTGGATGAAAGTTTGATAAAAGGGTGAGCATGTATAAAGTTGATAGAATGTTACTAATGATGTAGTAAGCATTCTTTTCATGGTTTTAGAACCTTGTTGCCATTCTAGAGTTATTGACCCACTCTTAAATGACCTAGAATTGTTCTATAGTTGTTTCATTGTGATAAGGCTTGATTGGTGTTGAAGAAACATGATTGAAGTATTGGATTTTGTTAATTTGGTCTAATTTGTCCAATTTGTAGAAATTGAAAAATTAGGGTTTGAGACCACTTCCAAATTTGGGGCTTTTCTTTTATATGGTGTATTTGGATGTGTATATGATACATATTAAATCTTATGTTGATTGGATTTCATTTGCATGTGTTTTGAACAATGGAAGTGCAAAATGCACTTATCCCCCTAGTGAGGCTCACGGCCTTGGTGGCTAAAATTGGAATTTTGTTGCTAATTGTATTTTGACATTTGGCATATGTTAAATTCATATTAGTAATGATTTAGTGTCATTCAAAATTGTTTTGAACAATTTCGGACTAAAATGAACAAAATACAAAGTATAAGGGTAATTCGGTAAATTCACAAATTTGATTTATAGTGTTTTATTTCATAATTTGATTATTGGATAATAAAATAATAAGTTTATTTTATTAATCCGAGAAAAAGTTTTGAAATCGAAATTTTTTGATTTTTCAATGTTCGCTACGTTACCGGTATCCGCAATAAAACCTCTTCAAAATGGTATCAGAGCGAGTCTGATTCTAGGCCCCCTAATATGATTAGCCCTTTAATTCAATGTTGAATCATGTTTTCTTGACTTTATACATGCATGTTATAATCTAATTTGATTAGATTTAGGGTGTATGACACTTAGAGGAAAATCCCTAATTAATAAGGTTTAAATGTAATTATGTATTTGATGCATGTTATGTGGTCCGTCTTGTCAATACGGTTTTAAATTATTTCTGTGACTATATCTGAGACCGTGCCTCTGCTGTGAGGGTGTAGTCGATAGAGATTTATTTACCGGATGTATATCAGATATTAAATAAATTCAAGCGAAAGCGGAATCCTGAACGTGCCCTAGCTGTCAGGGTTACGCAATTAACTTGAGTTTATCATTGACGAGTTTAACCTTGGTACGTCTCCTTGTGGGCCTGCCTTAGCAGCGACAACGAGAAACGACCAGGAGCGGAAACCCATGAGTCACTAGTGAATGATTGACAAATGAGTTGTCTACCTGATGAATATACGTAGGCGAGACCGTGCCTCTGTTGTGAGCTGAAATATATTCACGGGATCCACCTTTCACTATTTGTATTTAATTTAATTATTAAATCTTTGTATTCTGTTTGGGGATTACAGTATTGCATGATTTAGTGGGAGGGGCATTTTTAGATTAAAAATCCATGATCTAGTTTATGCTTTAGATATTATATGAAACTGCTTAAATTTCTGCTAACCATTTTTCGTGATCTATATGATAGATTTGTGATGGCGGCACCATCCACAAATCAGTTTGCGCGTATGCTTGATGCGAACAAACTAAAAGGCGCTGATAACTTTGCCGATTGGGATCTGGATTTGAGGATTGTCCTCGATTCCGAGAGGTTGGGATATGTTCTTGAGGGTCCACTGCCCCTTGCTGTGGCAGAGGACGCTACACCGGAAGAACACGAAGTCTTCCAAGCTTGGAAGGATGATGATTTAAGGGTTAAATCATACATCTTAAGTTCGCTTTCACCGGGACTCAAGAAACAATATTATGGCATGTCAAATGCTTATACTATGATGACACGATTAAGACAATCGTTTGAGAACCAAGAACAAGTTGTTGTTCATAAAGTCGCAATAGAACTGTTCCATGCGCGATTGGATGATGGGCAAGCTGTTAGCCCACATGTTCTTCAGATGATCGATTTGATCGATCAAATGAGGCAACATAATCTCATTCTGAATGACATTCTCGATAGGAGTGTCATTCTTGGTTCTCTCCCAGCTTCTTATCGCCAGTTCATGATGTACTACTTCAACATGAACGAGATTTTGTACCTACCAAGAGCTGCATAGGATGTTGCTCACGGTGGAAGAGGACCTCAAGAATGGAGTACCGACTCGCCCTCCTAGACCTACTTCACTTTTTGCTGCTTCCCAGACTTGGTCAAAGGGAAAGAAGAAGAAAGGGAAGAAGAAGAAGGGTTTCAGTCCTCAACCACAGACAAAGATAGCAAAGCCCAAGAGGGCTTCTGAAGACTAGTGCCATCACTGCAATAAAGTCGGGCACTGGAAAAGGAACTGTCCTGACTACATAGCCCAGCTGAGGAGGGAGAGAGCATCTACATCAGATACATTTATTTTTCCAGTTACTGATTTATCTTTGGCTTGTGAAGCCGTTACATCCAACTGGATTTTAGATTCTGCTTGTCCCATTCACATTTGCAATTCATTACAGGTACTGAAGGAAAGTAGAAGACTGAAGCCTGGAGAGATGCAGTTGCGATTCGGGAGTGGAGACTCTCTGGATGCAGTTGCAGTGGGAGTATGCGAGATCTTATTGCCGAATGGGACACTTTTGTTAAATGACTGTCATTTTATACCAGGATGTGTAGCTAATATTATATCACTTTTTGTATTGGATACAGAAGGCTTTCGTATTAATATTAAGAACTGTTTTTGTATTTATATGATAAAAGTAATATTCAGATCCTTTGTTGTCCAAACCAGCATTGTCATTATACATTGCAAACTTCAAAAGATATTTTAAATACTAGAGTTAATAAACGTAGTTTACCTGTAATTAATAATACTGAACTTTGGCATATGTGTTGGGTCACATAGGCGTTAAACGCCTTACCCAATGGTTAGGAATGGTTTGATACCAATCTTACCATTGAATCATATCCAACTTGTGAATCCTGTTTTCAGGGTAAGATGACCAAAGCCCCATTTTCTGGTGTTGGACACCGTGCCACTAACTTATTGGAACTCGTACATTATGATGTATGTGGTCCACTAAGTCAGACTGCTCACAGTGGTTATTCGTACTTCGTTACCTTTACCGATGATCTGTCATGGTACGGTTATGTCTATTTGATGCGACATAAATCGGAAACCTTTGAAAAGTTCAAAGAGTTCCGAAATGAAGTAGAAAAACAAACTGGTCAATATATTAAATTCCTTTGATCCGATCGAGGCGGCGAATATATGAGTGGTGAGTTCATGGATTATATGAAGGAGAATGGGATTCTCGCTCAATATACTCCTCCGGGTACTCCACAGCACAATGGAGTGTCTGAGAGGAGAAATCAGACTTTATTGGATATGGTTCGATCGATGTTGAGTTTCACAGATTTGCCATATTACTTATGAGGCTACTCTCTTTTAACAGCTGCACATCTATTGAATAAGATTCCTTCAAAAGATGTTCCTACGACACCGTATGAGATATGGTTCGGTAGAAGACCAAATCTTAGTTACATTAAGGTTTGGGGTTGTCCTGCTTATGTTAGGGTGACTCAGCCAGATAAGCTTTCGCCTCGAGGGCAAAAGTTTAGGTTTGTCGGATTTCCTTCGAATACGAGGGGATATATGTTCTATGATACCGAGCATCGAAATGTGTTCGTAGCTCGCTTCGCAAAATTTCTAGAAGTAGAATTTTTGTCAGAATGTGGTAATCATAGACAGGTTGAGCTTGATGAAGTCCAACCTGGAAACAACGAACCAACGGAGGAACCTGAAGTTCAAGTAGATGAAGGACCTTCAACACACACACTCTGTAGGTCAGAAAGGGTATCTAGACCTCATGAACCTTGTATTTGATACAAGAGAAGAGTCTAGATGTTCTCTTAGTTGAAGAGACTGATCCTTTCACTTATAGAGAATCGATGTTGGACATCGACTCCGTGAAATGGCAAAGTGCCATGAAATCCGAGTTATACTCAATGCATGAGAATCAAGTTTGGGACTTGGTTCCGCTTTCCGAAGGAATTGTTCCTATCGATTTTAAATGGGTTTACAAAAGGAAGCGCGGGCCTGACGGTAAGGTTGAAACTTACAAGGCTCGACTGGTAGAAAAGGGTTACTAGTAGCGATCTGATGTCGACTAAGATGAAAATTTTTCGCCAGTAGCAATGTTTAAGTCTATTCGGATTTTGATTTCTATAGCCGCGTATCATGACTACGAGATTTGGCAAATGGATGTCAAATGGCTTTTCTAAATGGATTTCTTGATGAAGAAATCTATATGGAACAGCCGGAAGGTTTTGCATCTAGCGAAAACTCGGGTATGGTATGTAAGCTTAAGAAGTCCATTTATGGACTCAAAAAGCGTCACGATGTTGGAATCTTCGATTCGACGAGATTATTAGATCATCAGGTTTTCTCAAGAATTCGGAAGAATCTTGTGTGTATCAGAAGGCCAGTGGGAGCATGGTCGTATTATAGTCCTATGTGTTGATGACATCCTAATCATGGGAATGATTTAGGTATGTTACAAAGCGTCAAAGCGTACCTCTGTAAGAATTTCTCCATGAAGGACCTGAGAGAAGCTTCCTATATTTTAGGGATAAAACTCTATAGAAATAGACAAAGGAGGCTGATTGGTTATCCCCATCAACGTACATAGATAAGATCTTAGAACGGTATAATTTTGGTAACTATAAGACAGCAAACATACCGTTTAGACATGTGATTCATCTTTCGAAGAAGATGAGTCCACAAACAGAAGATGAGAAGGTTAGAATGTCTAACCAACCTTATGCTTCGTGGTTGGGTATCATAATGTATGCCATGTTATGTACAAGGCCTGATATCAGTTTCGCTGTTAGCGTAACTAGCAGATATCAGTCCAATCCAGGTAATGACCATTGGATGGCCATTAAACATATCCTCAAATATCTTAAAGGTACTAAGGATAAGTTAATAATTTATGGAGGAAACGAACTGCAAGTTAACGGGTATACGGATTTCGATTTCCAATCGGATCCCGATGATAGAAAGTCTACATCTGGATTCGTATTTACCCTTAAAGGAGGTGCAGTTTGTTGGAAGAGTTCAAAACAGGGATCAACAGCAGATTCCACCACTGAGGTGGAATATATTGCAACTTCTGAAGCTGCAAAAGAGGCTATGTGGATAAAGAACTTTATCACTATAATTGGGAGTTGTCCCAAGTATCGAGATTGCGATTCCGTTATACTGTGATAATCTGGAGCCATTGCGCAAGTAAAGGAACCGAGGGCGCATCAGAAGTTGAAGCATGTGGAACGGAAGTACCACATCATTCGAGAGATTAGTCGCGAGGGGATATTGTCGTGTGCAAGGTACCGAGTGAAGATAATGTAGCAGACGCGCTGACGAATGCCATACCTCCGAAGTTGTTTGATAAACACGTGGAGTCGATTTGTATTAGATACAATCGTTATTGGCACTAGAGCAAGTAGGGATTTTTGTTGTGGTTGGTGCTCAGAGCGCCAATTCCCTGTTGTATTTCTTTATGAATACTTCTATAAAACATTATTATTATGAATAATATATGAAAGTTTCTATAATATAATGTATCTTTTAATATGGTAAGACGTAATGACCTTAGAATGACTATTCATGGTGCTGTTGCAAAAGCGTCGCAACTGACATTGAGTAGTATCATGAAGTTGTCATTCTCAAACTGTTCATGGTCAAAGTTTATACACTACTTGGTCAATATAGTAAACCCGATGAGACGGGCACATGTCGTATACAGGAATATATAATTCCAATGGTTTTCAATGAACCATAATCTTGGAGACTAGTATAGACGTGTAGGTGTTTATAAACACTGAACGACTCACCGAAGATTCTTATGGATGGTACACCAAAGTCAATAAGAATCTTATCGGGTTGAGTAGCACTTGTGATTCTTCGACTTGAGATACCACTGTGGGCGTATGAGACATCTTCCACACTTGATGGCAGTCACTTCCAATCACCGATCTATTTAGATCAGACCTCCGCCTGTTCGTTGGGTGTGGATAGATCTTCAGGGTGTCCTGTGTGTATCGAGATAGATACGACATTCTGTGTATCAGAGCATAGGTAGTCCATAT
Source organism: Zanthoxylum bungeanum (assembly GCA_019454045.1). Taxonomy (NCBI): domain Eukaryota; kingdom Viridiplantae; phylum Streptophyta; class Magnoliopsida; order Sapindales; family Rutaceae; genus Zanthoxylum; species Zanthoxylum bungeanum. The sequence goes on along the minus strand of SKCR01013323.1, from coordinate 81,838 downwards.
GATTAGTAATCAGATAAAAACCATGGGCAATGTGGTACAATTTAGAAGTTAGTTCTAAACACCTACATGTCGTATACATGAATATATGATTCCAATGGTTTCTCAATGAACCATCCATAGGTCTTGGAGACCTAGTATAGACGTGTAGGTGTTTAATAGCGGATAAACACGAACGACTCACCGAAGATTCTTAATGGATGGTACAAACCAACGTCAATAAGATCTTATCGGGTTGAGTATCACTTGTGATTCTTCGACTTGAGATACTACTGTGGGCGCATGAGACATCTTCCCGACACTTACATGGCAGTCACGTCACCGATCTATTTAGATCAGACCTCTGCCTGTTCGTTGGGTGTAGATAGATCTTCAGGGTGTCTTGTGTGTATCGAGATAGGATCCGTCAGTTCTGTGTATTAGAGCATAGGTAGTCCATATGATTAGTAATCAATAAAAACCATGGGCCCGTGGTACAATTTAGAAGTTAGTTCTAAATGTTCTTTTTGAGATTGCTAATAGAATAGTCGACTGGATATCCATATAGAGATTTGACGTTTACATCTATATCTCTGGTTTATCTGGATACCTGTGACGGAGGAATTATACATTTGCCATGACCTCGACCTGTATGATTCAGCGAGTTTATCTGTGTTCGTCATAATTTACGGGTGGATAAATTATGGACAACCAAATTGATTTCGTGACGGATATTCCTGAATCTAGAGAGTCTCACTAATGACATACTCGTAGAGCACTAGGGCAACATTTATAAATAATACTGATTAATTATTAAGTCGTTTAAAGGTTAAACGAAAAATACATGTGTAGGGACCCGATAGTCATTTCCTTAATTTTTGTGTATTGCATTTATGTTAGATTAATTCAAATACACATTAATTAATTGTCAATTGAGATATTTGACTAATATCATAAATATATATATGTATTTAATATTTATGTAAATATACTACCATATATTTAATATCTTTGTATTTCCCTTAATTACTACTTACATTGGTTAACTGATTCACACTCCGTATAAATATCTTAAAGTTATGATATTTATTTTATATGGCTTGCGTTGCAATGTTTTGACTAACTTTAATTCATTTAATGGTTTCATGATTAAGTTAGCAAGTTGTAAAGTTAAATTAATTGAAACAAAAGGAAAATATCTTGATATTTTTTGTATACAAAATTCGGCCAAAGGCCTAATGATGGAATATATATTTTTCTTTTTATTTTAGGGTTTAACCTAAACACTTTATAAAAAACTCCATTGAAGAAAGAAAAAAGAAGCTTGAGAGAAAGAAAGGAAAAAATCAAGAAAATCTTGGAATTTAGTAAGTATTTTCAACCTTCCATTAGAGAAAAAAATGTTTCCCTTGTTGTAGGCTTCATCTAGTGATGTTCTTGAGTTTTTCTATTCTTTATTCTTTGTATTTTTTGTGGATGAAAGTTTGATAAAAAGGGTTGAGCATGTATAAAGTTGATAGAATGTTACTAATGATGTAGTAAGCATTCTTTTCATGGTTTTAGAACCTTGTTGCCAGTCTAGAGTTATTGACCCCCTCTTAAATGACCTAGAATTGTTCTATAGTTGTTTCATTGTGATGAGGCTTGATTGGTGTTGAAGAAATGATTGAAGTAATGGATTTTGTTAATTTGGTCTAATTTGTCCAATTTTATAGAAATTGAAAAATTAGGGTTTGAGACCACTTCCAAATTTTGGGCTTTTTATTTATATGGTGTATTTGGATGTGTATATGATACAAATAAATCTTATGTTGATTGGATTTCATTTGCATGTGTTTTGAACAATGGATGTGCAAAATGCACTTATCCCCCCTAGTGAGGCTCACGATCTTGGTGGCTAAAATTTGAATTTTGTTGCTAATTGTATTTTGACATTTGGGATATGTTAAATTCATATTAGTAATGATTTAGAATAATTCAAAATTGTTTTGAACAATTTCGGACTAAATGAACAAAATACAAAGTATAAGGGTAATTCGGTAAATTCACATAAATTTGATTTATAGTGTTTTATTTCATAATTTGATTATTGGATAATAAAAAAAATAATTTTATTTTATTAATCCGAGAAAAAGTTTTGAAATCGAAATTTTGATTTTCCACTGTTCCGCTGCGTTAACCGGATATCCGCAATAAAACCCCTTCAGAGGAGGTGTGTGGGGTGCTGGATGCTGGAATATTCCACGAGGTGCTGCGGGCTGGAGGAATATCATTGCTAGGAAAATGATACACCTGGGTACTATCTCCAAGAGCTGAGGCAAGCAATCTCTTACCTCAACAGGTATAATGTTCCCTTCAAAGGGTTACCCGACATAAGAATTAACCTCCTCATCAACTGGAGGTCCCCAGAAGGTTGGCTAACATCTAATATACTAAGCATATGGACTCGACCAGCCCCTCGAACTCTGGAATGCGGAGGCATCTCAAAACATATGAAGATATCAAATGCTGATAGACATAGAATAACTAATTAAGTAAATGAAATATTTATAGAATATATGAACCTAGTACTCACTGATACCATTAAATGTCACACTCATCCCCTTAGGTATGGTATGGGTGAGACGGAGACAAGAAATAGATAAATTTTCCCCTGTAAAAAGGACAACTCCTCAAAATACAAAAGAAAAATAAAATATGAATAATATCCTCATATTTATAGGATCTCCATGATCCAACTCAAATGATCATCCATAATAAAATGCAAATACTTCATGTATCAAAAGTAGGCTCAATGCCTTAACCAAATAACAATCCACTCAAGAAAAACATATCTAGAACCATAATCCCAAAACATAACAAAGACACTCTACTATTGGCACAACCTTTCTCTACTGGCATAAAATGATGATGAAACAGCAAATGACAAAAGGAAGATCTACTAATCTACATAACCTGTAAAATTTAAAGAAAAGGGGTACGCTCACGCTTAGTGCAATGGATCACAGCTTAGTGCCGTGGATAAACTAGTAACAAGGTTGATCGAATAAGTCTTTCATAATATAAATAAATACATAAAATTTTAAACTGATACATATATATAATATTTACTTGAAATCATAAATCTCATTTCTCATAAATCTAATTTTGCACAAGAATACTCTGTAAAAATAAAGATGTTCATTCATCTATATGCACACTCGTGACAATACGGCCAAGCTGGCAATATGGGGCATCTCCACGGCAATAACTGGCATCCGAAGCAAAAATGGCAACATGAGACCTCGTCTCACGGCAAATCATCTGGAACGTATAAGTACAATGAGTGCATCCTAGCATAAAAATCATTTCAAAAATACATGCTCATATATCTCAAAATCATGAAAATTTATCATATATCACAAACTCATGATTTTAACATAATCAATATTCCATCCATTCTTTTATAGTAAAATATAAACTTTCTAAAACTAAATCATTTTATGCATTACCTTGAAAATTCTTTTAAGAATACATACATACTATATATGTTGGAAAACATCAATGTTACAAGCTTATCCACGCACCTGGTGAGCTGACTACAGAGAAAGGAAACTATGCAGCAGAACTGTCCCCGCCAATGGTATCTCAATCACCTAAAGACACAAGAATTTATGATAAGGAACATAATCCTAATTAGAGTAGATGAAAAGATATGCAAGAAACGTGACTCAGTCGCTCTCGTAATCCTAACGAAACTTCGATAGAGTTTCATCTATAATAAGGACTTCCATTATACAATTTATAATCATCAAACTAACATTCATATTCTATTCACAACAGACACATCCACAATTCAATTTAACTTCACTAGCCCAAATCTCGGGCTTACAATAACTTCCCGCTTCCAAACTTACTCGACCATATTTTCCAATTAAATCCATCATTCACTTCGAACCACAGGGTAATCATTTATATAGTCTAAGCAAGTGAATTAATCATACTTTAAAGCTAATTACGTTCTGAAACACATAACATGCATAAATCGAATATAATAATAAATTGTACGAAAATCAAGATTCGGAGGTCCGTTACTACTTGAAATGGTCAGGAAAGCACGGAGGAAGACTCGGGAAGTCAACACGAACACACTATTCGGCGCTTGGGAGCCATGCGTCTTACTTCCAGGCCACGCATGGGCTTTACGCGCCACTGCTCAAGACACGCGTGAGTGCCACGCACTAGCCGGAATTTGAATTTTCTGATGGCTGAGCGTTCTTCTCCCCTCCCGGTCCCAATACCGCTGACAGTTTGTCAAACGGAGTTCTAGATTAACAGGAAATCAAGAAAACCATAAAAAGTTCCTTACCAAAAAATCTATGAAAATCGAAAGTTTCTCGAGATAAAACCACCGTCAAAATGATCCCTTTGTCGAGATCTATGTTTTCCCCAAAAGACCCGGTCGAAATCAGCTCCGGATCGGACGGATCGGGGCCAAAACTCTCTCTTTTTCTCTCTCTCCCTGTTTTCTCTCACGATTGTTCATTGGAAAAGACAGAAAAATGTGCATTTTTTTTATACTACATGGTAAATATCATTTGCCACCCTTAACTTATCCCTTTGATCATTTATAATTCCAACTTTTGTAAACTAAATAATTTAGTCCTTAAATTTCCACACACCAAAATTTATAAATTAAAATATGGGTAAAATAAACTCGAGGTGATACACATCAGTCCGAGAGTATGTCTTAAGGATGATGTCTCATCTCAAAATAGTCGAAACCTATGGTGCTCGTATTATTGAGCAAAGCCAAGTGACTATGATCATGGAAACGCTTCCGAAGAGTTTCCTACAGTTTAAAAGCAACTATTCAATGAAAATTTATCTTTTATTTTTGACCCAACTGGTAAATGAGCTCACCAGTTACGAGTTTATGTTGGAACCTCGTAAACCCAGTGCAGAGGTAAATGTTGTCGAATCGTCTAGATCTGTAAAGAATAAGAAGAAAGGGGGAATGCTAAGGCAAAGCCTATGAAAAAAAGAACAAGAAATGCTCTAAAGGTGCCAATCCCCAATGAAAATGTTTCCATTGCAAAAAAAAATGGGCATTGGAAGAGGAAGTGTCCTAAATACCTTGCTGAGCTACAAGAGAAAAAGAATACATGTAAATATGATTTACTTGTTATTGAATCTATATTAGTGGAGAATGATAAATCTGCTTGGATTGTTGATTCTGGAGCCACTAACCATGTTTGTTCTTCTTTGCAGCTACTTGATTCATGAAATGACCTTGCTAAATGTGACTATACCATGAGAGTCGGGACAAGGGATGATGTTTCAGATAGAGCAGTGAGAGTTTCTAATTTAAACTTGAATAATTATTACTTATGTTTAAACAATGTGCTTTTTATTCATGGTTTTCGCAGGAATTTGATTTATGTATCTAAACTAATGGAATATGATTTTTCTATTTCTTTTGATAATAAATTGGTTATTATTAGTAGTAATATATTAACAATATGCCTATGAAACTCCAAGAATAATTTATATGTGTTAAGGTTGTTAACACACAATTCACTACTCAATACTGAAATGTTTAAGGTTGATAAATCTAAAACAAAATGGTAGAAGTTTTCTTACGATGACACATATCTCAGGCATCCTATATCGATAAGATTTTTGTGCAATTTGGGATGCAAAATTCCAAGAAAGGTAATTTTCCTATCAGACATGGAATTCATTTGTCGAAGGAACAGTCTCCTAAGACACCACAAGCAGTTGAGGAAATAAGACATATCACATATGCCTCACAATTGGTAGTCTTATATATGTTATGTTATGCACAAGACCGGACATATGCTTTGCAGTGGGAGTAGTCACTAGGTTTCACTCTAACCCAAGATTGGATCATTGGGTGGTTGTGAAACATATTCTCAAGTATATTAAGAGAATGAGAAATTATATGCTTGTATATTTTGGTGGGATATGATCTTCAGGGGATATACTAACTCTGATTTTCAAACGGATGTCGATTCTAGGAAATCAACATCTGGATCAGTGTTCATCTTAGGTGGTGGGGCCATTGTATGAAGGAGCATAAAGTAATATTATGTTGCTGACTCCACCGTGGAGGCTGAATACATAGCAGCTTGCGAAGTAGCTAAGGAAGCAGTCTGGCTCCGAAAGTTCTTGGGAGATGTGGAAGTTTTTCTAGATATGGATAAACCACTCATACTTTATTGTGATAATAGTGGTGCAGTGGCGAATTCCAAGGAACCAATGAGCCACAAAAGAGAAAAGCATATAGAGAGAAAATATCATCTCATTAGGGAGAGTGTGTAGAGAATAGACGTTTTTGTCATGCAGATAGCATCCGTAGAGAACCTGGCTGATCCGTTTACAAAGACCTTATCGGCTAAAGTTTTCAAATGTCTCCTAAAAGGTTTAGGATTACATGACATGTTCTATTTGCTATAGTCCAAGTGGGAGATTGTTGGGATATATGCCCTAGAGCTTCATGTATTGTAAATGAAATTATTTATTGAAATAAAAGATGTTTTATTCATTTATCAAAATTATTTGATTTAAATCGTATATTGCAAATTGTCTTGTTTACCTTGGTTTACTCATGTGCTTTCAGAACTTAGTGTATAAGTGTCATACACAAGAGGATTTAAGTCTGAAGTTAGTAATCTAAAATAATCCATAGAGAGCAAGCAAAGCGGGTACTTTGTTTATGGTTTATCTATAGCTGCGGACCATTCTATACTTGTATAACGACATTGATCCGGGATCGTTCATGTGGTGACTAAGAATGAAGACACCTTGTATGATGTGATCATATAGGACTAGACCCAGATAGAAATGTTATAATATTTGTTAACTGAAGAAATTCATTTCAATCTACTAGATGGTCATATATGGATTGATCTTAATCGTGAGTGTATTACAAACTTCTACATGACAGGCTATGTCTTTTGATTTACTAAGGTGAGGTTGGTGAAGCAGTCTCGACCAATAACTATGAATTTTGGAGACATGGTTTGATGTGTAACTATGAACGTTTTACATAGACATGAAGTTCACTCATTCTTACGAGAAGTAGAATATTATCTTTCTTAATGGTTGATTCAGTACTTGAACGATTAGAGCGCTCAAGTCTTTCTATTGTGAATAGAAAGATTTATATTCATAATAATTATGAATAAATTGTTCATTAGAGAATCAATGGTAATTAAGGTATAAAATAATTAGAGGGGTATACTGGACTTATGACTCGGCTCTAATTATAAGATACTCGTGAAGGGCTAATCCATATATAATGACTATATTGATGGACACCAAAGTTGTTCGGCTTGTTTTTTTCATCTACAACAACGAGAGTTCAGCTTCGAGTTTTTAGTGGAATAACACGAAATTAATAATTTGGAACATTTAATTAAAAGGTTTAATTAATATTTCAGGATTATTGGAGCTTGGAACTATAGGTCCATTTGGTCCCCGTGCTAGCTCGATAAACTATAGTAAACCTAACATAATTGGATTGTCTAGTCATATGCTACATAAATATTTATATATTATTAATGTGATTAATAATATAATTTATCACAAATGAAAAATATATTAAATTAGTTTAATATGATATTTTCTAGAATTCATTGATTATGAGATAATCAAATTATAATTATGAGATAATTATTACATAATTAATGATAATGCTAGTGATAAGCAGAAAATATATCAATATTTACCACCATTTTTACCTAATATTTTATGTGGTTTCTCGGGTTTTATGAATGTTTTTGATGTGTTTTTATTTGTTTTGTACATAAATAAAGTTTTGGGACTCAATGGAATCAACTTGGGACTAAAACGACGAAAAACAGATAAAAATGGTAAAATGGAAAATTTACTGTTCACGCGTCGCAACGCGCACACTTCTATGCGTCGCGACGTGCCTTAATTATTCAGCTGCCGACACACATTATCACCGCATCATCACGTGCATCATCATCGCATCATCATGACATCAGCATAATTATTGATCTAGCGACAGCCGCCATCTACTGTAGCGCTCGTCGTGATGCCCAAGCCTTCACGCGTTGCGATGCTGAGCCAAAAATTCAGTCTACCGACAAATGTGTGCCATGTGTCAACATCTCAGCAAGCCACGACATGTGTCAGCAATCCACGCAAGTCGCGACGCGCAAGCCTTCACGCGTCGCGATGCTCAATCCCGAATTTTGCCTATAAATTGAAGCTGATTTCATTTTCCAAATTCATACTTTCCTTAGATTTTTTAATAAAGAACTTATGATTGTATCTTGTTTGTATATATTAATAGTAATGTATTTTTAGTTTTAGTAGTAGTAATAATAGTTTGTTTATTTTATCTTTCTTTTATGTTTTGTAATTAATTTCCTTTGGGGGAAGGGTGAAGTTTATTATGATAATTTAGATTAATCTCCCTTAAATTATAACAGATAAATTATCCTAAAACCTGACTTAATTGGATACCGCCTATATGGTCGGTTGGACTTAATTAAATTCATTTTAACCCGACTTAATTGATATTGTCTTTATGGTAGGTTGGAATTAATTATCTCATGACTTAATCAGGATACCGCCTAAGGGTCGGTTGGTAATATAATGTAAATTTATATATTATAATAAGAGAGATTTCTAGATTTGAAATAGTAAAGGTTGATCCTCTAACCCCAGTATTTTATTTTTAATCTAGGGAAGTGATAAAGCACAATATTCACGAGTTTAATAATTGATTTAATTATATTATGTGTGATACTTTGGCTTGTTTATTGAATCTCAAGCTTAATGTTTCTTGTTGCCTGATCACCAATAAGATTGATGTGGTAAACTTAAAATGAACTTGACGAAGGGATTTTAGGTTTCAGCCTTAGATTCAATAGCTCACAATCTCACATCTTAGAGATTTCCTTCCAAGATGTCTATATACATGTCGGGCAGGGGTAACCACAATGGAACTTGAACTTAATGAATTCAGGGTTTCTTAGTTAACATAGACATATAGTTAATTGGGTTACTTTGGGTGTTTGCATTCGACCATCGACAGATGCTTATGCATATCTTCGTGTTCCAGGTTAACAACTGAATTATTACACATATATAAGAGAATTAATTTATCATTAGAATAATATTTTGTGGAATCACAACCCTAGATGTTTTGTTTTCTTTATTATTAATTTCTTTTGTTTTCTTTTGAATTTTTATTTATTTAGCAAATCCACATTCAACAACCAATCAGCAATCATTCCCTTCTCACCCTAATTAGATACCAATAAATAAATAAGATCAACAATTAACAACAACTGTAGAAATTAAGTTCTCGTGGGATTGATATTTTTATAAGAGCGATAAATGCGCTTGCGTAACATGTGTGATTTCACCGATCAAGTTTTTGGCGCCGTTGTCGGGGACTTATTTTTCTTGCGTTAGGAATATTGAAGCTATTTACTTTACTTGTATCTAATTTTCTTTATTTTTATTATTTTTAAATTTTTATTTATTCCTTTTATTTCAGGTGGTGGAAATGGATCATTATTGGGCGATGGAAGCATTACGAGCTTTACGAGGTGAAGATACACCTCATATCAGGGAAACACAGTCTGGTTTTCTGAGGACTACTGTCAAGCCCAATAACTATCACTGGATGTCGGATACTAGCAACACAATATTTGCTCACCATTTCAGAGATGTGAGATATGTGATGGTAACCACCCTAGCAATCTTTGCACGTACAACTACAATTCAGGGTGGCAGAACTATCAGAGACCTTCATATGATGAACCTACATATTTCACTGAACAATATTTTCCATCTTATCCACCATGAACCTACGATCTTCAAGAACCAGAATCATCAGTGGAAAGACAGTTGATGAACATGCTCAAGAAACGGGAAGCTAAACTTCATGTAACGTTTCTGAGTCAAAAAAAAACTTTACAGAGGCTGACAAATCAATTGAGACAATTAATCAACAATCAGGATTACATACCTCACGAAGCGAATTTAGATAACACTGATGAAGCCTTCGAGTAACAAGATTTTCATGATGACACCTTAATAGATGATGAGGCTGAGGTAGAGGTATCAGTTCAGGAGCTCGAACAAACATAATCTCAATTTGATCTGGATAATTTCTGGTCCCTGATTGCATCTGTGAAGAGAAACAAGCAGAAGAGCTATCTGAGCCATTCATACCAATCACAGAGGATAAAGGCCTACAATCAGACATATCTTTACATATTCAGGTTAACACTTATGAAGCATGCATTGCACATATGTCAGATGAAGAGCTGAACGTGGAAATGTTAAAATATATCTATGAAGAAAAAGTGGAGCAAAATAAAGGAAAAATGGAAGAGCAAGTGTCTGACCACATTGAAAATCTCATGAATGGAAGAGCAAATGTATCTCATTCAAAGAAACATCACTGTATTGGGGAGTACACATCGAGGACACCGCCCAGAAGCTTGACAGAATGGAACAACCATTCACCGTCAAGCACTATATGAGACCTCCTAATTTATTTTCATTTCTTTTGCAGACCACTTGAGCGACAAAGTTTAAGAAGGTGGCCAAGCACTGAATGAGATAAAATTATTTTGGTCACCTCATCGTTGGAAGAGACCCTTCAAAAGCAACGCACATGGAATCATCCTCAATCGGACATCCAAAACCTCATTGAAACCTCCTTGACGGATGGACTTCAGTCACGTCTGGCTAACGACGATAAATTTAGCACTAGCAGGGAGGCAACCCATGCAAAATTTTTATTTTTGTATTTTGTATGCATGTTGTAGAGTTTTTAATTTTATGTGTTATTTTTACAGGGAAAAACACAGACGAAGCACTTAAAGCATAGCAAGCCAGTAAAAACGGGGATATCACGGAATAATGTTTGAAAAAATCGCGAAGATAAAAATTCAATTCATCAGAGATGGCAGAGTAAAGAATCAACTATTGAGACGCATCTTAGTGGATATGTTCGAAGGATTCGCATTTTGCCAAAAAAAACAAAAAAACAAAAATATAAAAAATAAAAAATAAATCGTGTCGCGACTCGTAAACCCTCTGAGTCGCGACGCGCCAACCTAACACGTGAAAATCCCTAAATTTTTAGGGCATTCCCCCATTATTTACGCGTAAGCAACTCAGATTTGGGACACAACTTGTGAAAAATCAAGTTCATTCGCTCCCTTTCTCTTTTCATTTTAATTTTATCACTATGTTTGTGCATAATTTGTGAATATTTGTAGTCGAAATCTGTTCTTTGCAGTTTGTGGTTGTTTTGTTTGTAGTTGATTTTGTGATAAAAGTTCTGAGTTGTGGTTGTGAATATTTGGTGTGGTTAATTTGATTGTGGTGGATTGAAAAATTTTGGTTGTTGAAATCGTAGATTTGGGGGCGAAGTATATTTTGTGAATTTTGGTGAAGTGTTAGTTTAGGGTGATAATTTGGGAATTCTTGAAAATTAGGGAAAGTGCTGCCAAAAGTTTCATAAAATTTTGAAATTAAAAAATGGCCACTAAAAGAGTACGAACCTCCGAGGCTGCTGGATCAAGTTACGATACCACACAATTTGTGTTGGCAACCGCTGAGCGTAGATATGAAAAGGGGATGGGACAAAAAGTCTCAATTATGTAAATGGATTTTGATATAAACCCAGGCAGTTTCCTAGATAGATAGAATTATCACCACCCGTCATTGGCATAAGCTTTGCCAGCAGCCTACCCCAGCTTGTATACCTATAGTCCGTGAGTTTTACACCAATGCTTACGAGCATCAAGCGTACCAGGTGTTAGTGAGAGGACAACAAGTGATGTTTGATTGATCCATAATTAACCGGTATTATGGGTTGCCTGATATAGAGATAGATGAGTACACTTAAGCCATAGAGCATCTGGACATGGCTCATCTAACAAAAACACTTTGCATCCCCGATGCTATTGGGACATGAGTAGCAATGGGGAATATCTGAAGATGAGCTCAAGATATCTTAAGCCAGATGCCAGGGTTTGGTTTCATTTCCTGACCCGCACATTGCTGCCAGACACCCATATCACCAATGTAACTAAAGAATAGATGATCATGTTGTATTCTCTGTTGGAGGGACATACCATTGATGTGGGTGGGCTGATATCTACCAATATAGTTTGGGGAGCACACTCTACAAAAACTGGCCTGCTGTACTGCAACTTAATTACAAACCTATGCATGATGGCCATGGTGCCCGTCGATACAAGGGAAGAAATGATGGAGCCCACCACTACATTGACCACTAGAATAATTCAACAACTCCAAGCAGAGAGGCCTGCACAAGCCTGTTCTTCCTTTACACTTGCAGCACCACAACAACAACCTCAACCCATTCGGCGACCATCGCGATCCCGTTCTCTGACACAGCGCGTAGAACGGATGGAATCTCGCATTGACTTCATAGTACAAGATAGTATGGCCACGAGGCAATTGCTTCAACAAATGGCTCGTCATCTCAAGATGAGTGATGAACATATTCATATATTCCCTAACCTTCCGGAGGACGGCAGTGACGACGACGGGGCTGAGGAATGATTAAACCATTATACATTGTTCTATTATTTTTCTTTTGTTTTGTAACGCATTGGGGACAATGCTAGGTTTAGGTTTGGGGTGAGGTTATTTATTTTTATTTGTCTTCTTCGTTATTTTTTTTTCTTTCCTGCATGTTTTTCTTCCCTACATGTCGTGTGTTTTACGTGTCTTGCATATTTGCGTGCTTTAATTTTTGTATGCTTTATTCAAAAAAAAGTCTAATGATGAGTTTGTTTGTCTCAGTAAAAAGTTCTAGGAAAAGATGAATGTTAATTTCACTTTTATCCTATATTTTAAGCATAATATCTAGGTCAGACTCATATGCATTAAAAAAAATAGTCTTATAGCAGTTAGATAATAAGGAATTGAAAATGACATGATCCAGGCCGACAACAAACCAAAGGACGCATTACAAGTACCAGAAGGGCCAATTACGAGGCAGAGGACCAAAAGACTCAGAGAAGCATGGCGGGATTAGTTCAGAGTTTTATGGCCGACTGCAACAAACAAATAGAGATGCATGTGGGCTTCGATGGAAAGGGCCCAAAACCAATTCACTTGGCCCAAATCAGTTTAGAATAAAGCTTCCTAGGCTTTTGAAGACTTAAAGACTTGATATTTGTGTAATTTCGTTTTTAAGGGCATTGTTGTCTTTATGCCTTTAGGGTTTCTTTTTGTAACACTATTTAAGCTTACTTTCTTCTTCATTTGAGGGTAACCAACGAAATTTATAAAAAAAAAACTAAAAAGCTTAAAGCTTTGGCTATGGTCGAATTCTTGTAAGGGAGGGATTCCCATTTTCAAGTTTGAATCGACTTATCTAAGTTTTGGCAAACTTAGTGGCGTCTCCATTGCTAGCAATAGGGTTGTGCATTAATCGGTTTTAACCGATTAACCGAACCGTTCCAACCCATTTTTTTATTACGGTTCGGTTAATTCGGTTAAATTGGTTATTGCGGTTAAATTTTTAACTTTTTCGATTATTCGGTTCGGTTACGGTTATGAGATTCGTATAACTGTAACCGACCGATTAACCGAAATTAAATTATATATATATATATAGCGCGTGCGAATCCTTTAATTTTTTAGAGTTAAGATAGTCTGCATGTAAATTCTCAATTGGTCGTAGTTATATTGATTTGATAATACTACCCGAAAATAAAATTGATAAAATTCAAATGACAAGCTGCATTAACAACTTGGTTTTGACTCTTTTTAATTTATCTCAAGAATTTAAAGGTAAAAATACATAAAATTTTTAATGTGTAGATTTTGCATCGTGGTGGATTCGTGACCCTTAAAATTTCTAACATGGCAGGTTTGGAAGGAAATCTGAGGCCGTGACAATCATCGAGGGTTTAAAAAAATATTTCTCTCGCATGTAATTAAATATAGATATATTTAATCAAATGTTAGTTAGAATCAATATTTTTATAATCAGATATGTGATCTAATTAACGATCCAAAAAATTTAATGCGTTAGTGGTTCGACTGGTTGAAACGTTCCGAAAAAATCGGTAGAACCGACCTACATCATATATAATTTAACTAATTAAAAATTATAAAAAATATTAAATTTTAATTTATTGGATTGGTTAATAACCGAATTAACCATAACCGACCGAAATATAATGGTTAATTGGTTAATGGGTATGTGTCATAAATTGGTTAAATCAGTCACACTTTTATTTAACCGAAAATTTCGGTTACGGTTAAAAAATCAAGGATTAACCGACCGAACTGACCGATGCACACCCCTAGCTAGCAAAACACTACAAGGATTCATCTTAAAGGTTCTCAAGGGCAAGTTCTTTGTGGCCTTGGAAGGGTTTTGTTTCTACAAAATCATATTCGCGGTTCTTGGGGTTATGTCCGTTGCTTGGGGTTTGCTTGGATTTCGAATCCAAGTGGGTTTCTTGTCATTTGGTATCAGAGCTCAGGGTTCCAAGGTCTGATTTTTTCTATCTTTCCTTTTGTTTGATTCTGTTTTTATTTTGTTCTTTGTTATTTTCGTTTCAGTTCTTGTTGGATCTTGTTTCTATTTTTGTTTTGTTCATATTCTGGATCTGGTTTTGTTGTGAAGCATATTCTGGATCTGGTTTTGTTGTTCTGCATATTAGTTAATCTTTTATCATTTTCCAATTCTGAATTTTTTTGTTATGTTCTTTCTGTCAGTTCATCCTAGTTGCATATCAGTTCATCTTTATCACTTTTCCAGTTCTGGGTTTCTGTTCTGTTCTTCCTATCAGTTCGTCATAGTCATTATGTTCTTTAGCATGTTTAAGAAATAAGCATGTTCTTGGCGGCTGTGTGTTTTGTTTCTAAACCCTAGTGAAGTGTGAAATCAGACCCTGAAAAACTAAGTGAAGTCTGAAATCAGACCCTGAAATCTTAGCTTCTGACATCAGACCTAAAACGTAACCTTTGAAATCTGCCTCTGAAATCAGACTCTGAGTTCAGACCTTGAAACTTAACCATTGAATCAGACTCTGAGATCAGACCCTGAAACTTAGCCTCTGAAATCAGACCCAGAAATCAGACCCTTATTCGCCTATGAAATCAGACCATGACCAGTAACCTCTGAAAATTAGCCTCTGAATTCATACCCTGAAATCAGACCCTTATTCGCCTCTGAAATCAGACCTTGACCAGTAACCTCTGAAAATTAGCCTCTGAATTCAGACCCTGAAATCAGACCCTTATTCGACTCTGAAATCAGACACTGACCAGCAGACCCTGGATTCAGACCCTCATCAGACTCTGAAATTAGGCATTGAAAACCAGCCTCTGAAATCAGAACTTAAATCAGCCTCTGAAATCAGAACCATATTTAGCATCTGAAGTTATCAAAAAAAAAAAGAAAAAGAAAAAGGGACTTGAGTGATAGTGATCACTTGAGCAAAAAAAAAAAAGAGTAAAAAAGTGAAAATTTTTGGTTGAATCTAGTTTGTTCCATATTATCATTTAGGTGCCCGTGGAGGGTATCCCATCAAAATTTCTATAGCGGTGCCAAATTTTCTCCCGAAATTGCATACGACCGTGAATTTGCATGCTTATTTTTTTCCATTGTGCTAATTGTTTACTCCTTATTTCTAATTACTCTAGTTTAAGTATTATTGATTGAGTCTCCGTCATTACTATTCCTGTTCGTATTTTGTTTTCCGCCTGCCCTATGAGAGACCGGTTCAGACATGGGCAGAACTTAGGGGTCTCATGAGAAAGAGATTTATACCCAGCCATTACTATAGGGAGTTGTATCAGAAACTACAACATCTGTATCAGGGGACCAAAAGTGTTGAGGACTATTACACAGAGATGGAAGTTTCCATGATCAGGGCAAATGTAGTTGAGGATGCAGAAGCTACTATGGCACAGTTTCTAGGGGGCTTGAATATAGAGATTGCAAACATGGTGGAGTTGCAAAATTATGTTGATTTGGAGGATATGCTTCACATGGCTATCAAGATAGAAAATCAACTCAAGAAAAAGTCAACATCCAGATTTGGTACTCATACTACTTCTGCATGGAAAGGGAAATGGGTTCCGAATGAGAAGCGAGATGGAGGCTTTGACAAGCCTATGGGCGAATTCAGTGGAGGATTTAATAAGCCTAGGGCCGAACCTAGTGCCAAGGGTAAAGAGGCTGCAAAACCGAGCAAAACTAGGCCAAAACCTGAGGGTGCAGCTGCTAGAACTAAGGATGTAAAGTGTTTCAAATGTTTGGGCATAAGACACTATGCTTCACAATGTCCCAATAGGCGTACCTTAGTGATTGATAAAAAGAGTGGAGAGGTGTACTCTACCGATAGTGAGGTTGAGGAGGAGATGCCAGAGTTGGAGGATGCTAGTGACCATGAGGGAGCTGCATACCCGCTGGATAACTTATCCTTAGTTGTCAAGCGTGCTTTGAGTGCACATGTTGTAGAGGATGAGAGTGTGCAGTAGAGGGAGAATATATTCCATACTAGGTGCCGTGTGAATGGAAAATGGTGTAGTATGATCATAGATTGGGGCAGTTGTACTAATATTGCTAGCACAACTTTGATTGAGCGATTGGGGTTGAGCTGCTTGAGACACCCGAAGCCTTACAAGTTGCAGTGGTTAAATGATTGTGGGGAGATAAGTGTGACAAAGAAGGTACTGTTGAGCTTTACCATTGGGCCATACACGGATGATGTCCTATGTGATGTGATACCGATGCATGCCGGACATATTCTTTTGGGCAGACCGTGGCAGTTTGATAAAAAGGTTATTCATGATGGGTTCAAGAACAAGTACTCTTTTCAGTATAAGGGAAAACCCATTACATTATACCCACTTACACCTGCACAAGTCCATGAAAATTAGGTTAAGTTGCAACTTGAACGTGACAAAGAGAGAGCGAAGGGAAACACCACTTTGGGCGAAACTAGTAAGAGTGTTGTCTCTGGTGAGAAAAATAAGGCCAAGGCCGTGGGAGTTTCCAAGGGGGGTGTGAGTGAACGTGAGGGGGAAACAAAAGGGAGAGTTAAAAAGAGTTTCTACATGGGTGAGGGTGAAACGAGGAAAGCATTCAAGGCTAGCAAGATCATGCTATTGTTAGTCTATAAGGAGCCTCATATTTATTTTACTAACGCTAACCCTTTGCTTCCTGTGTCTATTTCATCTCTTTTGCAGGATTACAGTGACGTACTCACAGAGGACATACCTAGTGGGCTTCCACCCATTAGAGGTATTGAGCACCAGATAGTCTTCATACCTGGAGCAGTAATTCCTAACAGGCCGGCTTATAGGAGCAATCCCGAGGAGACAAATGAGCTACAAAGGCAAGTACGGGAATTGATGGATAAAGGGTATGTAAGGGAAAGCATGAGCCCTTGTGCAGTACCAGTACTTCTAGTCCTAAGAAAGATGGAACGTGGCGTATGTGCGTTGATTGTCGAGCTATCAACAATATTACGGTAAAGTATTGTCACCCAATTCCTAGACTAGATGACATGTTGTATGAATTGCATGGTTCCAAAATTTTTAGTAAGATTGACTTAAAGAGTGGATACCATCAAATTCGCATGAGAGAGGGAGATGAGTGGAAGAATGCATTTAAGACAAGTATGGCTTGTATGAATGGTTAGTTATGCCATTTGGTCTCTCAAACGCACCTAGCACATTTATGAGATTGATGAATCATGTTATGCGTGCATTTTTAGGTAAGTTTGTTGTGGTTTATTTTGATGACATCTTAGTTTATAGTAAAACAGTAGATGAGCATGTGCTGCATTTGAAGCATGTACTTGATGTTTTACGAAAAGAACAATTGTATGCTAACTCTGACAAATGCACATTTTGCATGGATAGAATTGTTTTTCTTGGCTTTGTTGTGAGTGCAGATGGCATCGAGGTAGATGTGGAGAAGGTAAAGGCAATTCAGGAATGGCCTACACCAACTACAGTGACAGAAGTCCGAAGCTTTCATGGGTTAGCGAGCTTCTAGAGGAGATTTGTCAAGGACTTCAATAGCATTGTCGCGCCATTGGCTAAGGTAGTAAAGAAGACAATTGGTTTTCAATGGGGCGAGGCGCAAGAGCGAGCATTCTAGGACCTTAAAGCGAAGTTATGCAGTGCACCCATTTTAGCACTACCCAACTTCGAGAAGACATTTGAGATTGAGTGCGACGCATCAGGGTTAGGTATTGGAGCAGTTCTTATGTAAGAAAAGCGGCCAATAGCCTATTTTAGTGAGAAGCTGAATGGAGCAGCTTTGAGGTACCCCACGTATGACAAAGAGTTATATGTGCTTGTGAGAGCACTTGAGACATGGCAGAACTACTTGTGGCCTAAAGAGTTTGTGATCCACACCGACCATGAATCATTAAAACACTTGAAGGGTCAAGGTAAGCTGAATAAGCGACACGCAAAATGGATGGAATTCGTTGAGTCATTTCCATATGTTATACGCTACAAGCAAGGTAAAGAAAACATAGTGGCCGATGCATTATCTCGCATGTATGTTTTACTTACTTCAATGCATGCACAGATGTTAGGATTTGATTTGATTAAGGAATTATATGAGTGTGATTCTGATTTTGGTGAGATTTTTGCTACTTGTGCAAAGTCATCTTTTGGAAAGTTTTACATTCATGACGGATTCTTATCTAAAGCGAACAGGTTGTTTGTTCCTGCTTGTAGTATGCGTGAGTTGCTTGTGAAGGAAGCGCATGGGGGAGGTTTGATGGGGCATTTTGGGATTACTAAGACTTTAGCTATTTTACATGAGCACTTTTATTGGCCTAAAATGAAACGTGATGTTGAGCGTATTTGTGATAAGTGTCTAACATGTAAGCATGCTAAATCTAAATTAATGCCACATGGTTTGTATACTCTTTTACCTGTACCTAGTGAACCCTGGGTTGATATATCGATGGATTTTGTGTTAGGTTTGCCTAGGACAAAGAGGGGTAGAGATTCAATCTTTTTTGTAGTTGATAGGTTTAGTAAAATGGCTCATTTCATTGCATGTCATAAAACCGATGATGCTACAAACATTGCAGATTTATTTTTCAGAGACATAGTGCGACTCCATGGTATACCTAGGAGTATTGTATCTAATAGAGATGTTAAGTTCCTTAGCCATTTTTGGAAGGTGTTGTGGGCTAAACTAGGCACCAAACTATTGTATTCTACCACATGTCATCCACAGACTGATGGACAAACAGAGGTCGTTAATAGGACTTTATCTCAATTATTGCGCACTATAGTTGGCAAGAATTTGAAGAGTTGGGAAGATTGTTTTCCATTTATTGAGTTTGCATATAATCGTAGCATTCATTCTTCTATATCATTTTCATCTTTTGAAATTGTTTATGGTTTTCAACCACTAACTCCATTGGATTTGTTACCTTTGCCTGTTGATGAGCATGCGGGGCTAGATGGAAAAAGGAAAGCCGATTTGGTGAAGCACATACATGAGAAAGCAAGAGAGCAAATACAACGGAAGAATGAGCAATATGCTTCTCATGCTAATAAGGGAAGAAAGCGTGTGGTATTTCAGCCTGGAGATTGGGTTTGGGTACACATGCGCAAGGAGAGATTTCCTGAACAACGTAAATCTAAGCTACAACCGAGAGGGGATGGTCCATTTCAAGTTTTGGAACGGATTAATGACAATGCATACAAGCTGGATTTACAAGGTAAGTATAATGTGTCTGCTACATTTAATGTTTCTGACTTAACTCTTTTTGATGCAGGTACAGATTCGAGGTCGAATCCTTTTCAAGAGGGAGGGGATGACATGATCCAGGCCGACAACAAACCAAAGGAATGGATATATACAGTTTGAGTTAGTTAATAAATAAACTTTTACTTAGTAACCAGACATCTTGCCTCAGTAAGCAGTGATCGTTCTCGTCAAACGGTAAGCTTCAAAAAAAAGATCATACCTCACTTTACGTATATTGTAGCAGACAGAATAATTGTTAGATAGTCAGGTTGGTTTGACCCATTAACTATTGAGAATTGAGACAAACTCACATAGTTAATAACTTAGAATCGAAGTTGTTTGTAGAGCTATTCACAGACACACTTAGAATATGCTTTAGATACTTTGTTCAAAGGAATGGATTTTAGTTGTAGTATGTATTTTCAAGGTTCCTTTAACTCTGTTGCTAGACATTCTCTGAGGACATTGTATATATAGCTATTATTTTTGTTTATTTTATTTCTTTATTTCTTTTATTTTTATGTGTGATTACATGTGCATTTAATTGACATTTGTGGGTATCGTCGCTGTAAGCCCTCACGAGCCTATAACTCGTCCACTAGGGACACCTAGGGGTTTAAAGGCTTGTTGTATACGCTAAATGCAACCGTGATCCCTGTGAAAGTGGCTTAGATTCATTTAGTTTTAATTGTTTATTTCATTTTTTTTGTTTGTTTTGCTCGAGGACTAGCAAAATGTTAGGTTTGAGGGTGAGATAATCAGAAAATATATCAATATTTACCGCCCTTTCGACCTAATATTTTGTATGGTTTCTCGGGTTTTATGAATATTTTGATGTATTTTTGTTTGTTTTGTAGATAAATAAAATTTTGGAACTCAATGAAATCAACTTGGTGCTAAAACGATGAAAAATGGACAAAAAAGGCAAAATGGGAAATTTACTGTTCACGCATTGCGACACTCACACTTCTCTGCGTCGCGACGCACCTCAATTATTCAGCTGCCGACATGCATCATCACCACACCATCACGTGCATCATCACCACGTCATCACGACGTCTGCATAATTATTGATCTGCCGACAGCCGTAATCTACTGTAGCGAGCGTTGCGATACCCAAGCCTTCATATGTCGCGACGCCGAGTCAATAATTCAGTCTACCGACAAACGAGTGCCACGTGTCAACATCTTAGCAAGCTACGTACATGTGTCAGCAATCCATGCACATCACGACGCGCAAGCCTTCACGCGTCGCAACGCTCAATCCTGAATTTCGCCTATAAATTGAAGCTGATTTCATTTTCCAAATTCATACTTTCCTTAGATTTCTTAATAAGAAACTGAAGATTGTAACTTGTTTGTATATATTAATAGTAATGTATTTTTTTTTTGTAGTAATAATAGTTTGTTTATTTTATCTTTCTTTTATGTTTTGTAGTTAATTTCCGCTAGGGGAAGGGTGAAACTTTTATTATAATAAGGGAGATTTCTAGATTTGAAATAGTAAAGGTGGATCCATTAACCTCATCATTTTATTTTTAATCTATGGAAGTGATGAAGTACAATATTCACGAGTTTAATAATTGATTTAATTATATTATGTGTGATACTTTGGCTTGTTTATTGAATCTCAAGCTTAATGTTTCTTGTTGCCTGATCACCAATAAGATTTATGTGGTAAACTTAAAATGAACTTGACGAAGGGATTTTAGGTTTCAGCCTTAGATTCAATAGCTCACAATCTCACATCTTAGAGATTTCCTTCCAAGATAGACATATATATGTCGGGCATTGGTAACCACAATTGGAACTTGAACTTAATGAATTTAGGGTTTCTTAGTTAACATAGACATATAGTTAATTGGGTTACTTTGGGTGTTTGCATTCGACCATCGACAGAGACTTATGCATATCTTTGTGTTCCAGGTTAACAATTGAATTATTACACATATATAAGAGAATCAATTTATCATTAGAATAATATTTTGTGGATTCACAACCCTAGATGTTTGCTTTCTTTATTATTATTTTTTTTTGTTTTCTTTTGAATTTTTATATATTTAGCAAATCCACATTCAACCAACCAATCAGCAATCATTCTCTTCTCACCCTAATTAGATACCTGTAAATAAATAGAATCAATAATTAATAACAACAATATAAATTAAGTCTTCGTGGGGTCGATATTTTTATACTACTTGAGCGATACGTGCTCTTGCGTAATGTGTGTGATTTCACCGATCAGCTAGATTATGAGATAATAAGTAACAATTATGAGATAATTATTACATCATAATTATGATAATTATATCATTATAAAGATAATGGTATATGCATTATCTTGGAGACAAGTCCATGTGGCTTGACATACTCTCCAACATTTTATATCTAATTAGGTATGACCTAATTACCTAACTTTTGTCTATTTTACATGTCTTTGCTTGGCATTTCACTTAATTATGTTTCACATTACAATTGAATGGCATGTGTAGAATATTGACAAGTTTTGGTTGGCTTTGGAAAGGAATATAATCTCTACCATTTCCACTCAAGTGTTGGGTGAAATTGTCTACCATTCTTTCAAAAGTTGTGAGAGAGTTAGAGAGAAAAAGAAAATACATAATATTTTTTTTCATCAAGAGTTAAAAGAAAAGAAAGTTTTCTCAAATGTTGAGAATAAATAGAAAAAGAGTGAGTTAGATCTTCATATTCTTCATTCACTCTTTCTAAAAGCCAAAATAACATATATCTCTAAAAGAGTTTAGAAATTATACTTTGTGAGTGAAGCCCACACTTCGGTTTGTTGGTCTCGAGTCATAGTTGGGAAGATCAGGTGGTTGATCCTAGCATCGGATCTCTTAGGAAACACATCCACATCGAGGAGCAAATCAAATCATCAAGAGTTGGTGGAATTCGGTTTCAACAAATGGAGAAGGCAAGAAATTTTTAAGGTCGATCTCGGAGCCTAAAGCATTTTCGCTGCGCATAAGGAAAGGTGTTTCCTACAATAATGATAATTTATATACTACAAAAAGTAAGATTCCTCTATATTTAAAATATTAAGAGTGAATCCCATAGCCTCAGCATTGTAATTTATTGTTATATCTCAATTTAAAAATTGTCCATCACTTCTATCAAGCCTTTTTATTTTTTCTCGATTTGTTATTTTATTTTACTAAATCTATTCCCCGTGGATCGAACCCGGACTTACTAGATTATTTTATTACTTCAACATTCTTATACATGGGAGTAAATGACCACTTTGTGAGTGTGTCAAGTTTTTGACGCCGTTGTAGTAGATAGAATAATAATTTAACATTCTTGTATTTTTTTGTTCTTTTATTTTCTTTTTATTTATTTATTTTTTTATATTTCCTTTCTTTTTTGTATTTTCTACATCTCAATTTTTTCTTCGTTGCATCTGTGTAGATCCACCATGTGCTGATTGATCCTAACATGTCTGAATCTAGACGTCCCATATTTAGACCAACCCTTTATAAAATTCTTCAAGACTACATAGAATAGAAAAATAAATTGAAATGGGGTTTGCATGTTGCCAATAATTTGCTTAACTATCTTTATCTAGAGATTATTTCATAATTTTTGCTAAAAATCGAATTCGAGAAATTGAGACAGCTGAATGAGAAATTCAATTAAGATCTGAGTTAACAAGAATTAGAGGACGCTTTTAGGATCTAATCATTACATTTGTTCTATTTTTTGTCATTTATTTTTACTGTTTGTTGTTCAATTTTCAATTTAATTTAATTTTTTTTAAGTATGGCATTTACATATTAAAAAATTTAGCATATAGTGTACATTTAGGTTGCATGAGACATTGGTCTCAATCATCTAACAGTAGATTAAATAGAGAGTTTCCATCACCTTCATAGTTAGTCAAAATGGCCGAGAACTGAAATGAAAATCCATCTTGCCGAGATGAAAATTTAGTTGATTAGGTAGAACGTGAGTCTCAGCATGACGATCTTAATCATCATAGGATACTCAGACAATTCATGAATCGTACTAGGACAAGATCACCACCTTGCATTTCTTTATGCCCAGATGTATCACGTTTCAATTTTAAGCCAGGTGCCATCCAACTTTTACCTACATTCCACGGTCCAGAATTAGAAAATCCTTATAGCACTTAAGGGAATTTGAAGAGGTATGTAATACTTGAACAAATCAAAATTACAGCATGAATATAATTCGACTCAACTTTTTCTCCTTTTTAAAGGATAAAGCTAAAATTTTGCTGCAGAACCTTAGGTCAGGATCCATCATAACACGGGATGATTTGCAATAGAAATTTATGGAAAAAAAAATTCATCCTCACAGGACAAACTCTTTTAGGAGGAGAATGTAACATCCCCATTCAGTAGATACTACCGGCATGGAATAGGCTGACTTATCATACCCTTGAGCCTCTGACTATCTGACTGTGATCATCATTACTGATCTCATATCGGAAACAAACTCATACATGGGACTCTTGCCCAACTTAACAGCATGAAATACAACTAAAATACTCATAATCATGCATACAAAACATCACACCCTGTAACTCTGCCATGAACACTTGACTTGTAACAGACACAATTCAACTTATACGAAATTTATGATAAATGATTTTTCTTCAACTGTGACTAACTATTTCTCTGATGTGACCTAGTGGACTCAGACCCCCTCTAGTGACTGCCATCAGTATTCATCCTCTCAAGCTCATCCTCTAGGTAATCGATAAAACAGAAAAACTTGGAGTGGGGGGATGGGAGTTAGATCATTTGAACGACCTAGTGAGTGGACATTTTAAAACAAAAACTAATTCTTTATGAAAATTCATGGTTCTAAAAAATGAAATCCTCCCAGAAAATAATCTTTTTCGAAATCTCTTTCTTATCTAAAAACTCAACTCTTTTTGTAAATATTTTCTGAAAACTTTTTTATAAAACTCATCTTTATGAAAAATATGTTTCTGGAAATCTGTTTATGAAGATTTATTTCTGAAAAAATCTATATCTGAATATCTGACGCATGGGAGCGTTACGTCTCGCCGTCCCCCCATACGCAAAATCTGGCGCTTGGGGGTGTCCCCCCCGTACATAAATATCTGGTGGTTTTGGGCCGTTACGTCTCTCCGTCCCCAAAGCCAAAAATCTGGAGCCGGAGGTACGAATCTATGTTACCCTTCACACACTGAATCTACGATCTAGGGGCATCTATCATCCTTAATCCTGAACTGCGTGTGCACACGATATATGTGTCCGTCAATTCCATATCTGTGTCAAGTTACAACTGAGGTGGGTTTTCCCCATGCCTCGAAAATCATAAAACTCAAGTTCTAAAAATCATTTCTTTCTGAAAAATATTTCTCAAAACGTTCTCATTTAAACACAATTGAAATAATCTTGGCTAATGACCTAAGTGTTCAAAAGTACGTCTTGATTTAAAAATATATAAGTAAATACAATTTGAGAGAATGGTCCACTCACCAATCAACTTGTATTACCCTTAGTCTTGAATGTAATTGGGTTACTTTTGATCCTAGATGCGACTGAAAAGATTCTGCGGAAAATGAATATGTCATGTACTCGAGTAAGACTAGCATTTATATGAACTAGAAGCTATTCATGTTCATGGATGGGGTGAATGTTCACGCGTGCTATATATAGAACCCTTAGGGCGGCTCCTAATGTCTTACGATAAAATTAGAAATGGCTAAAATTTAATCCTGAAAAGAGTCATCCATCGTGACGCCAGGTATGGTGCATCGCGATGCTCATACAAGCAGGCCGAGGCAGAAATCATTTCTTGATTCGCGTTGCTACGCAAGGGGCTAGGTGACATGATCCAAGGGACAACATTTGACATGAATGCAGTCACCCAAGGAACATTAGAGCCTTTGCAATTGCCAACAGGGCCAATCACACGCCAAAGAGCTAAGAAGATCACAGACGCAATAGCGAGGCCAGAGTTTGCATATGATAGATGCATTCATTCTTCTAGTTTTTACTTGCCTTATGAGATTGATTATGATTCTAATTCTTTAACTCCTATGGATTTATTATCTTTGATTGTTATTAAGCTTGGGAGTATGAATGATAAGGGAAAGGCAGAGTTGGTGAGAATAATAGGTTTCCAACGCATTGTGTTTGACCCCGGCAATTGGGTGTGGCTTTATATGCAAGAGGAAAAGATACAAGCATAACGAAGATCCAAGTTGCAACCAAGAGGGAATGGTCTATTTCAAGTCTTGGAACGGATTAACGACAATGCATATAAGCTGGATTTGCAAGGTAAGTACAACGTATCTACTACTTTTAATGTTTCTGACTTAACTCATTTTGATGCAGGTTCAGATTCGAGGTCGAATCCTTTTCAACAATGAGGGAATGACATGATTCCAACCACACCAGAGACATTACAGGATGCAGCTAACAACTTGGAGGAGCCCATGCAGTTGCTAAGAGGTCCAATCACACGCCAAAGAGCAAATAAGATCAGAGAGGCCTTTGCGGGACTAGCTCAGAGCTATGTGACCAGTTGCAGTAACCAAGTCAAGTGCATACCAGAGACACATATGGGCATAACCAGAGAGGTCCCTAAGCTATTTCATTTGACCCAGATCAGCTCAGACTGAAGCATAGCAGAGCAGCTTCAGCACCAGTACCCTTTTGACTCGATTTCACCCATTTTGGGACTATGTTGAATTCGGCCAAATGGGTTGTGCTCGACATTTTGACTTTATTTATGATGTAATTAGCATGGTTGAATATGCCATTAGGCTTAATTATACTTAGATATGTACTTAGCCGGAAGCACGTCAATTTACTATAGCATGTAAGCACCTCAATTAGCTTAAGTGAGATTAGCTTCTAATATTTGTTTTAAGTTTATATAGGTGCAAAAGGACCTTAATGGTCTTGGTTGAGGTGCTTGACTTAGGGCTTTTGGTAATTTTAGCTCTAGGGTCATTTTAGTCTTTTTACTCTCTTGTAACCTATATGACTCTTCTTTGTATTTTGGAGACAACCAACGTAATATACAAAATTTGAAAGAGAGAAAAGCTTGAGCTTTCCATGGCTATGGCCAAAACCTTGTTGAGGGAGGGATTCCCCTTTTCAAGTTCAAATTGACTTATCTAAGCTTGGCAACTTAGTGGCGTCTCCATTGCTAGCAAAATACAATCTGATTTCATGCTTGTGGTTATCATGGACGTGAGTTTCATGGTGGTTAGGGGCTGATCTTGGTTGGGTTTTGTTCCTACAAAATCAGTATTCAAAGTTCTTGGGGTTTTGAGAAAGATGCTTGGGGTTTTCTTGGTTTCCAACCCAAGTGAGTTCTTGTCACTAGGCGTCGTGACGTTTCTCTTGCGTCACGATGCCCTCACATCCAAAACTGAAACCGAGGGCATCTCAAAGCTCGGCGTCGCGATGTTAGCCTGATACCAGGCCAACTCTAATTTCTCCATAGCCAATTCCCCAAGTGCAATTCCAACACCATCATTACTTATTATCTAAAACCAAAAATTCAATACCCCATACTTACTTCATGATTTGGCCAAGGGCCTATCTTTCCATTTGAACTTCCCAACTTAATAAACTAGAATCATGCCTAAACATCAATCCAACACTTGAACTAACATCATTCAATCATCAATGGAACAAGAACAACCACCCCTTTAACTAGGTGAAAATTGGCCCTCATGCCCATTTTATACCTTAATCTTAGTTTAACTAAAACTTAAGCACGATATACTCTAATCAACCTCATAAACATGTATTGATGCTTGGATTATGTTCAAACTTCTCAAATCACAAAGCCCTAATTCTTAGGGTTCCTAAGTATGAACATGTAGGTGAAGAATGGATGTTTATTATCTTGAATAAGGAGAAGAAAGAATACAAAGGGACTTACTTGACTAAGAATAGCTTGGAAATTCAACATCATCCCTCCAAAAGTTCATGAAGTTGAAGAAAATTTAGGAAACCTTTGGAGCTCCATGGCTTACGTTTTTTTTTTCTTTTTACCTTCAAAGGGATGAGAAAATAATTCCTTATTTATAAGAAAGAGGTGGCTAATTTTTTTATGAGATGAGTGGCTAGGATTGTGCCACTTCACCCAATTCTAGTCTATTCTCGAAATAAATTGTAGCAGTTACGTTAATCACGAAATTTGACTGACTTGTGTTCCGAATTTTGACAAATATCCAATGTGGACATTGTAGGTCTCAGTCTTAGCTTTCCGAATATATCAAATTCATAAAAATCGGAGATCATACGAAAAGGTTATGGTCTAAATACTAAGGGTTGTCTGTATTGAATCTTAAAATAATTTCCATATTGAAACTACGAGGAATTTATCGAATGTCCGAAAAGTAATTTCGTGAGTCCATACATGATCGAACATGATTTATATCATGTATTATTCCATCCATAACTTATTAGTAGTTGAGATTATCGGGGTGTTACAAATTCTCCCCCCTAAATAGGATTTGTCCTCTAATCCATTCTAAGGTTTAATTCACCGGTTCGTCCTGGATTAAGGACATATGAGTCTCATTTTATCTTCCTTAACTTCCTTTTTACTTTTCTGCTCAATAACTTGGTATTATGACGTCTGAGAATCTCTTATTCTAATACTCTCGATTTGACTCTTATAGCTGAACACTTAATCTTTGGAAGTTCATTCAACAACCATTTTCTATTGTAAGAACTAAGTCCGTATACTAAATCATATTTACATAGAGGTGTAAATCCCTTATGAAACTTATCATTTATAGGATGTATCTATTTCTTGTTCTATAGTAAGGTCCTGACAAATTTGATGCACTTGTGCTAATATGGTCGTACTCACAACTACTCCAATTGAATCATTATTCCTCAATAATCGTATTTGATCTATATGGGAAATTTATACCATCATGATCACTAAGAAGTATATTTGTACCCCATTCGTACTGATTTCATGTGACCTTACTGAATATGCATCTAAATTCTTTGTAGATAGTGCTCGCACGTCTCTAAGGAGGTTTGTGTCTTCTATAGCTACATCTCTTCATGTTCTGCCTTAACTCGGGGAAATTTGTGTATATAAGGATAATCTATGTCGCTATTAAAATGATCGTACTTGATACTTCCTTAGCTCCACCTACTCAATCTGACTTTAGCACTCATTCTCTTGGTTTATCTATTGAACACTCTTTTTTTCTTGTTAAGTTTCAACCACTATTAGTTCCAACCTTCATATTCCCGTATCTTTTATCTATCTCTAGGGCTTAGGGTCTCATAGCTCAAGGTCAGATTCTTCATGTACTTTTGGCTTACTACTGTTCCTTACCGATGCCTTTCTTATTCAGCGACGCTGGTAATTCCATTCTGGTTAACGCATACTTTTCTCATACTAAAAGCTATACTTTACCTACTACCGATATTAAATCTCTCCTAAACCAAAATTAATTTTTATCTACCAAACCACCCAATTCCGTGGTGGTTTAGTCAGCTTAAACTAGGGATGGTTACTCATTTCATATTCAAAATTCGTTGTTAATACAACTCTGGTTAACTAGTTTTCACATTGACTCCCTAGACCATGCTCTGATACCATCTTTGTAACATCCCCCTTTAGGAGATGCTACCTATATGGAATAGGTTGACCTATCCCCCCGAGCCTCTGACTATCTAACTGTGATCATCACTACTGATCTCATCTTGAAAAGAAACTCATATATGGGACCCTTGCCCAACTCAACAGCATGAAATGCAACACAAATACTCATAATCATTTATATAAAACACCACACCCTTTAACTCTATCATGAACACTTGACTTGTAACAGACACAATTAAACTTATACAAATTGTATGATACATGACTTTTCTTGAGCTGTGACTGATTATTTCTATGACTTGACCTGGTGGACTCAGACCCTTTAGTGACTACCATCAGTTTCCATCCTCTCGAGCTCGTCCTCTGGGTAACCTATAAAACAGAAAAACTAGGTGTGGGGAGGAGGGGAGTTAGATCATTTGAACGATCTAGTGAGTGGAAAATTTAAAACAAAAACTAATTCTTTCTGAAAATTCATGTTTCTAAAAAATGAAATCCTCCCAGAAAATAATCTTTTCCGAAATCACTTTCTTATCTTAAAACTCAACTCTTTCTGTAAATCTTTTCTGAAAACTCTTTTATAAAACTCATCTTTCTGAAAAATCTGTTTCTGGAAATCTGTTTCTAAAAATCTAATTCTGAAAAATCTATATCTGAATATATGTATCTGAATATTTGGCGTATGGGAGCGTTATGTCTCGTCGTCCCCTCATACGTAAAATCTAGTGTTTAGGGGTGTCATACCCATACGCAGATATTTGGTGGTCTTTGGCCGTTACGTCTCTCCATCCTCAAGCCCCAAATATGGAGCCGGGGTGCGAATCTATGCTACCCTTCAGACTCTGAATCTGGAATCTAGGGGCATCTGTCATCCCTAGTCCTGAACTGCGTGTGCACATGATATCTGTGTCCGTCAATTCCATATATGTGTCAAGTTACAACTGAGGTGGTTTTTTCCCTCATGCCTCGAAAATCATAAAACTCAAGTTCTAAAAATCATTGCATTCTGAAAAACATTTCTCAAAACGTTCTCATTTAAACACAATTGAAAATCATCTTGGCTAACGCCCTAAGTGTTCAAAAGTAAGTCTTGATTAAAAAATATATAAGTAAATACAATTTGAGAGAAGGTTCCATTCAACAATCAACATGTATTACCCTTAACCTTGAATGTAATTGGATTAATTTTGATCCTAGATACGACTGAAAAGATTCTGCGGAAAACAAATCTGGCATATATTCGAGTATGATTAGCATATATATGAACTAGAAGCTATTCATTTTCATGGATGGGGTTAATGTTCATGTGTGCTATATACAAAACCATTAGGGTGGGCGTCGTGAAGCCAGACATAGTGCGTCGCGACACTCATGCCAACAGGCTGAGGGAGAAAGCATTTCCAGATTCGCATCGCGACGTAAGGGGCTGGGCATCGTGACGTTGCTACTGTGTCGTGACTCGCTATTACAGTGTCACGACACTCTCACGTCCAAAACTGAAACAGAGGGCATCTCAAAGCTCGGCGTCGTGATGCTAGCTATACATGTTGTGATGCTGGCCTGATACCAGGCCAACACTCATTTCTCCATTGCCAATTCCCCAAGTGCAATTCCAACACCATCATCACTTATTATCTAAAATCACAAAAATCTATCCCCTACACTTACATCAAGATTTGATCAAGGGCCTATCTTTCCATTTGAACTTCCCAACTTAACAAAAAAGAGTCATGCTTAAACATCAATCCAACACGTGAACTAACATCATTCAATCATCAATGGAACAAGAACAACCACCCCTTTAACTATCTGGGGTATGCCCATGTGCTTTTGTTATTTCTTTGGTTAATATACTTACTTTATCCAAAAAAAAAACAAATCGGCCCTCATGCCCCTTTTATACCTTAATCTTAGTTTAACCAAAACTTATGCGCACTATACTCTAATCAACCTCATAAGCATGTATTGATGCTTGGATTATGCTCAAACTTCTCAAATCACAAAGCCCTAATTCTTAGGGTTCCTAAGTATGAACATGTAAGTGAAGAATGAATGTTTTATTATCTTGAATAATGAGAAGAAAGAATAAAAAAGGGACTTATTTTACCAAGAATAGCTTGAAAATTCACCACCATCCTTCCAAAATTTCATGAAGTTGAAGAAAATTTAGGGAACCTTTGGAGCTCCATGGCTCACGTTTTTTTTTCCTTCAAAGAGTCATGCAAATAGTGCCCTAATTTTGTTATGAGATGAGTGGCTAGGATTGTGCCACTTCACCCAATTCTAGTCTATTCTCGAAATTCACTATAGCAATTACGTTAATCACAAATTTTTACTTACTTCTGCTTCAAATTTCGAAAATGTCCAATGCGGAAGTTGTACGTCTCGGTTTAAGCTTTTCGACGATATTAGTTTCATAAAAATGAAGATTGTACGAAAACGTTATGGCCCAAATACTAAGGGTTGTCTATATTAAATCTTAAAATAATTTCCATATCGGAACTACGAGGAATTTATCGAATGTCCGAAAAGTAATTTCGTGAGTCCATTGTAACATCCCCAATCCCGGAGATGCTACCGGCAGGGAATAGGTCATACTATCCCCTTGAGCCTCCGACTTTCTAACAATATTAAACTCATCTTATGTAAGAACTCATGCATGGGACTAATGCCCACAAAACAGACGAAACAGGGGTTAATGCTACTTCTATTGCTCTGGTTCCTAAGATTCCCAACCCTTCCTAGGTTAAGGATTATCGGCCTATTTCTTGTTGCAAAACTATTTACAAGTGTATTGCTAAGCTTATTGCGAATAGGATCAATGTTATCCTTCCATCAGTGATCAATCATAATCAATATGCTTTTGTTGCGGGTAGGCGTATCAGCGACAACATTCTTTTGTGTCAGGAATTGGTTCGGAATTATCATCGGACTGGTGGTTCCCCGAGATGTGCTCTTAAGATTGACTTGATTAAAGCTTATGACACTGTTCGTTGGGACTTTTTGGTTGAGGTTTTGCGGACTGTTGGTTTTCCAGAGAGGATGGTGGGTTGGATTCAGGAATGTATGACTTTTACTAGGTTTTCTGTGTCTATTAATGGGGAGTTGCATGGTTTTTTCTCTGGGGGTCGCGGGTTGCGACAAGGTGATCCTATGTCTCCTTATCTCTTTGTTTTGGCTATGGAAGTTCTGTCAGGCTTACTTCATAAAATG
The DNA here is from genome assembly GCA_019454045.1 of Zanthoxylum bungeanum. Taxonomy (NCBI): domain Eukaryota; kingdom Viridiplantae; phylum Streptophyta; class Magnoliopsida; order Sapindales; family Rutaceae; genus Zanthoxylum; species Zanthoxylum bungeanum. The sequence continues at coordinate 49,248 of SKCR01013323.1, read as the reverse complement.
GCTCTTAATCAGGGTTTCAAATTCCATGGGCGGTGTTCTAAGGACCGTTTCACTCATCTTTGCTTTGTAGATGACCTTATGATTTTTTGTAAAGCGAATGCCTCCTCGGTTTCCTTGATCAAGGATTGTCTCGGGCAGTTCAGTGGTTTATCAGTTTTAATCCCGAATCCAACTAAAAGTCATTTCTTCTCATCTGGTATCTCTTCTACCCTTTAGGGCCAGCTGCGTCATTTTATGGGCTTCAAAGAAGGGATTCTTCCAGTGCGGTATCTGGGAGTCCCTTTGATTTCTACTAAACTCCGGGCCTCAGATTGTGCTTCTTTTGTGGATCGTATTGTTATGCGTGCTAAGAGTTGGAGTAGTAAGTTTCTCTCTTATGCGGGGTGGCTTCAGCTCATTAAGTCTGTTTTGTTCTCCATTTAAGTTTATGGGTCTTCATTATTTATTCTTCATAAGTCTGTTGTTAGGAAGGTGGAGATGATTCTTCGTTCTTTCCTTTGGAAGGGTAGTAAGCTCACCTCTTCTGGGGCGAGAGTGGCATGGAGTAGAGTTTGTTTACCTTTAAATGAGGGGGGCTGGGGATTAAGAGATTGGATACTTGGAATAGAGCAGCTATTGTTAAGCACATTTGGTTTCTTTGTTCTGGCCAGGTTTCTTCTTGGTCGAATTGGGTTCAGTCTTATTTGTTGAGGGGGAGACGTTTTTGGGAGGTGCCTTGTCCCACAGATTGCTCTTGGAGTTGGCGTAAGATTTTAGAGCTTCGTTCTTGGTCCCGGCGGCGGATGAGAGTTATGATTGGGAATGGTGAGAAGACTTTATTGTGGTTTGATTTTTGGCATCCTATGGGTCCGATTGTGGATACGTTGGGTGAGAGAGTGATTTATAACTTTGGCTTGGATAGGATGGCTACAATTGCTTCCATTATCTCTGATTCTTCTTGGCGGTGGCCCCCATCTAGGTCTGCCGCCCTTGTTGATTTGGCTCGGTCCCATCTTCTAAATCCTTCTAGTATGAGGGAGGATGAGCTGGTTTGGGAGGATGATAGTAGAGGGAGATTTTCAGTGGATAATGCCTGGAATGCCATGTGGACAAGGGGAACCTTGGTGCATTGGTCTCGAGTTGTTTGGTTCCGAAAGGCCATTCCCCGCCATTCCTTTTTTGCTTTGGATGTCTATTCAGGGAGGCCTTTGTACTCAGGATAGTTTGATGAGGTTCAGTATCTCTGCTTGCTCGCGTTGTATTCTCTGTGGTTGTCAAGTGAAGACATTGATCATCTTTTCTTCCAGTGCTTCTTCTCTTAGAGGGTCTGGTCGACTGTCCTGGCTATGTGTGGGTTAGATTGGAGTTGCCGAGATTGGCTTCAGACTGTTGAGTAGATGTGTCAGTTTTCCGACTCCTCTTTACGTCATCTTCTTGTTCGGCTGTCTTTTGCTGCGTCAGTTTACCATATTTGGAGGGAGAGGAATGCCCGCACTCATGATGTGCCTCTTCGGCATGTTTCTGTTCTTCTTAGTGATATTATTTTTTATGTTCGGAATCGTGCTAGCTTTTTACGGAAGGTGAAACCATCTTATAACAATAAATGGCTTCACCTATCCTGGCACTTGCCCGATGACATCTTCTGTTGATCTTATTTTGCTTGTAGCCTTTCGACTTTTCTTCTAGGAGGGCCTGTCCTCTCTAGTTGCCTAGGGTATGCCCCTTTGCTCTTGTATAGTTTTCTTTTGGTTATTATACTTACTTTATCCCAAAAAAAAAGGACTGATGCCCAACTCAACATCAAGATCTCAATATGCTTTACAGACTAAAAACTCGAGTTCATTACATAACTTATCCTTAATAAATAAACTCTTATAAGTTTTTAGATGAATATATTGTACTAACGACTATATGATGCATAACATTTACTGACAATGACTTGACTGAACTCTGACTCAACCTGGTGGACTTGACACCCCAGTGACTGCCTTCAGTATCCATCCTCTCGAGCTCGTCCTCCGGGTATTCCTGCAAAACAAAGAAACTGGGAGTGGGGGTTAGACCGTTATACGATCTAAGTGAGTGGACGTAAACTGAATTATTGTTATAGAAATATTAGGTTCTTAAAACCAAATTTAAATAAATAACTTTATACAAAAACTCTCTTTTCTGTCTAAAAGCTCTGGGTTTCTTCTCAAAATCTCTTCTAAATTTTTTCTGTAAAACTTATCTTTTCTGTAAACTACTTATAAAACTATTGTTTTCTGAAAACTTTCTTTTCTAAAAACCTTTTCTGAAAACTAAATCTGGAAACTTTTTCGGAAAACTGTAACTATCTCTGAAAAACCTGACGTATGGGGGCGTTACGTACTGATGTCCCCCCATACGCCTAACTAAAGCGAGGAATGCAAATCCATGACTTTGGGGCGTTACGTATCGCAGTCCCCCAAAACATGCCACTTTTGTCTCTGAAACTAGTGGTCTTGGGGCATTACGTATCGCCGTCCCCCAAGCCATTGAACTAGAACTGGGGGTGTGGATCTATGCTACCCTCCAAGCTCTGAAACTACGATCTAGGGACATATGTCATCCCTAGTCCTGAACTAGAATCTGGGGGCGTTACATATCGCCGTCCCCCCAGTCCTCTACATGTGCACATGTGATGTCCATCAATTCCATGTCTGTACAAGTTACATACTGAGGTGGATTTTTCCCCCATGCCTCGAAAATCATAATCCACAAGCTTTTAAAATTTATTTTCTAAAACATTTCTTAAAAATATACTTTTGCATAACCAACTGTATTAAAACTGGCTAACGCCCTAAGTGAGTAAAAATAAGTCTGAGATTGAAAACAATAAAATGAAAATCAATTTAAGAAAGAGTGTCCACTCACAGTTAGAAAATCTGGCTGGCATTACCCGCTTGCTGAGAAAACTTCGGTTCCTGCGATGATCTACATTTAATAAACTATATTAGGAATGGACTAAGAAACGCACTACGGAATCAGGCTAAAATTTGCTTATTCAAGTAAGCATTACCACTCTGAGGGTATCGTACTCATATCATGATGTAATATATACATACGAGTTGATACGAGACTATAGGGTAGCCTCTAACGTGTTCGGGTAAAATTGAGATGGTTTGAAACTGATTTGTGCAATTTTTAGGCCACGCATCGCGACGCAGGCCATTTCGCGTCTCGACGCGCATCATCCAGAAACATACCCAAACTTTTCCATTGCGCGTCGCGATGCAAAAACCTCCCGCGTCGCGCAACAAACCAGAGGCGTACCTGGGAAAATTCCCAGATCACGTCGTGATGCAGAGAGGTATGCGTCGCAACACAAAAGACGTATCTTCTTTCTTTACATATCAACTATTTCATCAAGCCTTGGCTCCTTGGAATCTCGGTCAATACTTGACTACTACTTTATTTTTGTACTGCTCCATCTGAACAACTTCTTTTTTTACTCTTTTACTCAGAACTATCACTCACTTTATTCCATTCTTAAACTACATCTGAAGGTCTTATGTTCTGGTCTTCCTTCACTATACTTCCATTTATTCCTGGGAACATCTTGAAGCAACCCTAAAGGTCTGTCTATGCGATTGTTGTCGAATGAGGGTTGGGAAGGTAGGAACTTATCCTGAGACCTTTCTGATTATGGTAATCTAGTTGCATATACACTTTTGTCTTATGAGCCTAGGACTCTCGTGTATATATATATATATATCTAATGTCTATTCATGTGCTAGGGCACTACTACTAAAAACTCTCTGGTTTACTTTCTTTAACTTACTTCTAATCATGTTCAACTATCGAACACACTACCCATTCTACAAAACTCCTCTGGAGTCATGTTCTCTAAAAAAACTTTCTTGTGCTGCCTCTGCACTCTTTCTTATTTAATCTCTATTGTTAAACCTTCTGAAGTCGTTACTTCCTCTCTCTGAGTGCCGCGGTACTTTTTTTTATTCCTCCTTAAGAAGCTTACTCTGTTGCATAGGTTTCTTTCTCACCTCAGTCATTTGAACTCCTTACATCCTTACTTTCCAGAAAACTCTATTAACTTTGATCACTCAAAACACCTTCTACAGAAATCTTTTGGTTGAGTGCCACTCTTATCTAGTTCTTCTCTCTCAAAATAATGAGACTCTTATGAGTCATATACTATACTCTTGAGAGTCATTCTCTCTAGTTCCTTCACTTCATTGAACCTTTACTTCTCTAAGGGATTCTAATCCTAAGATAACTTCTAAATTAGTTTGACTTACTGTGACTCCAAACTTTTCTATCTTGTATAGAATTTACCATCTCGTGTTCTTTATTTACGTTCAGTTGATCTTATTAACTCTACCATCTAGACACCTTGTAATCCATATATTCTGACAAGAAACCCACTTGGATTCGAAATCCAAGCAAACCCCAAGCAACGGACAAAACCCGAAGAACCGCGAATATGATTTTGTAGGAACAAAACCCTTCCAAGTCCACAAAGAATAACCACAAAGAACTTGCCCTTGAGAACTTTTAAGATGATTCCTTGTAGTGTTTTGCTAGCAATGGAGACGCCACTAAGTTTGCCAAACTTAGATAAGTCGATTTTAACTTGAAAAGGGGAATCCCTCCCTTACAAGAATTTGGCCATAGCCAAAAAGCATAAAGCTATAACATTCTTTCAAATTCGTTGATTGTTTTCAAAATGAAAAAGAAAGAAAGCTTAAATAGTGTTACAAAGAGAAACCCTAAAGGCATAAAGACAACAATGCCCCTAAAGGCTAAATTACAAAAATACCAAAGTCTTCAAGTCTGAAAAGGCCTGTGAAGCTTCATTCAAAACTAATTTGGGCCAAGTGAAGTGGCTTTGGGCCCTCTCTATTGAAGCCCACATGCGTCTCTATTTGTTTGTTGCAATCGGCCATAAAACTCTGAACTAATCCCGCCATTGCTTCTCTGAGTCTTTTGGTCCTCTGCCTCGTAATTGGCCCTTCTGGTACTTGTAATGGGTCATTTGCTTTGTTGTCGGTCTGGATCATGTCATATTCTGTCAAATACTCTCATTTACTTTGTTCTTCTTGTTGTTGGGCTCAAGGTTGGGAATGGATATATACTTACGTGTCTGGTTAGGTGTCTAAATACTTACCAAAGTTGGGGCTATTGAAAATAAAACTTTTATTCATACTGCTGAAAACTGAATTGGTTTATCCATGTCTTAGGGTTCCTTACTTTTTATCTATCACTTCGAGGTCTTTACTTACATTGTTTTCTCCAAGTTACATTACCTATGCTACTATACGTACTGAATTCTTTTATCACTTCTGTTTTTCCTTCTTACTGTTTTCAGATCCTATCTCTTGGCTTTACGGCATTCCACTAAGGCTAGTAGTGGTTCGTCCTTCTGACTACTTCTTAGATTTCTACTCTTGCTCTTGCTATAAATCACAGCCATGACACTCTGTTCTACTGTCCATACTGATACTCTTATCACTCCTAAATATCTCCAACCTCACGGGTCTATTCTTGTATACTTCCATGGATTTCTACTAACTTGGGCTGATCTGTGGGTTCTACTTCATTCGGTCTACCCGTGGACTCCTACTAGTTTTGCAAGTCTCGTGTTAACTTTTTTTTGGATAAAGTAAGTATTATAACCAAAAGAAAACTATACAAAGAGCAAAGGGGCATACCCCAGGCAACTAGAGAGGACAAGCCCTCCTAGAAGAAAAGCCGAAAGGCTACAAGCAAAAGATCAAAGGGGCATGCCCCAAGCACTAGAGAGGACAGGCCCTCCAAGAAGAAAGCCAACCGGCTACAAAAGATCAACAAAAGATGTCTTCGGGCAGGTGCCACGAAAGGTGAAGCCATTTATTGTCATAAGATGGATTCACCTTACGTAAAAAGCTAACACGATTCCGAACATCAAAAACAATATCATAAAGAAGAGCAGAAACAGGCCGAAGAGGCATATCATGAGTGCGAGCATTCCTCTCTCTCCAAATATGGTAGACTGACGCTGCAAAAGACAGACGAACCAGAAGATGACATAAAGAGGCACCAAAGAACTGACATAACCACTCAACAGTCTGACACCAATCTCGGCGACTCCAATCTAACCCACACATGGCTAGCACAAACGACCAGACCCTCGAAACTTCCTTACTCTTTTCCTGGGTGATTTGCCTTTCGAGGTCTTTCCATCTCTTAAGATGAGCTATCATCGAGCTTCTTTCAGTCATCTATATCTATGCTGGTAAGGACAAGGGCAAACATCTTATGTCTCGGTGGGTTTCGGTATCCTTGTTCTGGTATTATGTGTCTTAGTAGAGTCTATTTCTCATGTAAAGTAGGTATGAGATAGGCTTTTGTCAGGACAACTTCCTTAACAGGTATGACTAAATGGTTGAAAATTAATAGCTTAGGGTCTTGTCTCCAACGGGTTACTTGGGATAAGGTAACTAATCATTTCTGTTTATGTCTTTTATTTGTCTGCTTGTGGACCTGGATCTGGGTTTAGGGATTTGGAGTTCTCTACGTCCTTTTTGACATCTCAGTCTATTGGAATCCTTGAGTCTAATCTTGATTTCTTACTTCTGTTATCTTTATGGATTTTTCCTCGTTACTAGGGAAACTTACTATCTTTACGAAGTACCTGAGGGCTATTAATTCGGCTTGAAGGAATTTTCTGAGGATGGAAGGGACCTTACATCTTCTAGGCACTATATTACTTGTTCGAGCTTTTTCTATTCTTTTTCTATCATCATGGGTGGGTATCCTTAGAACTTCATTGTCTTATTCTATCTCCTTACTTTTCTTTATCTCTGGCTACTTACACTCCTATGCATCTTTCCTTGATTTCTTATAGCTTTCCTTTCACACTCCCTTAGGTAACTTTTCTTAGATCTTACTGTTTGGTTTCATAAATCATTTATACTTCTGGTAATAGATTAGAATAATTTCAAGAAAAATTCTTAACGTAGGTCTAGAGTATAGTTGTCCTCGTAAAAGATGCTATTTGAATAGTCCGGGAAAACTTACTAACTTGTCTATAGATCTTGAGGAAGTACTCGAGGATCGGATACTGGAGAGGTTGTGCCTCGCATACAAGTATCCCGGACATACTACGTATACAAGACCCCAGCACTCTGCCTACTGCAGTCACTGACTCCCTAGACCATGGTCTGATACCATCTTTGTAACATCCCCAATCCGAGAGATGCTACCGGCAGGGAATATGCAGTATTATCCCCTTGAGCCTCTGACTTTATAACAATATTAAACTCATCTTATGTAAGAACTCATGCACGGGACCGATGAACTCGTAGCTCTACAACTTTGAAGTTTTCATCAAAGTCCAGTTCGGATTCCTTCATGGTCTAAATGAGGACGCAATGTATCCCTATAAGTTTTATATTTTATATTTTTTTTAAGTTATGTGTTGTTTAAGTGTTGGGCTGAACATTAATTAAATTAAAAAGCCCATGGACGAAATTTTCAAGTATTTTATTAGGGTTTTATTATATTTTGGTAGAATTAGGGTTAGCCACCTATTTAAAGGGGCATTATTCATTGTAATGGATAATAAACCAATAATATATCTTTTTACAAAACAAATTGACTTGTGTCATCTTGAGGGAGTGGATTCTTCCTTGGTTTTACGGAACAAAAGCTTATCAACGTGTGGCAAGCGTTGTGGCGCTGTATCGCTGTTCAGGATTCTCCAAAGAAATAAAGAAAGGTTTTTAAGGGCAATGTTCCTTAAGGGTTGGACTTGATCTTGGAAGGATTTTGTTCTTACAAAATCAAGATTCGCGGTTCTTGGGGCTTAGAACACGTGGAGAGGTTTGCTTGGCTTTGTTCCAGGCAGGTTTCTATCATTTGGTATCAGAGCTCAGGGTTCTAAGGTCAAGATTTTCTCTATCTTTATCGTTTTATAAAGTTTTAACATTCCTTTTTTTTTCTCCTGTTTTTTTTTGTTTTTTGTTTTTTGTCTCTTCTCATCTCAATTTTTTTTCTTATTTCCTTTGTGTTTTTCATGTTTATGACCGATTCTTGGATGTTATTATAATGCTCTTTCATGGTAATAGCATATAGGATTCAGTTCTTAGAGTTTTTGAGTCAATTAAAGTCAAATTTATCTGTAATTTTCGGATCAGTTCGGTCAGAATTTTTCAGCCGCGCACTGATTTTCAAACTATTGTAACTTTTGATCTAGAAAGAGTTACGGGACCCATAATATATCGATTTATAAGTACTCAAGGAGACGAATTCATTAGTCATTGGCCGTACTCAATCCGCTTGAGTTTCGAGTCTCAAAATCCCTTTCAAAGTTACGAATTCTGTCCAGTTTCAGTTCAGTTTGTCTTCTTATTTTACTTTGGTTTATTTTTTTATTTTTTTTTAGTCAGTTTCTTTGTGTTTGTTTTCGTATTTTCTTGGTGATTCTTTGAGTCTTTCCTCATTATTGACGTCTTTCGAGTAAGGGTTGATTTATATAAATAATTTGATGGATAAATGTATTTATCTTTCGCACGAGATGCTCTATCAATAGTAAAGTGTGTAGCATGATTATTAATAGAGGGAATCACACAAATTTAGCTAGCACTACCCTTGTGGAAAAATTGGGATTACCATTGATACCTCTTGATAGACCTTATAAGTGGATGAGTGATTTCGGAGAGTTCGAGGTTGCTAAGCAGGTTGTGGTAAATTTTGCAATTGGGAAGTATGTTGACCAAATAGTTTGTGACGTGGTTCCTATGTATCGTACGCATGTTTTATTGGGTAAGCCTTGGTATAAATTCAATAAAGTAGTTTATGATATGGATAGGAATATCTACAAATTTAGGTGTGGTGAAAAGATTATCAAGCTTGCTCCTTTAACCCTACAAGAGGTCTATGAGGACGAGTTGTACATGCAGAGGAGTGAAGAAGAGTGGGCTAAAAAGAAAAGTGTGATTGCACTTGGAATGTTAGTAGGAGAGCTTCCAGAGTTGATAGAGGAAAATACATTGGCAAAATATGAAGTAAAGCAGGGTACGAGCGTAGCCTTGAGTAATGAAATGAAACATGTTGATGTTTTAATAAATAAGAGTAAGGTGGTTGATGGTGTTGATGATAGTGATGATATTGATGTGAGCGATAACATTGGTTCTCATGATTTGGCTGTTCATGATGCCAATGAGGTGTTTGATGTTACTGTTAAGGGTGAATATCATATGGAGCAATCTAATGTTGGTTGTGAGGACATGAGTTATGATGTGCAAAAAGTACATGTGGCCGAATATGTATGGTGTGATCAGATCGTTGATAAGAATGTTGATTGTTTGAGAAAGCGACATGGGCATATTGAGTTTGTTTTAAATGAGATTTCAAATGTGAATCCATGTAGGAATCTCTTTGCTGTTGCAAGTGGATTTAAGAATGAGAGTAGCAATGGAGAGATTGAGAGTGGAAAAATATTGACAAAAAGTCATTCATTCGCTTTATTGACTTTTGCTCACCTTAACCATTTTTTTCCATGTGATTTTCTTTTATTCCAGGATTCTCGTCCTATTGATCTTGTCATTTTTCTATGACCCGGGTTCGGATTCGAGGTCGAATCCTTTTCAAGAGAGGGAGAATGATGTGATCCAGAATGAGCTCTGTTTGTTGGGCCAAGTTAACTTGAAGTTGTGGCTGATTGCATGGCTTGGTCAAATTGGTGTATTTGGGCCATTTTGGTGGATTTGGAAGATTCCTTGGGTTCCGGAGTTTGGTCCATGCATGAGACATTATGTGAAGGCTTTATTATGTCTAAAGCAATATTGGAATGGGTCTAGGACGTGCATGGGCTGCCTTGATTGATTTTGGGCTTTATTTCCGAATGGTGCATTAGTAGTGGCAGGATTTACGCAGTCTTCGTATTTTGGACGTAACTTTCTCGTCCGATGTCTGATTTTGGTGATTCAAGTTGCATTGAAAAGAAACTCGTAGCTCTACAACTTTTAAGTTTTCATCAAAGTCCAGTTCGGATTCCTTCATGGTCTAAATGAGGACGCAATGTATCCCTATAAGTTTTATATTTTATATTTTTTTTAAGTTATGTGTTGTTTAAGTGTTGGGCTGAACATTAATTAAATTAAAAAGCCCATGGACGAAATTTTCAAGTATTTTATTAGGGTTTTATTATATTTTGGTAGAATTAGGGTTAGCCACCTATTTAAAGGGGCATTATTCATTGTAATGGATAATAAACCAATAATATATATTTTTACAAAACAAATTGACTTGTGTCATCTTGAGGGAGTGGATTCTTCCTTGGTTTTACGAAACAAAAGCTTATCAACGTGTGGCAAGCGTTGTGGCGCTGTATCGCTGTTCAGGATTCTCCAAAGAAATAAAGAAAGGTTTTTAAGGGCAATGTTCCTTAAGGGATGGACTTGATCTTGGAAGGATTTTGTTCTTACAAAATCAAGATTCGCGGTTCTTGGGGCTTAGAACACGTGGAGAGGTTTGCTTGGCTTTGTTCCAGGCAGGTTTCTATCAGATGCCCAACTTAACATCAAGATCTCAATATGTTTTACAGACTAAAAACTCGAGTTCATTACATAACTCAACTTTAATAAATAAACTCTTATAAGTTTTTACATGAATATATTGTACTAACGACTATATGATGTATAACATTTACTGACACTGACTTGACTGAACTCTGACTCAACCTGGTGGACTCGGCACCCCAGTGACTGCCTTTAGTATCCATTCTCTTGAGCTCGTCCTCCGGGTATTCCTGTAAAATAAAGAAACTGGGAGTGGAGGTTAGACCGTTATACGATCTAAGTGAGTGAACGTAAACTGAATTACTGTTATAGAAATATTAGGTTCTTAAAACCAAAGTTAAAGAAATAACTTTATACAAAAACTCTTTTTCTGTCTGAAAGCTCTGGGTTTCTTCTGAAAATCTCTTCTAAACTTTTTCTGTAAAACTTATCTTTTCTGTAAACTACTTATAAAACTGTTGTTTTCTGAAAACTTTCTTTTCTAAAAACCTTTTTTGAAAATTGAATTTGGAAATTTTTTCTGAAAACAGTGATTGTCTCTGAAAAACCTGACGTATGGGGGCGTTACGTATCGCCGTCCCCCCATACGCCTAACTAGAGCCAGGAATGCAAATCCATGACTTTGGGGCGTTACGTATCGCAGTCCCCCAAAATATGTCACTCATGTCCCTGAAACTAGTGGTCTTGGGGCGTTACATATCGTCGTCCCCAAAGCCACTGAACTAGAACTGGGGGTGCAGATCTATGCTACCCTCCAAGCTCTGAAACTAGGATCTAGGGGCATCTGTCATCCCTAGTCCTGAACTAGGATCTGAGGGCGTTACATATCGCCGTCCCTCCAGTCCTCTACATGTGCACATGTGTTGTCCATCAATTTCATATCTGTACAAGTTACATACTGAGGTGGGTTTTTCCCCCATGCCTCGAAAATCATAAACCACAAGCTTTTAAAATTTATTTTCTAAAACATTTCTTAAAAACATACTTTTGCATACCCAACTGTAATAAAACCGGCTAAAGCCGTAAGTGCGTAAAAATAAGTCTGAGATTAAAAACAATAAAATGAAAATCAATTTTAGAAAGAGTGCCCACTCACAGTTAGAAAATCTGGCTGGCATTACCCGCTTGTTGAGAAAACTCTGGTTCCTGCGATGATCTACATTTAATAAACTAGATTAGGAATTGACTAAGAAACGTACTATGGAATCAGGCTAAAATTTGCTTATTCAAGTAAGCATTACCACTCTGAGGGTATCGTACTCATATCATGATGTAATATGTACATACGAGTTGATATGAGACTTATAAGGTAGCCTCTAACGTGTTCGGGTAAAATTGAGATGGTTTGAAACTGATTTGTGTAATTTTTGGGCCACGTATCGCGACGCAGGCCATTTCGCGTCTCGACGCCCATCATCCAAGTACAACCATCGCAACAACCTCCCCAGGTACACCAGAATTTCCAAAATTCTCATAATTGTGCACTATATGTCCCACCACATAAGAAAACCCTTGAGGATACCTTGCACGCATTCATTGACAAACAAGAAGCCATCAATAACCCAAATGTACAAAAATTGATTGATCTGAAAGATACTTTTTCCAAAATCACATCTGCATTGACTGTTCATGAGAAAAGAAAGTTTCCAGCACAACTAAAGCCAAACCCCAAGAGTCATCAAAACCCTTCATGAGGGTAGTTCTAGTAGTCAACATATAGACCAAGTCTGTTATTACTCTTCGCAGTGGTAAAGTCATCCAAAGACCCATTATTGAACTTCGTGAAATTTCAGCTTCTGAGGGTAAGGAATGGGTTGATGAACCATTACCTATCGTTGATGATAATGATTATTCACATGCACCTACATTTCCTCAAGCATTAAAAATAAAGAAATTGAACCATTCCCCATAGATATAGGAAATATTCAATAAGGTGAAGGTAAATTTTCCTTTGTTAGATTCCATCAAACAAATACCATCTTATGTCAAAACCAACTTCAACTACTTTTTTACTTGCTGATAGATCAGTCAATGTACCGAAAACAATTGTGGAAGATGTGTTATTACAAGTCGAAAAATTCATATATCATGTGGATTTTATCGTCTTGTAAACAGATCCTATAGCAGACAATTACAAGTCAATTCATGTAATACTTGATTGTCCATTTTTAGTAAAAGTTAATGCCTTAATAAATTACAGGAATGAAATCATGAATTTGTCCTTTAGCATTATAACGTTGAAGCTTAATGTTTTCAAAATATCAAACAACGATACGATGAAGACAGTGAAAATGAGAGTATGGAACTAATTGAACGAATTGTGGAGGAATATATTCAAGGGAGTTATTTGATCTTATGGAAATTTATATAGCTAATTTTCTTTAATCAAGTACGCAATTAGATTCGGATATTCCTAATGATTTTTTACTTTCTACACCGGTACCAGAAGTCGATTGAGAGAATCAAAATTTTGAGGAACTAGGAACACTTGAAGACTACAAAAATGAGGAAGCACCCAAATTGGAATTAAGGATTTTTCCAGAAGGATTAAAGTATGTTTTTCTTGGAGATGAATGAAATTACCCTGGGGTAATTTCTTCCTATCTCATAAGCGATCAAGAAGGTAAGTTATTTGTTTTGAAAGAACATAAATAATGAATTGGATGGACTTTAAAAGATATAAAAGACATTAATCCTTTAAAATGCACACGCAAAATATATTTAAAAGATAATGTCAAGGCACATCAACCACCTAAAAAAAGGTTAAGCCCTTACATGAAAAATGTGGTTAAAACATGAGTCCTTAAATTTCTTGATTCATTCATCTCTTACATACCTAGTTTGGAGAAAAGCATCTATGCCAATAAACGAAGAGCTAAACAATTAGGTGTTTGTTATAAATGTGTACGTTGGACGTGCAACACTCATTGTCGTTCTTTAGGAATGATGTTTAATAATCCCGAAGGAAAAAATCAACCCATTAGAGATGGCTTGAGTAATGAGTCATTAGATAATATATCATTGACTCTTGAGATGTATCATAATGGATTTGATAAAATGATTCACAATTGACATATATAATTTCAAAAAGAAACACAACAATATGATCTCAGGAATCAGACTTTAAAAGACTTTGTTTGCCAATTTATAATAAAATTTGGATCGGAAGCTTATCCATGACCCATATACGGCGTTCAAGCTGTTACTGGACGTAAACCAGAGGAAGATGTGAGCCACAATCACAACTATCAGTACATATCATTTACTGTTTTGATTTCTTTTTATTGTTTTAATATGTAACATTTTTTTAGTAGCAGTGTTGTAGATTCAATAGTCAATTCCACATTAACCATGTGATGTCTTTTAAACTCCACTTCTTTTTATTCAGACATTAGAGACAATATTTCAATTTAGTTGGGGAGGGAATAATTGACTAGATAGTTTTCATTTTTGTGTTTTTCCTTCTGTAAAAAAAATATTTTTATTTATGTGTTGTTTTAAAAAAAAAATTATGTTGTTTTTGTTTTGTTGTTTTGTGTGTAAAAAAATTATTATTTTATATTGATTTTTTTTTTGTTTTTTTATTAAAAAAACAACACACAAACCAACAATAAATTTTTAACTAACCAAGTGGAAATGTTGTTCAGAGATGACGGTGTAAGAAGTTTTCGCCTCTGAGACGCATCTCAATGTATTTCATAACAAGTTATTTTTGTTCATTTGTTTTAATCATTTAAATTTTTTAATTCTCCATAATATTGATTAAATTGATCTTCATATGCTCATTTGAAAGGTATTATCAACATACACGGTAACATATGATCATGGGTTGTAAGTGAAAATTTTGTAATATTAATTCTTTAGTTTGTTGGAGGTAACACCTAAAGGCAGTGAATTTATATTCTTATTCAAAAAAACTAACCAAGCTTTTACTTAGTAACCATACATATTTCCTTAGTAAGTAGTGATTGTTCCCGTAAAATGGTAGGGCTTGAGTTAGTTTAAAAATTGATAATAATCAAGTTTTTACTTAGTAACCGGACACCGTGCATCAGCAAGCAGTGATTGTTCACATAAAATGGTAAGGCTTGAGTTGTTTTAAAAAAAATTGTGTGTGTGAATAAGTTCAATTTTGTAGCCTCTCTAACTCAAACAATTAAGTTCGTAAGGGTGTTTTAATATTTAATTCCCTAAGGCCAACTGGTCTGGGAGTCACTAGCCCAAAGCTCGTTACATGAGTTAAAGGGAAAGCTTAAGGAAAATCAGACACTTTTTTTTTGACATCTGAGATCTGAGCAATTATGTCCATAGATGTGTCTTAACACTTAGTGCCCAAAAAACCAACTGGTTTGGGAGTTACTGTCCCAAAGCTTGTTACAAGGGTTAAATATATATATTATTAAAAAAATTGTATATAAATAAACTGTCATTGCCAAAAGGTGTGAATTCTGATATAACTTTAGGATAAAAATATTACTCTATTTTCAACAAACCCTGCGAAAATAAATTAATTTTTTTATACTTGTACTTTCATTAATCCCATTAATTTAGCACATTTGCGAAATAATAATTAAATTTATGTTTTATATATTTTTATTGTGATTTTTATTTCTTATGTAGGTGAAATAATACATTGGATGCATAATATAAAAAATGGACGTGACATTTGGATTTTGGAGGCCATAAACTTGAAAAGACGTTCTAATAGTGTGCAATTTTAGAAATTCCCACTTTGAGCAAGTTTCGTATTTTTGCCATAACTCTTACTCCGATATCGGATTGAAGCAATTCCAATTCCAGATGAAATAAGACTCAAATATTTACAACTTTGTTATTTATAAGATTTTATAGTGTTGATATTTTCAAGGTCGAAATTGGTGAAGAAAGTAATGTGTTGCATGTAATTTAATTTATATAAAACAAAATAAAAAAGTAAAAAACAAACAAAAATTAAAGTTTAAATGTCATGGTCCACCTTTAGGTGGATTGTGACAAATATTTGCAAAAAAAAAAAAAAACAATAAAAATTAAAAAAAAAAGTCAAAAAAAGAAAAATAAATAAATGAATTAGTAAAAATTTATTGTTTGTATTTGATTTGGAAAGTTGTAATTAATAATGAGAGATGAGCACTTCTAATATAAATAAAGGTGCTCACCTCTCATTTTCTTCATGCTTCTTTCATTTTTTCTCTTGAAAAATTTGGAAGAAGTGTCTTGTTTGTTTTATTCTTTTTTATTCTTTTTTCTTTCAGTAATAAAATTTTGCAAGTTTTTATTCAAATCATTAGTTATTAATTCCATTCGGCTGGGGTAAAGGGTGAAACTCTGAATATGAAAATATAAATTAATTTTACTTATATTATAATATATGAATTGTAATGTGAAAATTAATATTTAATCTTCTCTTATATTTGAAGGTGTCTTCACAGTTAATACTTTACCCCATATTATATGAGAGAGTAATTTAAATCTGGACTAATTATTGACAAGTTTTGTTACCGCCTTTATGACTAGTTTTATATATTTGGCATAATCGAGTACCTAACTGGACTTGTTATATACAAATGTCACCGCCTTTATGGTTGGTTTTATATGTTTTTGCATATAATTCATCAAGTAAATTAACCGGTAATAATTACAATTTATTTATTATAAAAGTAAGATTTATGTATATTTAAAATATTAAGAGTGGATCCTCTAGCCTCATCATTTTAATTTGTTGTTATATCTCAATTTAAAAATTTTGTATCACTTCAATCAAGCCTTTTTATTTTTACTCGAGCTATTATTTTATTTTACAAAATCTACATATGAATCAACCCCGGACTTATCAGGTTATTTTATTACTTCGACATTCTTATACTTCGAGTAAAGAATCACTTTGTGAGTGTGTTAATAATAATAATAATAATAATAATAATAAGAATAAGAAAAGAATAATAAGAAGAATAAGAATAAGAATAAGAATAAGAATAATAATAATAATAAGAATAATAATAACAAGAATAAGAATAACAAGAATAAGAATAACAAGAATAATAATAAGAATAAGAATAAGAATAACAAGAATAACAAGAATAACAACAATAACAACAATAACAACAATAACAATAACAATAACAATAACAATAACAATATAATAATAATAGACGACGACGACGACGACAACGACAACGACAACGACGACAACAACAACAACTACTACTACTAATAATAATAACAACAACAACAACAACAATAATAACAATAATAATAATAATTTCGACATTCTTATACTTGTGAGTAAAGAATCACTTTGTGAGTGTGTCAATAATAATAATAATAATAATAATAATAATAATAATAATAATAATAATAACAACAACACAACAACAACAACAATAATGACAACAACAACAACAATATTATTATAATATAATTATTATAATAATAAAAGTACCAATAATAATAATAATAATAATAACAAGAATACTAATAACAATAATACTAATACTAATAACAACAACAACAACAACAACAACAACAACAATAATAATAATAATAATAATAATAATAATAATAATAATAATAATAATAATAATAATAATAATAATAATAATATAATAATAATAATAATAATAATAATAATAATAATAATAATATGTAACATCCCTAGTGCGAATATATTACCGACAGATGATGGATTATCACCACCACCATGAGCCTCTGACCATTTCTAAACCTTCTTGATTATTCATTTAACTCTGTTACTAAGACAAACATTTATTAAACCAATTCTTGAACCAATTAATGTTATAAGAACAAACTCACTGACATTAAATAAATTCTTATACTTTATATCTGTAATATTATATATATTTTGACTTGACTCACACCGACATATATGTATTTTATCTGAATGCAGACATCAAACTTAACATGACGGACCCATGGTAAACTCAACTCCTCGATCTCAAGCTTATGTTCGGTTATGGCACACGGGATAAAGCTACATGCAAAATAAAATGTGGAGTTGAGGGGTCAGATCGTTTTACGACCTGGTGAATGGATATCAAAAATAACATAATCAAATAAAAATTCATATGTATAAACTCATCAGAATCTTAAAACCATTAACAAAATCTCATATCATAATTTTTTTGAAATAGTCTAATCAAAATCAATAAGCGTCCATTACCCGAGTCCCACACAAAGATCAGTGTAACATCCCGCCTAAGCCAGGATGCTACCGGCAGGAGACAGGCTAATCCTGACTCCATAAGCCTCTGAATCTGATGAAATTTACGGCATGACCTTTGCTAAAAGTCATGCAAACTGGATCAAAGTCCAGCACCTCAATACAACCTATAGGGCCCAACACATATCATATCACTAAAATAAATAACTCAAGACACAATACAACTGGGCTCCATGCCCAAAAATGCGTATAAATAAAAACTTTTACAAACTTTAAACTTATACAACTAAACTTATAAACAACTTGACTCTGACACTCCCAAGATCTGGTGACTGGCTGACTGCAACGCTGCTATCCGGCTCCTCAAGCTCCAACATCTGTGGTTGACCGATCAGGTCACCAACCTGCAAAACTCAAAACACTATTGGGGTGTGAGTCATAAGACTCAGTAAGTAACCATGCTCATTCCTTGAGCGGCAAACACATGCAAGGTCTGAATTCTGTTTATGTTTTAACCTGAGCTGTCTATGTGACCACACAAATATTACAGAGTCTGATCTAACCATATAACTTTTATCCATTTTACTTCCATACTTTTTGTTACTGGTCTTTCTAACCATTCATACATAAACTTAAAATCATGTTTCCTGTACACACTCAACATCCATTACTTTATTCCTAATCTAGTTCCGCTTTTATTATAACTTCTTTCTTTATTTTCTTTTGAAATATCATCAAATCGGAATTATAAAAATATTATTTCTATTCACACACTTCTATCAACCACATACACATGTATATAGAATCAAACACTAATGGTTGATTTATCCATTTTACTTCCATACTTTTTGTTACTGGTCTTCTAACCATTCATACATAAACTTAAAATCATGTTTCCTGTACACACTCAACATCCATTACTTTATTCCTAATCTAGTTCCGGCTTTTATTATAACTTCTTTCTTTATTTTCCTTTTGAAATATCATCAAATCGGAATTATAAAAATATTATTTCTATTCACACACTTCTATCAACCACATACACATGTATATAGAATCAAACACTAATGCATGATAACATACGATACATACAAACATCAATCATATATTTTTATAGATGTAATCATGCTACCGTGCAATATTATCAACTATATGCATCTCAAATGACTTACCAGAATATATGATTTATATGCAGTTATTACAAATTATGCTTTATTTCAACATGCTATGCCTTTAGAATATATTTTGTGAAAACCCTTTCTGAAGAACTCTTTGTTGAAAACATTACTCGAAAACTGATTTCTGTCTTAAAATTCTGAATCTCTTATAAAACCGATGCTTCGGAAAAACTTTCTTTTCTAAGAGCTTTTTCTGAAAGCTGTAACTGAAAACTGAAATCTGAAAAACTGTTTCTAAACTCTGTTTCTGAAA
Source organism: Zanthoxylum bungeanum (assembly GCA_019454045.1). Classification (NCBI taxonomy): domain Eukaryota; kingdom Viridiplantae; phylum Streptophyta; class Magnoliopsida; order Sapindales; family Rutaceae; genus Zanthoxylum; species Zanthoxylum bungeanum. The sequence goes on along the minus strand of SKCR01013323.1, from coordinate 30,120 downwards.
ACCGTGTACTATAATCTGGTTTCTGAAATATAGGCACTGAAAATCTGAAAACTGTGTACTGAAAATCTGAAAACTGAAAACTGCTCTACGTCCAGGACCATAACTCAACTGGGTGTACTCGATACCCAGGACCATCACTTAACTGGGTATCACTAGAACTGGTGGTACCCTACGTCCAGGACCAATACTCAACTGGCAACGTAGAGCTCTACACCCAGGACCATAACTCAACTGCAGTGTAGTCACCCAGCTCTGAAATCAGGATTTCGGGACCCTGTAGCCCCTAGTCCTGCTCGAGGATCTGAGAGCGTCCCCTCAGTCCCCCACATGTGCACATGCTACTATATCCGTCAATTCCAACTGTATCCCGAGTTACATACTGGGGTGAGGTTTTACCTCATGCTCCGAAAAACATAAAACTCATGCTTGAATCTCAAAACTGTAAGAAAACATTCTTTGAAATACATTTCTTTCAAAAGGATACATTTAAAACTTTTTCTTTTAAAATTCTTTGAATCTCAAAATCATTCTTAATTTCAGCTCAATTATGAAAATCACGATGCACAACATGCATATGCATTCCTTATGTACTTATCTTTAAACTATAATTGCATATGTATATGTTCATGCATGACTATAATTTAATAACATATGCGTTCTATTACCTATATGCTTATATTATACTATCGTCTATGTACATGCATTCATTCATGCCTATTTATGACATAGTGAAATCATTCATGCATATGCAAAATCTGTGCTTATCACAGAACTTATCTTTGATAAATTATAACTCTAATAGCTCACAAACGATACAAGAAGTGGTCTATACTCATACACACACAATCAACACACATAAACAAATATATGTTTTAGATAAAGTTTACTTATTCATTCTTTTCCATTTCTATATAAATAACTTACCTACCACACTTTACACTTATAAACTTTAAACCTTACCAACTAAACATTCCACAATTGACTTATCAATACATTCCTATTAGTTATTTATTCGAGTGAAGGTATTTGCTAACTCTTATATACTCTTTGTCCCATAAACTTAGCAGCTCAAAATACCAAATTCCTTTATCAAACAACCGAAACAGCCCAGCCCCCTTTCTAGTCTAGCCTTGCCGAAATCACTACAGTCACATGCCATGATTCTACTCCAACCATTAAAATGCTTTTTCTTACTACACTCTACCATATACATCACAAATACTCCCCATCAATTATTCACCCACAGCATTAATGATATCAGTTCTAGATACTATCTATATCACCAATAATGTCATTCAAATTCAATGTTACCAAGTAAATTAACACGTAACGGCTAAGAACCCCTTCCCTAATTTATTCATGCTGCTTTCACTAATACAACCCTTAATTATTTATTCTAAGTTCAATACATCACGTTTATATCACTATCAAACCACACTGCTATACTTCCCTCCTTCACAGACCCCTGTCCAGACTACCCAAAGGCTGAAATTACTTCCTAATCCTTACTAACTTGCTGCCTTGTTCAATTGACTCAATTTAGCCTTTATTAGTATGTGTTCAAACACTACAATTACACCTTATCATGCCTAAAACTCAAGCAAAACTCAGCCCTTTTACTGTCAAAATCAACTCCCAAATCAGACCACCATTTCATCCATACTCATATTAAATATCCTTCCTAAGTTACTTTTAACACTTCCTAATTCATTCCTTTGACCAATTTCGAAATTGATCCTAGAACCCATTTAACAAATTCAATCAAATTCAAAGAAATGAAAGACATAGTGTACTTACAATTTTCAGAATCCATCTTCTTCTTCTCTCTTCTTTCCTATCTCGGCACTCACTGTTTTGCCCTCCCTCTTGCCCTATTCTCTTCTGATTTCATGTCCGCCTCTCCTCTCTGGTTACTTCTTCTTTAAATTCTTCCTGCTTCTCTAATTCCTCAGTGGCCTTGTCTTTTTTTTTTTTTTTTTTTTTTGGTTCTGCTGCTTCTAATTCTTCTCTGCCTTTTTCTTATTTATTTCCTTCTGTTTTTCATTTCCTGCGTGTGTGTGTAATAAGCGTGTGTGTGTAATAAGCGTGTGTGTGTTTTAAGCGTATGTGTGTGATTTCTATATACTACACGTGTGGGTTATACATATATATATTGTCTAGATATTTCTAGAATTAATTATACTTGTGTGTGTGTGTCTAGATTACGAATAATTATTATAGAAATGTCTAGAATTTTATATTCATACTAGTGTTGAATTCTCAATTTGGTCTTTTAATTAATTCATTATTACTCTATAACTAATTTCTAAAAAAAAATTCTCATTTAACAATAAAAATTGACCTCGTGTTCGAACTCGGCCTTACGGGTGAAAAATAAAATTTACGTAATACTCTAAAATAACCCGGGATGTTACAATCAGGTAATGTCCGAACAAGACCATGTCGACAGAGGGTAGTGGGTGGGACATTTTATGATGGTCTGAGCCCCATAACAAGCCCCTCAGCGGAGCTGGAACGAAATATATACAAGCTTCACATAGGGTCAAAAACGTAAAACTATCAAGCACCATGATAGAAATGGATTTTCAAACGTCTTGCGGAAACAGAGTTTTACTGTTTACGATTTAAAAACATCAAAATATTTTCGAGCGCCAAGACAGAATCATATAATCATATAATCATGAACGTATTAAAAAATATGTATCGGAAATCCTTTTTTTTTAAAACACTTATAAATATAACTTCAAATTTCACATCATTAAATCAAAATCATAATATAACAAAAAATAGATATCCAATTATAATGCTATGGTAAATCGAGAGTGGTACACAGCGTGGATGACCGTCTAGTATCTTGATGTCGATCTAAAGCCAAAACAACTGTTAGTTTCTATAACTCGGAATATTTTTGTAACACCCCGATAATTTTGACATAAATTCTGGCGACCGCTTAGGTGTGCATGATGTGATATGTGATATGAATCATGAACGGTGGTGATTATACTCGTGGAATTATTTTCTGGAAATTTGACAAATTTTTTACAGTTTTGGTACAAAATTATTTTTCCATTCCATACCGGATATCTCTTCTTTTTTTAGCCATAATATTTTCATAAGATATCCAATTTCAATGAATTTTATATCTTCGAAAAGTTAAGACAATGATATACAAATTTCATGTTGGATATGTTCTCAAATTCGGACCCGAACCTAGACAAAAACATGAGTCTTTCTGATCGAACTGTCACAGTTCGGGATTGCTCTAGAAGAATCTAGCATATGTCATAAAAAAGAATAATAATAATATTTTAATCTTTTAATATCTACCTCATGATTAAAGAAGAAGCTTTTCTCTCTTTCTCTCCCCATGCCCCACGAAAATACTTTCTTCTTCTCCCATATTTTCACACCTCCAATTCTAAATAAGACTTTGTGTCCCATAGCACAAATGATAAATGGTGAAAGCCCCATTTTTTCTCCCTCTTGGCAGAACTTGTCATTCTTTGGGGAGGGGGGGTTCTTATTTTATAATTTTACAAGGTAATAATTTTTCCTCTCTTGCTTTCTTGTGTCCATTTAGCTTAATAATTAATTATTTTGGTTAGACTTTCCTTTTTTTTTTTGGATAAAGTAAGTATATTAATCAAAGAAATAACAAAAGCACAGGGGCATACCCCAGAGAGCTAAGGAAGACAGACTTTCCTAGCTACAAAATAAAAACCCTTGTTAGACTTTCCTTTGGTATTTCAAGAATGGGTTTATTGGATTATTTTGGATGTCTTGGATTTATTGAGAATAGTTGATTCTAAGGTGTTAGTTTATTGTTCTTGGGGAATATTGTGTGTGGTGTTGTGATGAGACGATGAGATTTTTGAAGTTTGGTGGATGATGAGGCTTTCGGTCATATGAGAGATTCTTGAAAAATTGATTAAATTAGGTGATTTTTATGTATGATAATGTGTATTTAACTAGTTTAGCATGGATGTAGTGCCTAAATTAAGTAAAGTTAGTAGAGCAGTGAATGTAATATTATTGGCAGTGAGTTTGGATTAAGATAAGTTCTGGGCAAGCTATGATTTTTAGGTTATAACATGAGTTTTAGGCATCTGTCTTCCAAATTGAATCATTCAGGGTAAAATAAACACATAAAAGAACAATATATCTAAAAATTGGAATTTTTGAACTTAATATGAATTTAGGCCGAATTTTAGAAGATGGATGCCCTGCAGATGTTTTAGTTTCTGTCTTACCTGAGCAGCATGTGGTGATATACTTATAAGTTGAGTTCTGTAGGTCGAAATGAAGATCCGTAAAATTTTGAATACACTAGATACATATGGGAGTAACATATCCAAAAATCGAAATTTTTGGAGTTAGGATTAAGCCAAACTAAATTTTGGAAGTTGAGTGACCAGCTGCCACTACACTCAAATTTTTTTTTGTCTGATCAACCCCTGAATTTCAGTTTAGAACTTGATTTCCGAAATCAAAACCAAGATCCATAAAAATCAACATAAAATAGTCACATGAAAGTACATTCTTTTAAAATTTCAGCCCTTAATTCTATTTCAATTAATTATAGTGAATTTTTGAAGTTTACCTTTGAGCAGAGGATTTTAAAGACTAGGCATAATTTGAAATTTCGCTACCACACTTCTGTAACTTAGAATCTAGGTCCGTAAAATTCTTAGATGACCTGAGTACCCTGATTTTTTAGTGAATTTGGTATCATATACTTTGCATAGCCTAATTAATGGTTAAGAATTACTTTTGCCACGCCCTAGTCTAATGAATTCGATTTATTATATGTTACTGCAAGAGCTCACATCGTTAGCGATTCCATAGTGAGTTTCTAGACAATCAGCAATCTCTATGAGTGGATGTCTTATTTTACGTTTTCATGACTTATAATTTAAAATGTTTCAAGTTTGAAATTTTATTTGTTTTAAAGTTTAAATCAATAAAAGAATATGCATAATGATTAAATGTTTCCGTCTCAGCGCTTGTTAAATATTTTCATGATTTTTCGAATTATCGACATGTTTCTATTGAGACGCTCATTACATGTTTTTATGTTTTCTTTTACGACTTATCATTGTGTTTCCATCGGGCGCTTGTTTAAGGTCTAGAAATAGATTGACCTGCTACCTTGTCGCAATAGATCGTTAGTTCCTCACTCAGTATTTTTGCGCGACTTGGGCATTGAACGCTTGATATGTTTTTGACGATACATGCATGAAAAATGGTTTATGGATATATTTTAGATTTTTCTTATGGTTTGTTATTTTTAGTATCAACTCACCAGGTCGTTCAAACGATCTGACCCCCCCAACTCCACAGTTTATTTTGCAGGTAGCTTTATCTGGTGAGCCATAGCCAAACAAGAGCCTGTGATCGAGGAATTGAGATTATTGTAGTCAATAGAGTATGGGTACGCCATGCTAAGTTTGTTGTTCGCATTTAGATAGAATGCATGTATGTCGGTGTAAGATATATGATGTTATTTATATGAGGTATAAATATTTATTTAAAGTCGGTAAGTTATTTGTACAACACTAATTGGTTCGTGAAATAGATTAATAAATGTTTGGTATAGTAACATAGTCAAGGAAGTTTAGAAATGATCAGAGGCTCAGGGTGGTGGTGAGGATCCATCACCTGTCAATAATATCCCCGCACTGGGGATGTTAACTCATATGGCATAAAAGAATATGTAATTGTAACACTCCGGTAATCCCGATGACTATTAAGTTATGGATGGCATAATACATGATGTAAATCATGTCCAAGTATGTATGTGTGCTCATGAAATGACTTTTCAGACATTTGATAAATTCCTCGCCGATCCGTTACGAAATTTGTTCCTAGATTAAATTCGGACATCTCACGGTATTTGGACCATAACGTTTTCATATGAACTCTGATCTTTACGAACTTTATATCTTTGGAAAGTTAATACTGAGACCTACAACTTCTACGTTGGATATTTTTCCAAATTCGAATCAGAAATAGGTCAAAAATATAGATAAAAAATTCAGATGAATAGTACCCGAGGACCTATCTAGAAAATTCTCAAAACTTCTAATTTTTTTCAAGCATAAAAAGGGATCATTATTCAAGCATCCCTAATATTTTTGAGAAAGAGAGAAACGTGAGAGGGGAAGAGAAAGAAAGAAATAAGAAGAAAGAGGAGGAAAGCCATTTCTTTACCAATAATTGAGAAGGAAACAAGTGCAAACCAACCCACAATAAGCTAGAAGGAGGAGTACCAAGCCTAGAAGACTTGAATGATGAAGGAAATCAAATGAGACAAGGTAAGGAAACCTTGACCCAAACTTAAATGTTGATATTTTGATGATTTGATGATTAAGGGGTATTATTAGATTGTGATTAATGTTGTTTATGATGGTGTTAAGAAAATAAGGATTATAAGAAACCACAAATTAAGAAAACCTTAAACATTAGATTAGATTGGAGTCTATGGAATTGTGTATTGGGACTTGATGATATTAGAATAAATGGATTGAGTTTGGGATGGATAATAAAGAATGAGATTATATTAAGTTGAGTTTGAGTTATGATGATGATAGTGTTGGTGAATAATTAGAAAATGTCATTGAGGAGTTCATGTTAGGCCTTGAAATTAGCCTAGCGTCGCGATGCCCTACACCCAGCATCGTGACATGTATGAATCAGAGGCTCACTACCTCGGGGCCTGATTGTGGGAGAGTCGCGACACTCAATATTTGTGACAAAAACCCACTTGGATTCGAAATCCAAGCAAACCCCAAACAACAGACAGAACCCCAAGAACCGCGAATTTGATTTTGTAGAAACAAAACCCTTCCAATGCCACAAAGAAGACCCACAAAGAACTTGCCTTGAGAACCTTTAAGATGATTCCTTGTAGTGTTTTGCTAGCAATGGAGACGCCACTAAGTTTCCAAACTTAGATAAGTCGATTCAAACTTGAAAAGAGAAATCCCTCCCTTACAAGAATTCGGCCATAACCAAAGCTTTAAGCTTTTGAGTTTTACAAATTTCGTTGATTGTCCTCAAAATGAAAAAGAAAGAAAGCTTAAATAGTGTTACAAAGAGAAACCCTAAAGGCATAAAGACAACAATGCCCCTAAAGGCTAAATTACAAAAATACCAAAGTCTTCAAGTCTTCAAAGGCCTTTGAAGCTTCATTCAAGACTGATTTGGGCCAAGTGAAGTGGCATTGGGCCCTCTCTATTAAAGCCCACATGCGTCTCTATTTGTTTGTTGCAATCGGCCATAAAACTCTGAACTAATCCCGCCATTGCTTCTCTGAGTCTTTTGGTCCTCTGCCTCGTAATTGGACCTTCTGGTACTTGTAATGGGTATTTTTCTTTGTTGTCGGCCTGGATCACTGTAGGCATTGCATTTTTGCATGTGAGTCTCTATGATGAGTCTCATTTGGAGGCATTACCTTTTTAGTCGAGGAAGTTGCGGGAAACGGTCGTCGGAAGGGAATCGGTATTTCGTTAAATTTTATCCGCTTGTTTAGCTCCAAGCTCACTCGTTGGACCTCCGTTTTAAAGCACCTTTGGCCTAAAAAACCCAGAACCATTTAACCTTGGCCCAAACCCACTCACCAAACCAACACAACACCTAGCCCACCACACTTGGCCCACACGCCCAAGGCCCTTAAAATACACCCCAATTAAATAAAATATTAATTAAATAATATACCAAATTAAATAAAACATTAAATAAAATCATGCCTAAATAAAATCAATCAACAAAATATTATTCCTAATTAAAAATATTGTATTCCTAACTTAACAAATATTATTCCTAAACAACACAAATTAAATATACTAACTTCCTAATCTAGCCAAGACATGTCTCCAACCAAATAATTGATTATCCTTGTGTGACACTAATTGGTCTCCTTCCTATTCAAATCCATGCAAACCATAGCCTGTCACTATAAAAATAACACAAACTTCAACCCTTGCTTCTAGCTCTCACGCGGCCAAAACACAAAAGCAAAAATAATAAACCCTAAGCGCACAAAGCAACGAACACCACTCACCTTCCAAGCTAAACACAGCAGCCAATAACCACGTAAACTCTAGACCACGTTCTCCTTACAGCTGCACACAAACCACTCATCCTTTAACCATATTGACACCACAACTCCTCTCCACGTTCTTCAAGCCACTAACCAAACTGCCGACTTCAACAAACCAATAGCCACAGCCTTCATGCCAATAGCCTCCACGACACTTGCTCCTCACGAAGCCAACTCCACGCACAACTTGCACACATTTCGCACTTAACCCTCAAGCAGCGCATGCTCACGTCCTTCATTCAATCCACACGTTGCAGCCTACTCATCACCCCTTTTGCCGCACTGAACCCTCATAAAACTCAGCCAACCTGCGCAAATAAATCCCTTCAAATTGTCGTGGAAAAGAACCCCCCAAACAGCCCAATTTCACGCACAAACCACCTCCAAACAGCCCTGCACTGCAGCCCCTAATTTACGCAAAACAGTCCCCAAAACCGCACAAAACAACCCCAAAATAGTCCCTTAACACACCTGAAGTAGTGACCAGAAAACAGCAGCAATACAGCTGTGAAACAGCAGCGAAACAGAGTCAAAACAGTAGCTTGAGCAGCGAAACAGCGAGGAAAAATGCAAACCAGTGAACCAAAAAAGTTGCGGAGCTTTCACCCTTCCGATCACCCTGAAACGCGAGTCCGAGAGTCGACGAAAAAGGTTAGACCTGAGGGTATTCTTTCACATCCGTTTTTCAGTTGTATTTTTATTATTTATTGAGTTTCGTTTGCATGATTATTGTGGAGTGAAGCATGTTGTGGCCCTTGAATAGATAGAAAATGCATGAATTGTAAAATGATGTATGTTGTGGCCTTTGAATAAAACAAAAAATGTGTCGCCTCTCGTGGTATATAGGATGGAAACCCGGACATAAATTTCATAGCCGATTCCGAATGGACGGTAGTATGATCTGTACTCGGGATACAACTCCACGTACCACTTGAGTAAACGGCGCATATTTCGTTTTATGTTGTTTTGATTTGTTTTTATTATTCGCTACTTGATTTCCGCATGTTATTTGTTTATGTAATGATGAGATAAAGCGCATGGGCTTAGTAAGTGCGATTAAAGGTCCTCTATTTTGAGAGGTTAAAATCCTTTACCACGATGCTTTGCCGCGCTGGATGATGTATATTCGGTTGAATGAGAGATATGTTCAATCGGGTATACGAAGTCCGATATTGTTGTCTTTATTTTTATATATGCATTGTGTTATTAGCGCATGGGCTTAGTAAGTGCGATTAAAGGTCCTCTATTTTGAGAGATTAAAATCCTTTACCACGATGCTTCGCCGCGCCAGATGATGTATATTTGGTTGGATGTAAGATGTGTTCAATCGGGTATACGAAGTCCGATATTGTTGTCTTTCTTTTTTATATGTATTATGTTATTAGCGCACGGGCTTAGTAAGTGGGATTAAAGGTCCTCTATTCTGAGGGGTTAAAATCCTTTACCACGATACTTTGCCGCGCCAGATGATGTATATCCGGTTGGATGTAAAATATGTTCAATCGGGTGTACGAAGTTCGATATGGTTTTCTTTATTTTTATATGCATTATGATGTGATGCGCATGGGCTTAGTAAGTTGGATTAAAAGTCCTCCTTTTCGAGGGGTTAAAGAACCTTTACCACGATACTTCACCGCGCTTTTCATTTCGTTATTCGCTTTTCTTTGTATGTCATCTTCTTGCATAATCATGCATCATGTTGCATTGCGCATGGGATTAGTAAGTGCGATTAAAGGTCCTCCATTTGGAGGGATAAAAAGCCTACGGTTTACCTTTACACAATACTTTGCCGCGCCTTTGAGCCCTTCATTATTAATTATGTTTCATATATTCATCTGTTCATGTATGTGTCATATTGTTTACTGCATTTTGGAGGTCACTGTTGTAACCCCGTTCGAACACGTTTCAGAACGCCGCACGAACGCATGTTTTCCGTCTGGTCCCGTTCGAACGCGTTATCAAACGCTATAGGAACGAGAACCTTATGTTTACCGTTCGAACGCGTTTTCGAACGCTACACGAACGCGCATACACTGAACTGAGTCCTTCTCATCACATGTCATGCATAATTGTTTCTTAGGTTATTTCCCTTGTATCATGTAATCAATCATACTATTTGAATTCCTGCATTTATTTATTTGATGTGTTCATGAGATGGTATTCAAGCATGATTAGGCCGTTAGTATGCTACTTGGTTCTTAAGCATGATTTAGCTCATTTAGTTGTTCATTTTCAAGCATGATTAGTCCTTTATTTTGTGTTTGGAATTTGCATTTTGTTTAGGTTGTTCTTTATTTTCCGCATTATATGATCGAAACATGTTCATGAGATTGCCGTGTGCTATTGCATGTTTGCCGTTATGATGATTACTTTCATGCATGTGAACTTAAAAGTAGAATACTCCTTGGAATAAATGTTGGTTAGGCTTGGTTAAATTATTGCACAAATCATTTCATTACAAGTGGCATAAGTAAGGGACCATTCCGAACCCAACGGTTTGAGGTCTTCCCTTGCGAGGGGTGAGTACGGCCTTAAATCTTTGTCCCGGTTCACACCGGGTGGCGACTCCATTATTCTCCGGTTTAGTCCCCCGCGGGCTACTCCGTACTCCCAACCGGGCCGCGAGCCCGGAACAACATGTGTTGCCCAGTTTCTGTGTTCCTACAGTCTGGCGACTCCACTAGGGATAGAGAATCGGCCCCGAAATAATGTCTTGTAATATTATGATTTGTGCTTTAATTAACTGTGTCTACTGTGGGTTAAAAATGGTTTAATCAAAGGCATTTTTTAAGGCTGGGTAATGGTTTGGTGTCTTCCCTCATTCACTACATTTCTATAAGGAAAAGCTGTTAAGGCACCTAGATAATCATTTACTTGTAGCCTATTGTGATGGACTAATTTGGAGGACCCGTTGTTTATTCCTGTCACCAAGCGATAAGAGCCTAAGAGGCTAGGGTACTTAAGAGAGCCTCGCTCCACCCTCCCTCTGGGGAATCTACAATAGGAAATCCATCTGACAGTCAGTCACACACCATAACTCGTTGGCACGTACTGTAAGGTATAAAAAGGTGCGCTCACTTGGTCGCTCGAACCTTTGAGTATGGAGACCTAGTTGTGGGTAATCCTTCGCCAGCGAGAGTCTTTGTCTACACTCCCGCAAACCCACACGTAGACCGGGGTTGTATGGCCTATAACAACTATTTCCTTGTGCTTGTGAACCATCCTCATTTGGACGCAGTTGGACTTCTTGTCAGAAATGCGAACTTGTTGGGCCATTTAAACTGGGACGAGTTCTTATCCTATGACAATTGGGCCAAAAGCTTCTGAAATATTGATGGGCCACTCTGTAGAAATTATTTCTGTATGCTTGTGTTTGGGAACATTGTCGTTTGGATCCATTCGGACCTTTTGTCATGAGGTATGGGATTGTTGGGCTATATAAACTGGAACAAGAACGTATCTTATGATGATTGGGCCAAAAGCTTCTAAAACGCCAATGGGCCATTAAAAGTTTGTGTTTAGGAACATTATCATTTGGATACGGTTGGACTTCTCGCCATGAGATGTGAACTTGTTGGCCATTTGGGGACGAGTTCACTCCTATGACAGTTAGCCCAAAAGCTTCTTCTAAAATGATGATGGGCCGATTTGTGTGAAAATTTTAATGAGTTGATATATTCCTTATATAGCACGCATCTCATGCACCTCATGCATACATGCATCATGCTAACCCTTTGTTCTGAAAGCCATCATAGATTCCCGTTGGGTTAGGGAAGAGGGAAGACTCACTAAAAGACCGGTAACAGATATGAGTACATCCGATAACGAGGTATCCCTGATAGATCAGTTGGAGAATGATTTCGCCAAGATTATCGAACAGTTGCAAGCCTTAACTACTCTACTAACTAGCCATGGATGTATGGCTGTACCCCGTGCTGGGGGAAGTTCTAAGAATGTAAGGCGTGAAGAGCCTCCGAATGGGTTGGGGGATGATATCCCCGCTTTTGATGACGACATGGCAGAGTATGCAACAGGCAGAGTGATTGGGTCTCAGGCAGAATTTCAGAAGCTTCGGGATCAGGTTGAAACAATTACCCGTAAGATGAAGGGTAAAGATGAAGAGTTGTTAGATTATGAGGCAATGACCTTCGAAGAACAGTTGCCAGCTCAGTTTTAAAAATGCCGGATATGGCTAAGTTCAACGAAATGGGGATCCGAGGGTCTATCTCCATCAGTATGTTTCAGTTATGAGTTCAATGGGTTTGTCCAAGTATAGAAAATGTTTGGGATGTCACTTGATGGGGCACCTGTAATATGGTATCACAGCCTTGAGAAAAAGGTTAAGGAAGATTGGAGGGAACTAGCAGACGCCTTCCTGAAATAGTATGTTACAGATTTGGAAATTGATTTGTCACTCCGTGATTTTGAGAACGTTAAACAGAAGCCGGAAGAAAGCTTCAAGGAGTACGTAGACCGCTGGAGAAGCCAGCTTCTGAAAATGCAGACTCGGCCCTCTGAGAATGACCAAATTAAAATGATCATAAAGGGTACTAAGCCCTCCATCTATGGTAAGCTGAGGAGGATGACCTCCTTGATTGCAGATTTTCGACAGTTGAGGGAGACTGTCATGGACATTGAAGAAGAGGAAGCCGAGAACCGGAGGTTTTATGGCCAGAATAGGAGGAATTTTGGGGGGTCTTCTGAGGACCAAACCCGCTATTACGAGTCGCCACCGTTAAGAACAGACGATTCTCCAAGCTTGGTAGACCTTTGTCAAATGTATTTGAAAAGCTGAAAATGCAGGGACTTCTAAAACCTTTGGAACCTAGGCCATTTCCGAACCCTGTACCATCGTACCTCAACCTAAACTAGTATTTCCATCAAGAAAAAGGCCATGACACCGGCAACTGTACCCGCCTTAGGCATAAAGTCCAAAACCTCATTGACTCCCATAAAATACCCAATCCAGAAAAAGAACAACCTAACACATACAAAAATCCCTTGCCTAATTACCACTCTATTCCACCACCCACCTACATGATCAACTCCGGCCTACCCGAAACCTTTGTCCTCCAAACTCTCTCAACCACCAGGCTTCTTGCATTGAGATAAAGGATAACAGTAGTAAAGAACCATAGGTCAAGGGAGAAGGCAATGCTGCAAATGATGAAGCTGTTCCTCCTAGTTTATTTGATCCTGCATTTTTAATAAAGACATTGGTTTTGTCTACTTGTTCGAGACCTTTTTTCATGATAATAAAGACGTTCATTTCGCTGAATCTCTTCTGCCAATATTGAGTAATTTGAGAAAAACATTCAACCTGGGTACTATGAAATTCAGTGATGTTTAGAACACGGGGAATCCTCGGAATAAGCAAGCAAAAAAGATAAGATAGCCATTCAGAAATTGGGAAATTGGGGTAGTGAAAATATCAGACTTGGAAGAGAATTAGTTCACCGAGCCGATCAACGTAGACAAATTGAAGCAGTGGCTTGCCTGAGGAAAAGAAGATTGAGCGTCACCAAGAGAATGGCAGAAGACCTAACCCGATGGGATAGGAACATTCATGCATGCATACACGTAACACATTTTGCATCCTTTTGTGTTTGTTTTGTTTTGTGTTCACAGGTTTTGAAGAAGAAAAAAGAAAGTGGCAAAGAACAAGCTAATCAGAAACGGTAAAAAGCACAGTATCAGATTTGGGTAATAATCCCAGGGTTGAGGCCCATTTGAGTTTGAGTTTTGGGTATGGCACTCTGGGGGTGAGGCCCACATTAGCATCAACATCAGTCTTGCCGGGTATGGCACTTTGGGGGCGAGGCTCACATCAGTTTCAGTATCAGTCTGGGGGCGAGGCCTACCTCAGTACCAGTTTGGGGGGCGAGGCCCCACATCAGTATCAGTTTTGGGGCGAGGCCCACATTCAGTGCAATTCGGGAACAAAGCCCACAATCAGCTCAAATCGGGGATAAAGCCCACATTCAGTATAATTCAGGAACAAAGCCCACACACATTCTATACAATTCAGGAACAAAGCCCACAGTCAACATAATTCGGGAACAAGGCCCAGGGGATAACGCCCTATCTTGAAACAGTTCAGGAACAAGGCCCAGGGGAATAAAGCCCATATTCAGTACAGTTCGGGGACAAAGCCCACAGTCTGCTCAGATTAGGGAATAAAGCCCACATTCAGTGCAATTCAGGATCAAAGCCTACAGTCAGCTCAGATCGGGGATAAAGCCCACATTCAGTATAATTCAGGAACAAAGCCCACATTCAGTACAATTCAGGAACAAAGCCCAAAGTCAGCTCAGATCGGGAATACAGCCCATGAGAATAAAGCTCTCTCTCAGTACAGTTCGGGAATACAGCCCAGAGGAATAAAGCTCTCTATCAGCACGGTTCGGGAGTACAGCCCAGGAGAATAAAGCTCTCTCTCAACACAGTTCGGGAATACAGCCCAGAAGAATAAAGCTCTATCTTAACACAGTTCGGGAATACAGCCCAGGGGAATAAAGCCATCTCGCAACACTGTTCGGGAATACAACCCAAATGAATAAAGCCGACTTTCAAACCAGTTTGGGAATACAGCCCAGGAGAATAAAGCTCTATCTTAACACAGTTCGGGAATACAGCCCAGGGGAATAAAGCCATCTCTCAACACAGTTCGAGAATACAGCCCAAAGGAATAAAGCCCACTTTCAAACCAGTTCGGGAATACAGCTTAGGAGAATAAAGCTTTATCTTAACACAGTTCGGGAATACAGCCAGAGGAATAAAGCCATCTCTCAACACAGTTCGGGAATACAACCCAAAGGAATAAATCCCACTTTCAAACCAGTTCAGGAACAAGGCCCAGGGGAATAAAGCTTTATCTTAACACAGTTCGGGAATACAGCCCAGGGGAATAAAGCCATCTCTCAACATAGTTTGGGAATACATCCCAAAGGAATAAAGTCCACTTTCAAACCAGTTCGGGAACAAGGCCCAGGGGAATAAAGCTCTATCTTAACACAGTTCGGGAACAAGGCCTAGGGGAATAAAGCTCTATCTTAACACAGCTCGGGAATAAAGCCTAGATGAATAAAGCCTATCTTGATACAGTTTGGAAAAAAGCCTAGAGGAATAAAGCCCACCTTCAATACAGCTCGGGAACAAGGCCCAGGGGAATAAAGCTCTATCTTTACACGGTTCAAGAGAAAAGCCTAGAGGAATAAAGCCCACTTGCGAAACAGCTCGGGAATAAAGCCCATGAGAATAAAGCTCTCTCTCAACACAGTTCCGGAAGAAAGCCCAAAGGTCAAAGCATCTCAGGATAACAAGTAATTAAGCAACAGCTGGCGAGAGGTGGTAAGTAGAAATGCATTGCATAACTTTGATAGGATTGTTCAAAGTCACACACTGCACAAGTCCCATCAAAGTGGGGGCGACTGTAGGCATTGCATTTTTGCATGTGAGTCCCTATGATGAGTCTCATTTGGAGGCACTACCTTTTTAGTCGAGGAAGTTACAGGAAACGATCGTCGGAAGGGAATCGATATATTTCGTTAAATTTTATCCACTTGTTTAGCTCCAAGCTCACTCGTTGGACCTCCGTTTAAAGCACCTTTGGCCTAAAAAAACCAGAACCATTTAACCTTGGCCCAAACCCACTCACCAAACCAACACAACACCTAGCCCACCACACTTGGCCCACACGCCAGGCCCTTAAAATACACCACAATTAAATAACATTAATTAAATAATATACCAAATTAAATAAAACATTAAATAAAATTATGCCTATTAAAATCAATCAACAAAATTTATTCCTAATTAAAAATATTGTATTCCTAACTTAACAAATATTATGCCTAAACAACACAAATTAAATATACTAACTTCCTAATCTAGCCAAGACATGTATCCAACCAAATAATTGATTTTCTTGTGTGACACTAATTGGTCTCCTTCCTATTCAAATCCATGCAAACCCTAGCTTGTCACTATAAAAATAACACAACTTCAACCCTTGCTCCTAGCTCTCACGCGGCCAAAACACAAAAGCAAAAATAATAAACCCTATGCGCACAAAGCAACGAACACCACTCACCTTCCAAGCTAAACACAGCAGCCAATAACCACGTAAACCCTAGACCACGTTCTCCTTACAGCTGCGCACAGACCACTCATCCTTTAACCATATTGACACCACAGCTCCTCTCCACGTTCATCAGCCACTGCCAGCCCACTAGCCACATTAAACAGCCAAACCACGCACGTTCACGCCACTAACCAAACTACCGACTTCAAAAAACTAATAGCCACAGCCTTCACGCCAATAGCCTCCACGACATTTGCTCCTCACGAAGCCAACTCCACGCACAACTTGCACACACTTCGCACTTAACCCTCAAGCAGCGCACGCTCACGTCCTTCATTCAATCCATATGTTGCAGCCTACTCATCACCTCTTTTGCCGCACTGAACCCTCACAAAACTCAGCCAACCTGTGTAAATAAAGCCCTTCAAATTGTCGTGGAAAAGAACCCCCCAAGCAGCCCAATTTCACGCACAACCACCTCCAAACAGCCATGCACTGCAGCCCCTAATTTACACAAAACAGTCCCAAAAATCGCACAAAACAATCCCAAATAGTCCCTTAACACACCTGAAGTAGTGACCATAAAACAACAGCAATACATCAGCGAAACAGCAGCGAAACAGAGTCAAAACAGTAGCTTGAGCAGCGAAACAGCGAGGAAAAATGCAAACCAGTGAACCAAAAAAGTTGCGGAGCTTCACCCTTCCGATCACCGTGAAACGCGAGTCCGAGAGTCGACCAAAAAGGTTAGACCTGAGGGTATTCTTTCACATCCGTTTTTCAGTTGTATTTTTATTATTTATTGAGTTTCGTTTGCATGATTATTGTGGAGTGAAGCATGTTGTGGCCCTTGAATAGATAGAAAATGCATGAATTGTAAAATGATGTATGTTGTGGCCCTTGAATAAAATGAAAAATGTGTCGCCTCGTGGTATATAGGATGGAAACCCGGACATAAATTTCATAGCAGATTCCGAATGGACGGTAGTATGATCTGTACTCGGGATGATACAACTCCACGTACCACTTGAGTAAACGGCGCATATTCGTTTTATGTTGTTTTGATTTGTTTATTATTCGCTACTTGATTTCCGCATGTTATTTGTTTATGTAATGATGAGATAAAGCGCATGGGCTTAGTAAGTGCGATTAAATGTCCTCTATTTTGAGAGGTTAAAATCCTTTACCACGATGCTTTGCCCGCCGGATGATGTATATTCGGTTGAATGGGAGAATGTTCATCGGGTATACGAAGTCCGATATTACTGTCTTTCTTTTTATATATGCATTGTGTTATTAGCGCATGGGCTTAGTAAGTGCGATTAAAGGTCCTCTATTTTGAGAGGTTAAAATCCTTTACCACGATGCTTCGCCGCGCCGGATGATGTATATTCGGTTGGAGTAAGATGTGTTCAATCGGGTATACGAAGTCCAATATTGTTGTCTTTCTTTTTATATGCATTATGTTATTAGCGCATGGGCTTAGTAAGTTGGATTAAAGGTCCTCTATTCCGAGGGGTTAAAATCCTTTACCACGATACTTTGCCGCGCCGGATGATGTATATCCGGTTGGATGTAAAATGTGTTCAATCGGGTGTACGAAGTTCGATATGGTTTTCTTTATTTTTATATGCATTATGATGTGATGCGCATGGGCTTAGTAAGTTGGATTAAAGGTCCTCCATTTCGAGGGGTTAAAGAACCTTTACCACGATACTTCGCCGCGCCTTTCATTTCGTTATTCGCTTTTCTTTGTATGTCATCTTCTTGCATAATCATGCATCATGTTGCATTGGGCATGGGCTTAGTAAGTGCGATTAAAGGTCCTCCATTTGGAGGGATAAAAAGCCTACGGTTTACCTTTACCACAATACTTTGCCGCGCCTTTGAGCCCGTCATTATTAATTATGTGTCATCTATTCATACGTTCATGTATGTGTCATGTTGTTTACTGCATTTTGGAGGTCACTGTTGTAACCCCGTTCGAACGCGTTTCAGAACGCCGCACGAACGCATATTTTCTGTCTGGTCCCGTTCGAACGCGTTATCAAACGCTATACGAACGAGAACCTTATGTTTACCGTTCGAACGCATTTTCAAACGTTACACGAACGCGCATACACTGAACTGAGTCATTCTCATCACATATCATGCATAATTGTTTCTTAGGTGATTTCCATTGTATCATGTAATCAATCATACTATTTGAATTCCTGCATTTATTTATTTGATGTGTTCATGAGATGGTATTCAAGCATGATTAGGCCGTTAGTATGCTACTTGGTTCTTAAGCCTGATTTAGCCCATTTAGTTGTTCATTTTCAAGCATGATTAGTCCTTTATTTTGCGTTTGGAATTGCATTATGTTTAGGTTGTTCTTTATTTTCCGCATTATATGATTGAAACATGTTCATGAGATTGCCGTGTGCTATTGCATGTTTGCCGTTATGATGATTACTTTCATGCATGTGAACTTAAAAGTAGAATACTCCTTGGAAATAAATGTTGGTTAGGCTTGGTTAAGTTATTGAACAAATCATTTCATTACAAGTGGCATAAGTAAGGGACCATTCCGAACCCAGCGGTTTGAGGTCTTCCCTTGCTAGGGGTGAGTGCGGCCTTAAATCTTTGTCCCGGTTCACACCGGGTGGCTACTCCATTATTCTCCGGTTTAGTCCCATGCGGGCCGCGAGCCCGGAACAGCATGCGTCGCCCAGTTCCTGTGTCCTACAATCATGTCATCATCTCCCTCTTGAAAAGGATCCGACCTCGAATCTGTACCTGCATCAAAAGGAGTTAAGTCAGAAACATTAAATGTAGCAGACACATTATACTTACCTTATAAATCCAGCTTTGTATGCATTGTCATTAATCTATTCCAAGACTTGAAATGGACCACCCCCTCGGTTGTAGCTTAGATTTATGTTGTTCAGGAAATCTCTCCTTGTGCATGTGTACCCAAACCCAATCTCCAGGCTGAAATACCACATGTTTTCTTCCCTTATTAGCATGAGAAGCATATTGCTCATTCTTTCGCTGTATTTTCTCTCTTGCTTTCTCATGTATATACTTCACCAAATCGGCTTTCCTTTTTCCATCTAGCCCCGCATGTTCATCAACAGGCAAAGGTAACAAATATAATGGAGTTTGTGGCTGAAAACCATAAACAATTTCAAATGGTGAGTAAGATGTAGATGAATGAATACTACGATTATATGCAAATTCAACAAAAGGTAAACAATCCTCCTAAGTTTTTAAGTTCTTATTAATAATAGTACGCAATAACTGAGTCAAAGTCCTATTAACAACCTCGGTCTGGCCATCAGTTTGGGGGTGGCAAGTAGTAGAATACAAAAGTTTAGTTCCCAACTTACCCCATAAAACTTTCCAAAAGTGACTAAGGAATTTGACATCACGATCTGAAACTATACTCCGTGGAATCCCATGGAGTCATACTAATTCTCGAAAGAACAAGTCAGCAATGTTAGTGGCATCATCAGTTTTATGACATGCTATAAAGTGTGCCATCTTACTGAATCTATCAACCACTACAAAGATGGAATCTCTACCTTTCTTAGTCCTAGCCCAAGATAAAGTCCATCGATACATATACCCATGGCTCACTAGGTATAGGCAATGGTGTATACAACCCATGAGGCATAACCTTAGATTTAGCATGTTTACAAGTTAAGCATTTATCACACAAACGCTCAATATCTCTCCGCATTTTAGGCTAATAAAAATGTTCACTCAATACTCCTAAGGTTTTGGCAATGCCAAAGTGCCCCATTAAACCTCCCCCATGTGCTTCCCTCACTAACAACTCACGCATACTACAAATAGGAATGCATAATCTATTCTCCCTAAACAGAAACCTATCATGTTGGTAGAATTTACTAAAAGCAGACTTTTCACATGCATCATAGATAGTACTAAAGTCAATATCACTAGCATAAAGTTCTTTAATAAATTAAAACCCAAGAATTCTTGCACTCAATGAAGTAAGTAAAGCATACCTTCGCGGTAATGCATCGGAAACAATGTTTTCCTTACTTTGATTGTAGCGGATTACATATGGAAATGTCTCAACAAATTCTAACCATTTTGCGTGTCGTTTGTTCAGCTTACCTTGGCCCTTCAGATGCTTCAATGATTCATGATCTGTATGGATCACAAACTCATGAGGCCACAAATAATGCTGCCAAGTCTCAAGGGCTCTCACTAGCGCATACAACTCCTTGTCATATGTGGGGTACCTCAAAACTGCTCCATTCAGCTTCTCACTAAAGTAAGCTATTGGTCGCTTTTCTTGCATAAGCACCGCTCCAATGCCTATCATGATGCGTAACACTCAATCTCAAATGTATTCTCAAAGTTGGGTAGTGCCAAGACTGGCGCACTGCACAACTTCATTTTCAGATCCTGGAATGCACGCTCCTGCTCTTCACCCCATTTGAAACCAACAGTTTTCTTCACTACTTCAGTCAGTGGTGCTACAATACTACCGAAGTCTTTAACAAATCTACGGTAGAAGCTTGCTAATCCATGGAAGCTTCTGACTTCTGTCACTGTTGTTGGTGTTGGCCAATCCTGAATTGCCTTCACCTTTTCCAAATCTACCTCGATGTCATCTGTACTCACAACAAATCCAAGGAAAACAATTATATCCATACAAAAAGTGCACTTATCAAAGTTAGCATACAGTTTTTCCTGCTTTTGTTGGACAATTATGACTCATAGCGTCACTATTTGTACAGATCATGGTGTTGTTGTACAAATTAACTATGTGACAAAGGAAATTACTCTTTTATTATTTGTGATTATATCACCAAGATATATAAATGATGAAAGGTCCATATGATTAGTTCCTGGATTGAGATAATATGAGACAGTATCAATCCACGAAGGTTTAATCATTAAATATCCCTAGTCAGAGTATTATCGAGATTGGACATCGATAATGCGTAAAAGACTAGTATTACACTTGTGCGCGTTGTGAGGGCACAACGTCATAGTTCTCATATATTTGGGTATATGATACTCATGCAAGTGTAGTAGGAGGTTGTGTTTTACCGATGGTACGGGAAACAGCTTCGCTCTGGATAGACCCCTCGGAATTCCATTGGTAGTATGACTATGTGTCTATGGAAGTCCGAAATCAGGGTAGGTGTATTTGGTCTTAACCTGAGACTTGCACCGCTAATACTTACGACAATCAATATACTTTGGTTTTGGTCGTCCAGGGCTTTAACAGGTTCTGTGTACGCCTCTGCTGGGTATATTGAGAATCGTAGTGTGTTGGGTGTGATGTCAAGACGGAAGTATCACTCCAGTCATAGTGGAGATGATGGTCACGTAGGATACGGGACTGGTTCTCTTATATGCTACAGCTATCGGGATATTATGACTAGGTCATGTATATCAGATGATAGAGACTAGTTACCAGTGATCCGATATGTGCTTCGTACAGGGCAGACACAATTCCAGCCCGAGGCCTAGCATGTGACACCCGATACTGGATCGAGATACGTAATACTACGTATACTACGCCTGATATAGATCACATATTCCTGTAAGGATATTTCTAGAGAATTGGGTAGGCATGGCGCTTTGCTAGAAGCCAACCTTGTCTTCTAAATCGGTACAAACATAGTACTAGGTACTTACGTGTTCGGATAGTCCGACGACCGAATTTACTGCCAACATATCTGGGGATCTCATGGGTCGCTTCCCGAAGATTCACCGATGACGTATGACTCGCACTTTATTAATCTGGGATTAATTAGTAGAGAGAGAAAATTAATCTGGGATTAATTGCGGAGATATTTTATCTGGGATAAAATATTACTAAAAGAGAGATAACGATTAATTTGGAATTAATCGATAAAATAATATATTCGATATATTATACGAAATTGGATTTCGACGCGGAATTGAAATTAGATTTTAATTCGGGCGAACGAGTTAATTTAGAATTAATTCGTTAGCGACGTGAATAGTGATTTTGCTAGGCATAATTATTAATTGCGTCGCAATGGAAAATTCGTTAATTTGGAATTAGCAAACCCAAGCCCGGGAGTGTTTGCGAGCGCATTCGCATTTCGAATTCGAGTGCGACACGCAAGTCACATCAAGCGTCAAATCGCTAGTCGCATCAAGCGTCAATCATTAGTCACTTTGAGTGATGTGACAACTTGTCACTTGATTGATTGAGTGATGTGAATAGTTGATGTAGTGGTTGTAGGCTTTAATTGGTTTGACGACTTATGAAAGCCAAAAATTGTGTATATGATTTTTGGGAAATCAATTACCAAATATACAACACATAACACAACTCTCCTCTCTTTCTCTTCATCTCTCTCACGCCCAAATGGGCAGTTTTTCTTCTTCTGGTTTCAGCTCACTGCCGTGAGTCATGGAGAAGCAAAGAGTGATTTTGTGGCAAAAATCAAGAGTGCTAGCACACATCGGAGTCTTGCGAAGGTGATAGGGAAACCCACTTGTGAGCAAGGAATCACCAAATCAAGCTTGGAGCTCAAAACTTGATGATTGCCGAGAACACCAAGGAGCCAAAACAGTGGACTACCGTGAGCTCTAGGAAGGAAAAGCTTGAAGTTTTGTTCTTCGTCGCATCGCTCAACCACTCGATGTAAGTATTCCGCAACTTCCTCGTGTATTCTCACTTATGTTTCTTGCTTGATAATCGATCATCGGGACTTAGAGTTTACCCAACAGCCTCAACACATCAAGAACTTGCTTCAAATGCATAACATGCTCATCTACTGTTTTACTATAAACTAAGATGTCATCAAAATAAACCACAACAAACTTACCTAAAAATGCACGCATAACATGATTCATTAATCTCATAAATGTGCTAGGTGCGTTTGAAAGACCAAATGACATAACTAACCATTCATACAAGCCATACTTAGTCTTAAATGCAGTTTTCCACTCATCTCAATCTCTCATACGAATTTGATGGTATCCACTCTTTAAATCAATCTTACTAAAAATTTTGGAATCATGCAATTCATCCAACATGTCATCTAGTCTAGGAATGTGGTGACGATACTTTACCGTAATATTGTTGATAGCTCGACAATCAATGCACGTACACCACGTCCCATCTTTCTTAGGAACTAGAAGCACTGGTAGTGCACAAGAACCCATGCTTTCCCTTACATACCCCTTGTCCATCAACTCCCGTACTTGCCTTTGTAGCTCCTTTGTCTCATCGGGATTGCTCCTATAAGCCGGTCTGTTAGGAATGATTGCTCCAGGTATGAAGTCTATCTGGTGCTCAATACCTCTAATGGGTGAAAGCCCATTAGGTATGTCCTCTATCAGTACGTCACTGTAATCCTGCAAAAGAGATGAAATAGACACAGGAAGCAAATGGTCAGTGTTAGTAAAATAAATATGAGGCTCATTATAGACTAACAATAGCATGAGCTTGCTAGCATTGAACGCTTTCCTCACTTCACCTTCACCCATGTAGAAACACTTTTTAACTTTCTTTTTTGTTTCCCCCTCACGTTCACTCACACTCCCCTTGGGAACCCCCACGGCCTTGGCCTTATTTTTCTCACCAGATACACCACTCTCACTAGTCTCACCCAAGGTGGTGTTTCCCTTCGCTCTCTTTTTGTCACGCTCAAGTTGCAAATTAACTCGATCTTCATGGATTTGTGCAGGTGTAAGTGGGTATAATGTAATGGGTTTTCCCTTATGTTGAAAAGAGTACTTATTCTTGAACCCATCATGAATAACCTTCTTATCAAACTACCACGGTTTACCCAAAAGAATATGTCCTGCATGCATCGGTATCACATCACATAGGACATCATATGTGTATGGCCCAATGGTAAAGCTCAACAATACTTGCTTTGTCACACTTATTTCCCCACAATCATTTAACCACTGCAACTTGTAAGGCTTCTAGTGTCTCAAGCAACTCAACCCCAATCGCTCAATCAAAGCTGTACTGGCAACATTAGTACAACTGCCCCCATCTATGATCATACTACACCCCTTGCCATTCACACGGCACATAGTATGGAATACGTTCTCCCTCTGCTGCAACTCTCATCCTCTACAACATGTGCACTCAAAGCACGCTTGACAACTAAGGATAAGTTATTCACCGGGTATGCAGCCCCTCATGGTCACTAGCATCCTCCAACTCTGACATCTCCTCCTCAACCTCACTATCGGTAGAGTACATGACATGATCCAGGCCGACAACAAACCAAAGGACGCATTACAAGTACCAGGAGGGCCAATTACGAGGTAGAGGACCAAAAGACTCAGAGAAGCAATGGCGGGATTAGTTCAGAGTTTTATGCCGACTGCAACAAACAAATAGAGATGCATGTGGGCTTCGATGGAAAGGGCCCAAAACCATTTCACTTGGCCCAAATCAGTTTAGAATAAAGCTTCCTAGGCATTTGAAGACTTAAAGACTTGATATTTGTGTAATTTCGTTTTGAGGGGCATTGTTGTCTTTATGCCTTTAGGGTTCTTTTTATAACACTATTTAAGCTTACTTTCTTCTTCATTTGAGGGTAATCAACGAAATTGTAAACTCAAAAGCTTAAAGCTTTGGCTATGGCCGAATTCTTGTAAGGGAGGGATTCCCCTTTTCAAGTTTGAATCGACTTATCTAAGTTTGGAAAACTTAGTGGCGTCTCCATTTGCTAGCAAAACCACTACAAGGATTCATCTTAATGGTTCTCAAGGGCAAGTTCTTTGTGGGTCTTCTTTGTGACCTTGGAAGGGTTTTGTTCCTACAAAATCAAATTCGCGGTTCTTGGGGTTCTGTCCGTTGCTTGGGGTTTGCTTGGATTTCGAATCCAAATGGGTTTCTTGTCATTTGGTATCTAGAGCTCAGGGTTCTAAGGTCTGATTTTTCTATCTTTCCTTTTGTTTGATTCTGTTGTTATTTTGTTCTTTGTTATTTTCGTTTCAGTTCTGGTTGGATCGTGTTTCTGTTTTTGTTTTTTTTATATTCTCGATCTGGTTTTGTTATGAAGCATATTCTGGATCTGGTTTTGGGTTTGTTCATATCAGTTCAATCTTTTATCTTTATCAGTTCGTCATAGTTGCATATCAGTTCATCTTTATCATTTTCCAGTTATGGGTTTCTGTTATGTTTTCCTATCAGTTCGTCATAGTCATTCTGTTCTTCAGCATATGTTTAAGAATTAAGCATGTTCTTTGGCGGCTGTGTGATTTGTTTCTAAAACCCTAGTCAAATTTGAAATCTGACTCTGAATTCAGACCCTGAAACTTAACCTCTGAAATCAGACTCTAAAAACTTAGCCTTTGAAATCAGACCCTGAAACTTAGTCTCTGAAATCAGACCCTGAAGATTAGCCTCTGAAAATCAGACTCTGAAAAGTAACCTCTGAAATCAGACCCTGACCAGTAGCCTCTGAAGTCAGACACTGAATAGTAGCCTCTGAAATCAGACCCTGAAAATTAACCTTTGAAATCAGACACTGACCACTAGCCTCTGAAATCAGACCCTGACCAAAAGGCTCTGAAATCAGACCATGAAGATCAGCCTCTGAAATCAGAACCTAAATCAGCCTCTGAAATCAGAACCTAAATCAGCCTCTGAAATCAGAACCTAAATTAGCCTCTGAAATCAGAACCACAGTATCAGCATCTGACGTTATAAAAAAAAAAGGAGTAAAAAGTGAAATTTTTTTGGTTGAATCTAGTTTGTTCCATATTATCATTAGGTGCCTGTGTAGGGTATTCCATCAAAATTTTATAGAGGTGCCAAATTTTCTCCCGAAATTGCATACGACCGTGAATTTGCATGCTTATTTTTTTTCCATTGTGCTAATTGTTTACTCCTTATTTCTAATTACTCTAGCTTAAGTATTATTGATTGAGTCTCCGTCATTACTATTCCTGTTCGCATTTTGTTTTCCACCTGCCCTATATATATATATATATATATATATATATATATAATATATATTGACAAGAAAAGCATATTGCTCATTCTTTCGTTGTATTTGCTCTCTTGCTTTCTCATGTATGTGCTTTACCAAATCGGCCTTCCTTTTTCCATCGAGCCCCTCGTGCTCATCAAAGGCAAAGGTAACAAATCCAATGGAGTTAGTGGCTGAAAACCATAAACAATTTCAAAAGGTGAAAATGAAGTAGAAGAATGAATGCTACGATTATATGCAAACTCAATAAATGGCAAACAATCTTCCCAACTCTTCAAATTCTTGCCAACTATAGTGCGCAATAATTGAGATAAAGTCCTATTAACTACCTCTGTTTGTCCGTCAGTCTGTGGATGACATGTGGTAGAATACAATAGTTTGGTGCCTAGTTTAGCCCACAACACCTTCCAAAAATGGCTAAGGAACTTAACATCTCTATCAGATACAATACTCCTAGGTATACCATGGAGTCGCACTAGGTCGAATCCTTTTCAAGAGGGGGGGATGGATGACATGATCCAGGCCGACAACAAACCAAAGGACGCATTACAAGTACCAGAAGGGCCAATTACGAGGCAGAGGACCAAAAGACTCAGAGAAGCAATGGCCGGGATTAGTTAGAGTTTTATGGCCGACTTCAACAAACAAATAGAGATGCATGTGGGCTTCGATGGAAAGGGCCCAAAACCATTTCACTTGGCCCAAATCAGTTTAGAATAAAGCTTCCTACGCATTTGAAGACTTAAAGACTTGATATTTGTGTAATTTCGTTTTTAGGGGCATTGTTGTCTTTATGCCTATAGGGTTTCTTTTTGTAACACAATTTAAGCTTACTTTCTTCTTCATTTGAGGGTAATCAACGAAATTGTAAACTCAAAAGCTTAAAGCTTTGGCTATGGCCGAATTCTTGTAAGGGAGGGATTCCCCTTTTCAAGTTTGAATCTACTTATCTAAGTTTGGCAAACTTAGTGGCGTCTCCATTTGCTAGCAAAAACACTACAAGGATTCATTTTAAGGGTTCTCAAGGACAAGTTCTTTGTGGGTCTTCTTTGTGACCTTGGAAGGGTTTTGTTCCTACAAAATCAAATTCGCGGTTCTTGGGGTTCTGTCCGTTGCTTGGGGCTTGCTTGGATTTCGAATCCAAGTGGGTTTCTTGTCAGTACAACTCTCCACTCTTTTTATCAATCACTAAGGTATGCCTATTGGGACATTGTGAAGCATAGTGTCCCTGCCCAAACATTTGAAGCATTTTACATCCTTAGTTCTAGTAGCTGAACCCTCAGGTTTTGGTCTAGTTTTGCTCGGTTCTGCAGCCTCTTTACCCTTGGCACTAGGCTTATTAAAGCATCCACTGAACTCGCCTCTAGGCTTGTCAAAGCCTCCATCTTGCTTCTCATTCGGAACCCATTTTCCCTTCCATGCAGAAGTAGCCTGAGTACCAAATCTGGATGTTGACCTTTTCTTGAGTTGCCTTTCTACCTTGATAGCCATGTGAAGCATATCCTCCAAATCAACATAGTGATGCAACTCCACCATGTTTGCAATCTCTATATTCAAGCCCCCTAGAAACCGTGCCATAGTAGCTTCTGCATCCTCAACTACATTTGCCCTGATCATGGCAACTTCCATCTCGGTGTAATAGTCATCAACTCTCTTGGTCCCCTGATACAGATGTTGTAGTTTCTGATACAATTCCCTATAGTAATGGCTGGGTATATTTTTCTTATGAGACCTCTAAGTTCTGCCCATGTCTGATCCGGTCTCTCATAATTTCTCCTTCGAGTAGAGACAAGCTGATCCCACCAAATCATAGCATAATCGGTAAACTCAATTGCTGCCAGATTGATCTTCTTCTCGTCTGAGTAGTGATGACAGCTGAAAATCAATTGTATTTTCTTTTCCCATTCTAAATAAGCTTCAGGATCATTCTTGCCGTGGAATATTGGTATCTTGATCTTGATGCTACCTAGATCACCATCTACATCTCATCGTCTACCATATTCCCTCCTATCATAATCCCTTCTTCTGGCATCAAATGCACCTCTATCATCAAACCGTCTATCCCTCCTATCATTCCTCCTATCAAACCTCCTATTAGGCCTCCTATCATGCCCAGGATGAAATCTCTCCTCAACATCATCAAGACCATCAGAATCATCAAACTCATTTTCAGCTTCCTCTTCATCTGGCGGTACTTACTGTGGTGGTACATTATGAGGTGTTGGTACATTCTGAGGTGGTGGTATATGCTGGGGTGGTGGTGCTCTGGGACCGCTACCAGTTTGAATACTCTCTACACTCTTGGACAATCTCTCCAAAGTAGTATTCATGTTCTCCATCATATCTGTAAATTTCCTGACATGAGTCCAACCACACCAGAGACATTACAGGATGCAGCTAACAACTTGGAGGAACCAATGCAGTTGCCAACAGGTCCAATCACACGCTAAAGAGCAAAGAAGATTAGAGAGGCCTTTGTGGGACTAGCTCAGAGCTATGTGACCAGTTGCAGCAACCAAGTCAAATGCACACCAGAGACACATATGGTCATAACCAGAGAGGTCCCCAAGCTATTTCATTTGACCCAGATCAGCTTAGACTGAAGCATAGTAGAGCAGCTTCAGCACCAGCACCCTTTTGACCCGATTTGACCTATTTTGGGACTATGTTGAATTCGGCCAAATGGGGGCATTTTTTTCATTTGTGCTCGACATGTTGACCTTATTTATGATGTAATTAAGCTAGTTGACCAGGTCATTAGGGTTAATTATGCTTAGAACCTTGCTTATTGAGTAAGCACGTCAATTTACTATTTGATGTAAGCACCTCAAATTAGCTTAAGTTAGATTAGTTTCTAATCATTATTTTAAGCTAATTTAGGTGGGAAAAGACTTTTGGGGACGTGCTTGAGTGAAAGCTTTGGGTAGTTTTTAGGTATTTTGGTAATTTCACTTTAGAGACATTTTTATCCATTCACACCTTTAGGGTTTCTCTTTGTAACCTATTTAAACTTTGTTTTCTTCTTCTTTGCAAGAACATACAAGACATTTTGAGAAAATTTCAAGCTTTTAAGCTTTGGCTATGGCTAAATTTCTTGTGAGGGAGGGATTCCCCTTTTCAAGTTCAAATTGACTTATATCTAAGCTTGGCAACTTAGTGGCTTCTCCATTGCTAGCAAAATACAATCTGATTTCATGCTTGTGGTTATCATGGACGTGAGTTTCGTGGTGGTTAGGGGCTGATCTTGGTTGGGTTTTGTTCCTACAAAATCAGTATTCAAAGTTCTTGGGGTTTTAAGAAAGATGCTTGAGGGTTTGCTTGGTTTCCAACCCAAGTGAGTTCTTGTCATTTGGTATCATGAGCTTAGGGTTCTGAGGTCTGATTTCCTATCCTTTGTTTTGTTTAATCTTGTATTCATCTTTGTTTTTGTTGTTGTTGTTGTTGATTTCGGCCATTAAGGAATTTATCCTCAAGTTTCGGCCATTGGTGTTCTTGTATGTTTCTTGTTGTTTCTTGCTGATTCTTGTTGATTTGTGATCAAAATATCATGAATAACATTCTGCCTTGAGTGTTTTTTTATTGATCATGAGTATTTCTTTGAGTTAAGCTTTGTCTACTTAGGTCAAAATTGGGACTTTTGTGTTTTTTGCGTGAATCAAGTGTTTAGTTGTTAATTGTTTGTTACTAGGACATGTTTAACATTTTTATTAAGTTATTAGTGTCAAAAATCCCAAAAAGAAAAAGAAACAGATCGGATTCGACCTAGTGAGATTTATTGACATATCTTGTTTTGCTATTGTTGAATACATGCAATTAGAGTTGTTTCCATAGGTATTATTCATATCAACTTTGCAAAAATCAGAATTGACATCATTCATCTTGGCATTTACGTGAGCTTACTTGTTTGCATTCTTGTGAAGTTAGCACAATCTTGTGAGTTTGAGTGAAAAGAAAGAAAGGTTGTGACA